>CAESWR010000494.1:151913-164523 GCA_903171835.1 Mullus surmuletus | reverse complement strand
GACCCCTGCCTCAAAAGGACATCTGATGATATAGCTTTTGCCTGTTTGCATTCAAAGGTATATGAGCTGACCCTGCACTACACACAGCATTGGGATCACAACGTGGTGACTGCTGCTCTGGAGCTCTTGCAGCAGGTTTTCAGGACCCCCCCACCGGAGCTTCTGCACATGCTCATCACGGCTGGCAGCATCACGCACGCCACCGTGTTTCGACAGGAAACCGAGGGCCGCGCACGCTCTGGCAGTATTGTTGAGCTGATCGGTAAGCGCGTTCGTCAGCGTCTTTGTCTCTGCACTGTGTTTTGCTCCCTTTTTGAAATGTAACATGTGCTCCCCTGCGCATAACTAAACCAGGAAACTTTTAATTCACTAACCTGACTGACTTCTTGTTTGTTAACGGACCACGCTGTGACACTTGGGGCTGTGTTTGTGGCTTTATTCTTTGCTTGCCTACTCATCTTCTTTTGTGTGTGATTGATTGTTTGTGCATCCTACGAGTCGAGCTTCTGCTGCTTCTTCTCCTCCTCACCTCCTGTTTCTACTTCCTGTTTCCTGCCATTTTCAGCGGGGGGAGGGTCTTCCTGCAGTCCACTCCTTCTCAGGAAACAGAGAGGTGACTAGTCTACTTTTCTCACCTCACCTCCCTTCTCTATCTCCTATCTGTCAAATTAACCCTGGTGCTGTAACTGGTTCTGTTTGGGATTTCACCCACTTTTGACTGGAAATATTGTAATAAAGGATGTGACACCATACATGGACATCCAATTGACATGAAGGACTGTGTACTTTATGTAATTAATGAGTTGTGTAATTTGCATTTAAGGACAAACAAAACCCAATACTTTGGTTGTAGCTAATTTTAGGGTTTGTTCACAAAATTGTTTTTGGTTACACACTGCTCCGAATGACTCAAAATATTGTGAGAATCAGAACAGAATCAGTTCTATGTTGGTGGAAAAGGGCTATTAAGTGTCAATCAGAACTTGCGTCAAATAATTAACTGTTGTTTAAGCTGTTACATGACATGTCTTTGTTACATGACAACAATCTAAAACCTTACATGGATATAAATAGGTGTACTTAGTCACAAAAAATGAATGTGTCTCAATAATTTTAAAAAGTCTTTTTTTGCTGGACAAAGACTGTTAGAATTTAGTTTATTTTCCTCATGGGATGTGAGAGGTTGTTGTACACTTATAAATTCAAAGTACGAATGGTACAACAGTGGATTGTGTACCAAAGAAACTCATTGGGTCCCAGTGGAGTCATAAACTCAACATCCTAGATTACTTTTTGCTCAAAGCATCTTTAAAAGCTCACATTCCAATGAACTACTACAGAGAACTGAGTGAGAACGTTTTTAATTGAGGGATCAAACCTGAGCTTTTTTGTGATTTTTCATGATGACCTTTACTAAATGTTATAGGTAAAATGCTCTCTGGCGAGGAGGATGGGTTGGAGGATGACCCCGAGAGGACTGAGGTCACCACTGGAGTTTTCACAGGTGAGACACATAACCTCCTTCTCCCTCTAGTTTGCAGTGACAGAATTCACAGCTGGTGGTGTGTTCTTCTGTCCTCCAGCATCTGTCGGTGCGGACGGTTCTTCCGCCACCCAGGTTGACATAATCACTGAGCAGCCGCGCTCCTCCCAGCACACCCTGCAGCCCGGTGATTCCGTGGACCTGAGCGCCTCCTCTGAGCAGGGAGGTGGCGGAGGCGGGACATCTGCGTCGGACACTCCGGATTCACCCAACGATAACGAGGAGGAAATGCTGAGTCGAAGTTCCAGCGGAGGGGCCAACATCACTCCGGAGACGGCCGAATACACAACTCCAGAGAACCCCACCGCAGAGGGAGGACCCTTAGGAGACACCGGGGTGCTTCTAGGCACAAATGACCGCTCACTCCCTCCCAGCGATTCCTCCCAGACCACCACAGAAGGACCAGACTCGGCTGTCACCCCCTCGGATGTTGCAGAGCTGGTTAGTTTTTGTCTCTTTTGGTTTTGCTTCAGTTTGAGAATAAATTCCTTCTCTTTTCTGAGTATGAACAATGTCGTTCTGAAAGACTTGACTGAAACTTAATTCTCTATGAACCACCATACCCTGATTGCCTCATTCCTTATTTAATAAAAAAAAAAGCCCCTCATCATAGAGTTTGGTTTTTTGTGGAATGGACAAAAAATAGTATTTAAGTTGTCAGTTATTAGTTTGTCAGACAGTGGTCCATCTCTGTCCATATCTGTCGTTTCCAGGTGTAGTTTGTGTAGCAGCAGACGGCGGTATCTCAGCTTTCCAACCACCTTTTTCGTTTTTCAGAGCTTTTCAAACTACCTACAGTATATTGTGGCTTAATTTTAAAGACAGCTGGGAAAAATACAAAATGAGAGGATGCAATGCCACGTTCTAGGTTGGGAGGCAGGTAACGTTAGCGCTGACCCTCCGCGAGCATTCGAGTGCGAGCTTGTCTATTCTAACAATTATACCTCTATGGTCTCTTCCTCCGCCCTCTTCCTCTTCATGCTTCTCCTCACTTCGTCGCAGTCGCGCATTCCACTGCCGCGGGTGATCGAGCCGTCGCCACCCTCGCCAACGTCCACCGAGGGCCCAGATGCCACAGACAGCGACTCCTCCGTCTACACTGCTTCCTCTTCGTCGTCTTCTCTCTCTGTCTCCTCCTCCTCTTCTTCCTTCTATGCCACCTCCTCCTCTAGCACTAGTGACAAGGTCAGCCGATTTGACGCTTTGAACAGAGCGGGAGGGGCTTGCTTGTCTGTCAACATTTGAACTTTTTCGAATTGCTTTCCGCATCTCTTGTTCGTCGCAGGGGTCCCGGCTTATTGTTACTTCCCCCCCTTTGTTGTCATTAAAAATACGTCCTGCCCCTTCTTCTTTTTTCCTCGGTTCCGTGTTTTCGTATCTCCCCTGAAACAATGAGATGCCTTATTAAACAACCTTGCAAAAACAAGCAACCCCAACATCCCAGTTCACCGCGAAGTGGAGAGTTCAAAGTCAAAGCATGATAACCACCTATTCCCTTGTTTTCCTTCAGATTTCCTTTCTTCTAAACTTTTCGAGGGCAGCAACAGGCTTTTGTCCCAGCGGAGGTCAAATGTAGATTAAAAAAAAGAAAGAAGAAATCCAAAACCGTTGTGCACAATTTGTTCCCCATGATTCTCTTTCACTGTTGTATATCATTTGGATCAAACCTTGGTCTTCCTCTGGTTCTGCCTGAGCTTTTTTCCTCCTGTTTGCAGTTGATTTGCTGAAAATTGCATTCAGCCAAGCATGATACTAAAGAGTTTTAATGTTGGAACCTTTTGTTTGACTTGCAACCTGGTCTTTGTTTGTGGTGCCGTGTTTGTCTACAACCCTGCGAATCGACCTCAAAATTAATGAGTGAAAACGATTCAGGTATACTTTGCATGTTTTAAACGTCAAGGTTGGTTTTGTCTGAAGTTGTCTCAATTTGAGAATCTGTCCTTTGTGTGTGTTTTCACAAGGTGCTGGACGGCAGCGAGAGCCAGTACTCTGGGATGCAGATTGGAACACTACAGGATGAGGAAGATGAAGGAACGGCACCTTCATCACAAGATGAACCTACTGAACCATTCCTGCAGTCGGCACTGGGTACGACTGCAACTGCAAATGCAACTGTTCTTCATACTGTGTTATGAAAAGTTGATGATGACAACATTGTTTTTTTTTTTTTAAATTGTTGCTTACGTGCAGCTCTGAGCAAACCTCATCTCTTTGAGGGCCGAGGTCACAACCGACAGGGTTCAGACAGCAGTGTGGATCGCTTCATACCAAAGGATGAACCGACAGAACCCGAACCTGACAACAAGGTAACCACACCTCAAAAATAGACGTCAACCAATATTGAAACATGCATATACTGCTTCCTTTTCCCCATTTAGATTAAAAAAGGTTTAGTCAATTTATTAAGCAGTTTTCTTGAAGTTTCTGAGGAGGGGACAGCATGTATGGCTTGTGTTCCACAGCAACATTGTAGATGTGTCTTAAAAATTGTCTTATCTGCCCGATATATCATGTGGCCTAAGAATCATTCTTCCTCTCCTCAAAATATGTGTTGGTGTTTCATAGTCGTGCTGGAAGTCAAATACGCAAAATGTTTCCAACGTCTCTCCATGTTTCCTCAGCCCTCACGTATAAAGGGTCCAATTGGACACTATACTGACCAGGGGCTAGAGCCACTGGTGCACTGTGTGCGGCTCCTCGCTGCCTCCTTCCTGTTGACGGGACAAAAGAATGGTGAGTGTTTACAAGGCTATCCGTACTGGATGTTTTACTACCGAGCTTCAGTTGACCACCATCAGTTTCCACCTTCAATGCGTCAAACTTTGTTTCATGTTTGGGCAGGTCTGATCCCGGACAAGGAGGTACGGGTGAGCGTGAAGGCTCTGGCAGTCAGTTGTATTGGTGCAGCAGGGGCACTTCACCCCGAGGCCTTCTTTAATTCCCTCTACCTGGAGCCGCTGGACGGCATTCCAGCAGAAGGTAAAAAAAAAAAAAAGAAAATATGCAAGATGGTCTTTTCATTTCATTAATCCTCTTAGCCAACTGTCGGCGCAGTTGATCCCATAGGTTTTTTTGTTTGATTATTGAATGACTAACAGATTTTGTGCATGCGTATTAAAACACATTTTTCTATCCTAGTATTTTTTTGTGTTTTAATGAAGCATGAATTCTATGCAGTGGGAGTATACACAGCCATTGACCTGCCCACCTTCCTCTGCCCCCTTTCAGAGCAGCAGTATGTCAGTGACGTGCTGTGCCTTGTTGCCCACGGGGACCCGCAGATCAGAGGGGCCACAGCCATCCTCTGTGCCGCCATCATTCAGGCCGCCCTCACCAAAACACGTTACAATATCCACACCTGGCTGGCCAGTGTGCAGAGCACGACAGGTTAGAATCCCTAATAATCATAAATAATAATTTATGATAATGCTGGAAGATGGTTATATAATAATAGATTAAAATATTGCTGTGGATCCTCTGCAGGTAATCCTCTGTCCCTGGTGGACTTGGTGCCTTTCCTCCGAAAAACTCTGAAAGATGAATCTTCAGTCACCTGCAAGATGGCTTGCTCTGCAGTCAGGGTATAAATCTCAGTGAATAAATTAATGTTACATTCAATGTACGTATGTATGTATTTATCTGTGTGTGTGCACGTGCACTTTGTCAAACCCATGTTTATGTGTGTGTTTGTTAGCACTGCATCATGACGGTGTGCAGCAGCACTCTGAGTGAGCTTGGCCTGCAGTTGGTCATCGACCTACTGGCGCTGAGGGACTGCTCCTACTGGCTTGTTCGCACTGAGCTCTTGGAGACCCTGGCTGAATTGGATTTCCGGTGAGTGTGAATGACCTTCATTTATATTACTGAAGGATTTTCATACACTTCATACACACCAAATGTCAATTCAGTTTATTTTAGAAATGTACTCTTTCTTTGTCTCTCAGGTTAGTCAATTTCCTGGAGAGGAAGACTGAGAGTTTGCACAAAGGCGATCATCACTATACTGGGGTATTTTTTTGTTTTGTTTTATGTATTTATTATTGCCCAAATTGTGCATCCTACCCTGTTTTGAACCTCTGGCTGAGGTCTTGCCTCTAATTTGTCAATATTCCTCTCTATTTAGCGGTTGCGACTACAAGAGAGGGTTCTCAATGATGTCGTCATACGGCTGTTGGGAGACGATGACCCAAGAGTCCGCCATGTGGCAGCTTCGGCTGTCAGCAGGTACACTTACATTTTCTTTTCACACCAAATTTTCTTTATATTTTTTTGTAATATTTGGATTTCAAGATTTCCTAAATCTGTGAATTGAGTGATCTGCAGAAACATTTATGTACTGTACATATGTTATTTATATTATTGCCTCTTTTGTTTAGCTGATATTTCATGTTCTTCTTCTTGTGACATCACTTAGTCAATCACACAAAATTAGTATTTGTTATTTTCAGCTATCATTAAATACCGTGACTTGCTAGCAGCATTTCTAGGAAAAGGCAATTCCATAAGATAAGGACATTGCATAAACTTATTACCTGCCCACTTACAAAGCAGATTGTAAAACATTTTAATCGCATAGTGATTAGTTTTTCAGTACTTAACTGTTTTTCTGTCTGTCCCTCTTTTACCTCCCTGTCTTCCACTCTCTCTCTGTCTGTGTCCTTCCGTCACTCCAACAGGCTTGTGTCCAGGTTGTTCTATGACTGCGACCAGGGCCAGGCAGACCCAGTTGTTGCTATTGCTCGCGACCAGAGTTCAGTCTACCTTCAGCTGCTGATGCACGAGACCCAACCCCCCTCACAGTTCACAGTCAGCACAATCACCAGGTAATCACACCTGCAAACTGCACCTGTGTCAAATAAGAGTGGCTTTGACTAGATCAGTGTTACAGCATTTCAGGTTGTTCACTTAGAAATTAAGTTTATGGAGGAACCAGTAAGATCTCATCTCTGTCCCACAGGACTTATCGAGGCTACAACCTTTCCAGCACCGTTTCTGATGTCACATTGGAGAACAACTTGTCTCGAGTTGTCACAGCCGTTGCCCATGCTTTCACCTCCTCTACCTCCAGAGCCCTCACTGTGAGTTCTCAGGAAAAAAAAAAGAAGTAACAAAACAGAGCTTGTGGCTCACATCAGGTGTGTTACTTTGTTTTGACTTTGGAATGAAAGGCTCTTCTCCTCTTGTAGTTTGGCTGTTGTGAGGCATTGTGCCTCCTGGCTTCAAACTTCCCAGTGTGCACATGGAGCACAGGCTGGCACTGTGGCTATGTTAGCTCAAGTAGCAACTTCACGTCCCGCTCGAGTCTCAACCGCAGTCGAGGCAGAACGCTCAGGTTTGTGTTTCCATGTGCTCGTACACATTCTTGTGACTGGTTTCCTTGAATTTTCATAGTAGTTTCATCTTAATGCATATTTTTATCAGGAATTTTGGGGTAACTGACATGTTGATTAACTTGCTTCTGCAGTGTTTCCCAGCCCAGCAATGCACCAGCCTCTTCAAACTCTTCATCTGCAGCCGACGCAGAGCGAAGAACTCTGACAGTGGGAATTACCAACATGGTGCTCTCATTACTCTCCTCGGCCTGGTTCCCTCTCGACCTCTCTTCACATCAGGATGCCTTGATGCTCTCTGGCAACCTGCTTGCTGGTGGGTGGTGCAACAGAAGATTTGTTTGTGATATGCGCGTAGCCTTAAAATGACTGCACTTTGCAGGCCATAGTATGTCATTAATTCAAGCCGTCTCTTAATGCCATTCTCAGCTGTGGCTCCTAAATGCATGCGCAACCCCTGGGCCGGAGAGGAAGACGGCAGCACTGCGAACCCTAGCGGCACCAATAAGATGGAGGAACCCTGGGCGGCACTGTCAGAGCGCACCCTGGTAGCCATGGTGGACCAACTTTTCTCCCACCTGCTGAAAGTCCTCAACATCTGTGCCCATGTGCTTGATGACAATCCACCGGGGCCGGCGGTAAAGGTAGGCAGGGACGAGGGAGATGGGGCGTAAATGGCTGGTTTTGTTTGTTGTGAAATTGACACAGATGTCAAGGTAACGACTGCTTTTCTTTAGGCCACCCTGCCCTCCCTGAGCAACACCCCCTCCCTCAGCCCCATCCGTAGGAAAGGCAAGGAGAAGGAGGCTGTGGAGCCCAGTGTTGCCCCCATGAGCCCAAAGAAAAGCAATGAGGTCAACACAGGTACAGACATACTTCAGCGCAGGTTTAAGATGTCTTGCTGAGCGTCTATGAATACTTAAAAATTATATGCTTTTTTGTGAGCAGGCAGACCAGCTGACAGCGCGGTTTCCACAGCTGTCAACAAGTCAACTACCCTCGGCAACTTCTACCACCTGCCACCCTACCTCAAGCTCTATGATGTCCTCAAAGCAACGCATGCCAATTACAAGGTCAGAGAATGCTCTTATTTTGACAGTATTTGCTGACTTTAGAAAGATTCTGTGTAAAAGTGTTTTTTCTGTTTGTTTCTAGGTGACGCTAGACCTCCACAGCAGCCAGGAGAAGTTTGGAAGCTTCCTGCGAGCAACTTTAGATGTTCTGTCTCAGCTGCTGGAGCTGGCCACACTACATGATATCAGCAAGGTAAACATGTCCCATCGAGACAGTCTCTACAGAGTGGGAGCAGCAACGGGGAGGTTTTACATGGCCTTTGAATTTGGATCAATAAAAATTGTGTGTTTGTCTAGTGTGTGGAGGAAATTTTGGGCTACCTCAAGTCTTGCTTCTCCAGAGAACCAACCATGGCTACCGTTTGTGTGCAGCAGGTTAGTAATTTGCATGTTTGTGACTGTATTTAAGTGGTGGTTCTTGTGTGGCAGTCTTTCTGTGGTTCTGGCACTGAGCAGTGTGCTGCAACTATTGCGACTCCACACAGAGCGAGGTTGGATCCTGCCGACAGGGCCTGTAAAGGAATTGGTATCCCTGTGCGATGGTTCCATACATTATGTGTTTATGTAAAGAGAGGCATATACTGGCAATATGCAATCTAAATTTTAGAGGAACTAAAATTTGTTTCTTGTAAATATCAGCCTCATGATCTTTAATAGTTTAATATTGTAAGGCAACATTCAACATAATGTGACCCACATCAAGGAGAAATGCAGACAACCAATTGGCTTTAAGTTTTTGTTGTTTGAGCCACCATTCCTAACAAATGTTGAATTCAACTTTGGGGTTTAAAGTTAGAAAATATAGTATGGCGGTGTGATAAATCAATGAGTGAAAGTGTTGTTCTTCTTTAGCTGTTGAAAACACTGTTTGGCACCAACCTGGCCTCCCAGTATGAGGGCGTCCTGAGTGGACCCAGCCGCTCCCAAGGCAAGGCACTCCGTCTGGGCTCATCCAGCCTGAGACCGGGTCTTTACCACTACTGCTTCATGGCGCCATACACGCACTTCACGCAGGCTTTGGCCGATGCCAGTCTCCGTAACATGGTGCAGGCAGAACAGGAGCAGGACACATCTGGGTGAGAGGTGGCAAAGCAAAAACAAGAGGAACAACTTTGTGTATATTACTACATAAATGTACAGAAGTATTTGCAAATGTAAAAGACCTCCCTTCCTCCTCCATTCCTCCAGATGGTTTGATGTGATGCAGAAAGCATCCAACCAGCTGAGGTCGAACATCGCAAACGCAACACGCCAGAGAGGAGACAAGGTAGTAGAATATTCTGTGCATTTTCGTTGGCAGCTGTTCGTAAATGATGAAATGTTCCGTAAAAACACAACTTTGTTTTTATTCTGAAAGCTGTACTTTAATTGTTTATCCAGAATGCCATCCACAATCACATCCGTCTGTTTGAGCCCCTGGTGATAAAGGCGTTGAAGCAGTACACTACCAGCACCTCTGTGGCTCTGCAGAGACAGGTTCTGGACCTGCTTGCCCAGCTTGTGCAGCTGCGAGTCAACTACTGCCTGCTTGACTCTGATCAGGTTTGACAAACCCACCCAAAACTCAGTGCAAAAGCTGCTCAGATGTTCTATGATTGTTACTTATAACATTATATTTTTTTTCTCCCTCATGCAACACAATTTCAACCTTCCAGGTCTTCATAGGGTTTGTCCTGAAGCAGTTTGAGTACATCGAAGTAGGACAGTTCAGGTATGTTTTCCACAAACTTGCTGCTCCAAAGTTCCTCTATAGTTTGACTATGTTGACCTTATTTTAATTTCCTTTTATTTCTTCTTCTTCTCTTCCCCAGAGACTCGGAGGCCATAATTCCCAACATCTTCTTCTTCTTGGTTCTCCTGTCTTATGAGCGATACCACTCCAAGCAGATAATCAGCATACCAAAAATCATCCAGTTGTGCGACGGCATCATGGCAAGTGGCAGGAAAGCTGTTACACACGGTGAGAGACACGTACAGCAATACACACAAGCGATTGTTTATTATTGTAAGTACTCACTCTGCTGACAGTAGATATTGATGTAATGTCTTGCTCTTTAGCTATTCCAGCCTTGCAGCCAATAGTCCATGACCTGTTTGTCTTGAGGGGCTCCAACAAAGCTGATGCAGGCAAAGAACTGGATACACAGAAAGAAGTGGTGGTCTCCATGCTGCTCAGACTTGTGCAGTACCACCAGGTACAGTGGCAAACAGGGTTCACTTGGCATGTTTTTTTGTAAGCAGTTCACGTCCTCTCTTAACTCTGAAATTGGATTTTGTTGTGTAGGTTTTGGAGATGTTCATTCTAGTGCTGCAGCAGTGTCACAAAGAGAATGAGGACAAGTGGAAGAGACTGTCCAGACAGATTGCTGATGTGATACTTCCCATGATTGCGAAGCAGCAGGTAAGAGATGGATACAGATGGCTTATTCAAATTGGCAAATCGCCAATGAAAATGGGGTTGACGGGGATTCAAATAATTGAAGAAGTCACCCGTTATTCTCTGTCCAACACTTCTGTGTGTGTGTGTCCCTCACAGATGCATCTGGACTCTCCTGAGGCTCTTGGAGTGCTCAACACTCTTTTTGAGAGTGTGGCACCATCCTCACTCCGGCCTGTAGACATGCTGCTAAAGAGTATGTTCACCACTCCGGCCACCATGGTAAGACACGCATACTTGTCAAATATATTCAAATGATGGCAGTATTTCTTCTTGTATTAATTGAGAAACATCAGTACGAGTTCTAATCAACACACTGATTTTTCAGGCATCTGTGGCCACCGTCCAGCTGTGGGTTTCTGGTATCCTTGCGGTACTCAGGGTCCTTGTGTCTCAGTCCACCGAGGACATTGTCCTGTCCAGAGTTCACGAGCTGTCACTCTCCCCGCATCTTCTGTCTTGCAACACTGTACGTCGGCTCCATCAAAGCACCTCCCCGAGTGACCCCCCTGCTGCCACTGATGTGCCTGGCAGCCAGGAAGCCAATGGTGATGCACAAAAATCCCTGCCTGAGGAAACATTTGCTAGGTTAGTGTGTTCCTTCTCTCGTACTTTCAAATTGAGTGCTACTTTGTGGTGTCTCAACAAATGGCAAACGGGTTCATTTAGTACTTGTGAGACATGTCAAACTGACATAAGGAAATATAATTGTGTGACTTCTTAAATCAAAGGTGTCTAAATCTGATGTCTGAATCTTTATTTATTCTGATTTGATATGAGTGTTGTCTTACCCTGTATCTCCAGATTCTTGCTGCAACTGGTAGGAGTGTTACTGGATGACATTTCCACCAGGCAGGTTAAAGTGGACATCACAGAGCAGCAACACACATTCTACTGCCAGCAGCTTGGCACACTGCTCATGTGTCTAATACATGTCTTCAAAAGTGGTGAGAAGACAGCCATAAGTTTTATTTTATTTTATTTTTTTAAATGATAAATCCTTGCGTATATATATGTTTTAACCTAGACACTTGGGATTTAAGGTTCAACCTAAGGGGCAATCATGTCTTCTGTTTTCCCACCCAGGGATGTTCCGTAGGATCACTGCTGCAGCCAGTCGCCTCCTGAAGGGTGAAGGTGGTAGTGGTCCGACCGAGGCCGGCCTCTTCTATTCCTTGGAGGGTCTGAACAACATGGTGCAGTGCCTGATCACTACCCACCCATCCCTGGTACTACTCTGGTGTCAGGTCCTCCTCATCATCAACTATACAAACTACTCCTGGTGGGCTGAGGTGCACCAGACACCAAAGTAAGAACAGTGTGGGGAGGATGACTGAATATGAAAATATTACAATTGCAATTAATTGAATAAATATGATGGCCAAAAGGGAAACATGAGGAGGAGAAGAAGTCTTAACAGGATCAGTGATCATTCATGTTCAATATTACTGATATGTGGACATGCTAACAAATTGGCCTGATGCTAACCTGCAGTCTCTTTTGTTTTCCTCCCAAGGAGACAAAGCCTCTCATGCACGAAGCTGCTGAGTCCACACTCCTCTGGGGAAGGTGAAGAGGACAAGCCCGACTCCCAGTTAGCCATGGTCAACAGAGAAATTGTACGCAGGGGGGCTCTCATCCTCTTCTGTGACTATGTGGTAAGATTGAGTTTGCAAATGAGCCAATACTGGAAATGATCTGTCAATTCCTCACTTTGGCTGTACCATAAACCTTTTTTTTAGTGTCAGAACCTCCATGACTCTGAGCATCTGACCTGGCTGATTGTCAACCATGTGCGTGACCTCATCAGCCTTTCTCATGAGCCTCCAGTGCAGGATTTCATCAGCGCTGTGCACCGAAACTCTGCTGCGAGTGGCCTATTCATCCAGGCTATCCAGTCCCGCTGTGACAACCTCAGTACTGTGAGTCCTTCATCCTTTTTAGCTTTTTTTTGTTGTTTATTCCAATACTCTATTTTGCAGTTGTAGGTTATTCTAGCAGTACTTGCATGTACATTGTGTGCATTTTGTGTTGCATGTTTAGATTTTTTCAGTAATGAAGTCTTTTCTCTTCTCTTTCCACCATCTACATCACTCTTTTTCTGTTTTTCTCTCCAGCCAATGATGTTGAAAAAGACTCTGCAGTGTTTGGAAGGCATCCACCTGAGCCAGTCTGGCTCCCTGCTGATGCTTTATGTGGACAAGCTGCTCAGTACACCCTTCAGGGT
>CAESWR010000494.1:121666-138065 GCA_903171835.1 Mullus surmuletus | reverse complement strand
CACACCAATTCGCGCTTGAACAGACGAGCTCGGCGAGGCGAAGCTTCGACACCTGTGGAAAACGCGACTGGTGATACTTTTATTTGCGATTTCTCAAGCTAACTTTTCCCCCAATTTATCCACATAACTGTCCCGCGGGCTTTGATTGACAGCTCCGCGAGCCAATGACGCGGCGTCAGAGGTCTGTGTACACCGCCGTTGCCAAAGTTACAGCGACATTCCAAAGAAGTGGCTGCGCGGGGGCGGGACTAGTGTCTCAGCACGGGTGGATGCACTTTTGAAGCGTAAGTGACGGCAAGAAAAAAAAAAGTTTTTAACTCGCGTGAAATGACACAAAGCTCTCAGTGTCAAACAATGAACGCGCGGCGGTTTAGCGCCTCACAACAAAGGGCTCCGTCCGGCTCCCTCCGTCCGTTAGCGGGCGCGGCTAAGGTGCTAACGGCTAACGCCAGCTAACCGTCATCGAGCCGAAACGTCGTAGAAACGTAGAGACTGACGGGAGCGGCTGTCGGTGTTTGTGACGTGCGAGAATCGCGTTTGAAAAGCCGGTGTTTTCGCGGGTGGAGGTGTGTTTGGTTCACCTGCATGGCTGCCAGGTGTGCGTGTGGTTTGTACGCACGTCTCCTATTGGACAGAAGTTTGGCGACAGGTGTGGCCGCGTGCAGAGGTACTTCCGGTCCCTGTGTTCACAACCAGCACTCCCTCACAATGTTCTGATGGAACCCTCACATCCAATTCAAACCTGTGATGACGTTTGATTATCTGTCCCGTAGGTGACGTGACCCCGTGACCCTGTGAGAGAATGACACCAGGATGGGAAGGCCACTGTAGCGAGCCCGTGCCGGTGCCGAGGCCAAACTCTTACCCCTCTGCGCATCATCTCTCCATAGCGGCTTGAAGTTGGATGCGCTTCCTTTTTGGCCAGAGCCTGGGATGGACGTGTGAGGGAAATTTGCTGAGTCGATGGACAAGAGGCAGCTCCCCGGCGGCATGTTCAAGCAGGCGGATGCGTCGTCGCGGAGACGCCCTCGTGGTGGGAGTGAGCTCAGCCGGGCGCAGTCTCCGCCGCTGCTGCCCTCCTCCGTGCCACAGAGCCGAATTCGGGCCGTGGAGGTGGCAAGGGGGAGGACGGGGTATGGCTTCACACTGTCAGGTCAAGGCCCCTGTGTCCTCAGCTGCATCCTGAAAGGGAGTCCCGCAGATTATGTGGGTTTACGTTCAGGTGACCACATCCTCTCCGTCAACGACATCAACGTCTCCAAGGCGTCACATGAGGACGTGGTTAAACTGATTGGACGCTGCTCTGGGGTCTTGAAGCTGGTCATTGCTGAGGGGGAGCGTCACAGGCGGCACCATCATCACCAACGTGGTGCCGGTGGGCGTCACCATAGCAGCAACACTTTAGCAGCATCCTATTTGGACTCTTGCTCGAGCGATGATGAATTAGATGCTTTCTATGACAGCAGCGCCAACAACAACAACAACAGCAGGTCGGGCTGTGGAGCCCGTGGGGGCTGGTTGCGACCCAAACTGGATTCTAAGCAACTGGGCATCAATCGGGCGGAGAAGGTGGTGGCAGAGCTGCAGTCTGGAGGAATTTTTAATATGATTTTTGAGAACTCAAGCCATTCTTCCAGCAGCTCAGACAAAGAGAGACCTGGGGTTACGTCATCATCGAAACCACGCCCACTATCAGATCCGGAATTCCCTCCGTATCGGACCTGCCCCCGGTCCCAGAGCAACCCCATCCTTCTATCTGAGGAAGAGATGGCTCAAGTGCTGAACGACGACTCTGTCTTCTTGGACACAGACTTCCGCCATCTGCAACTTCACCACCACGAGGAACAAGATGTGGATGTCGGAGACGGCGGCGACTTGGTTCTGGAGCCAAGTGAGGGCATACTTAATGTGGGCATGATCGTTGGCTACCTGGGCTCCATTGAGTTGGCCTCCACAGGCTCGAGCCTTGAGAGTGACAGCTTGCAAGCCATCAGGGGAAGCATGAGGCGCCTCAGGGCAGAGCAAAAGATCCACTCCCTGGTCCTGATGAAGGTTAGATTGACATTTTTTGCCAAAATAGAATAAAACCTTATGTAATATCAGAAATAAACAGTCACAATAAATGTGGGTGCCCCGAAGGTAACAGGTCTGGTAGTAGAAAAGTGATTTTTTTAGTTGAGACGGAAAATGTTAAGGCTGTATGTGAATTATGATTCATTATTCTTCATTGTATTAGGTGCTAACACACATTATATCTACCCTACCAGGTTATGCACGACAGTGTGCGTCTGTGCAGCGACCGGGGTCAGGTACTGGCCACCTACCCTGCAGAAAAGCTGGCTTTCAGCGCCTGTTGTCCCGATGACCGGCGGTTCTTTGGGCTAGTCACAATGCAGGCCACCGATGACGACTTTCACTTCAACAACGGACATTATGACGAAGGTGGTTTGAGGACCTCCTGTCATGTGTTCATTGTGGACCCTGACCTATGTCACCATCAGGTATCTACACTGACGATGGGATTTGATGAATTTGGAAAGAGACCCTTCTGGGCTGTATCCATAGTTGAAAAATAAGTCACAATAAAATGTTTAAGTTGATATCTCTAAGTATTGATGGCTTAGAGTTGCATCACATTAAATTCTAATCACATTATAATTTAAAAAGGGTTTTTCCATTTTTTTCTAACACTGTTGTGTCTGTGACTGGTCCCCTGCCTGATCTGGGTGCGCCTTATGTGTGACGCACGAATGCCTAGGAGAATAATCAGCGCTGTTTATCTGAACTCCATGGTCTGACTTTGATTGTTCTACAAAGCTAATCTTAACCTTCACCCTAACCATGGCATCATCTCGAACAAGATGGTTTTTCAGATGTGATTCGTCATGGCGTTGAAAGACACTTTCACCGTATCAGCTATTTATGCATGTGGCTGCGATGACGTCATAACTGAGCTACACACGTATTGAACGAGTGACTGATTTTACACCATTTGCAGCACATTCTATTATTATGAGATATGGGACCTCCTGCTATGATTTACTACATCTACTACATTCAGCAACATACAGTAATCCTACCCCTATGATCTTACATTGAGGATGCTATTTCTTTCTACAAAATGCATTTTGCAAGTAAGTTTTTTTGATATCTTTGAGTTTCATTTTACAAATTACAATCCAATATGCCAAAAGTCTGCAAAACACCGTGGAAATAAATATTCCTCAATATTCACATTCATTCACAAGTTGTTTTAATCGTAGGATGCCATGCCCTATTCACATTTTTTATTGTATGATTCTACACAAAGCCTAAAGATAATTTGGAGTGTTGTATGTCACTCAGACAAACACAGACAGACACAGACAGACAGACATGTGATTTCATCATTTAGCAGGCGCTCACATCAATGCATTTCTGTAAATGTCTGATGTTTTCTCGACGTTTGCTTTCTCAGGTTCATTTGGGTGTGGCCAGAAGGTTTGGTTTTGAGTGCACCCCTGACCCAGATACAGGGGGCTGCCTGGAATTCCCACCCAGCTCTCAGCCTCTCCTCCAGTTTGTCTCTGTACTTTATCGGGATATGGGCGACAACATCGAGGGAGTCCGAGCCCGGGCCTTCCATGACCCAGACAACGATGCCCAGCAAAACCACAGCACGAGCAGCAATAGCGACAGTGGGATCGGCAACTTTTTACCAGAGGAGAAGAGCAACAGAGTGCTCTTAGTTGACCTTGGAGGTCCTCCAAACCACAACCATGTGTCAGGGCCACGCCACTGGGACAGCCCACCTTCGTCCCAGCAGGCGTGGAGCCCCACCCTCGGAGCCGCAGCCTCTCACCCACCTCCACCTCCACCAGCTCTTCGTAATGGCCACTACCGCCATGATCCGCACCTGGCAGACCTCCCTCATCCTCTCCCATTGGTCCACCCTGACGTCCCCAGCAGACATTCTCGAGGGGTCCACCCACACCATTACCCAACTGGGAAGCGGGGAGGACCTGTCGGAGGAGGAGACAAACGAGGGGCTGGAGGAGGTGTCTGTGGAGGGGCGGAGCCACAGCGTTGGCTGCCAGTCCATGTGCTGCGAGACTGGCACCAGCAGCACCACCACAGCCACCTGCAGGGCCTGAGCAGCGACCAGGAGTCCTACGCTGAATCCACCGACGGATGGTCATCTGCAAACTGCAGCACCCTGCCCCCACCCATGAATAAGATACCTGCCGACCGATACAGGGCCCCGTTGGCCCCCGGAGACCACCTGCCACCACCTGGTGGGAGCCAGCCTCCTCCCCCATCACATCCACAATCTCACAGCCACCGGCTGGCGATTCAGAAAGACGAGTGGGCTAAGAAGCTGTTTGGTGAGAGAAGTGGGACAGAGCGAGGTGAACGAGAGAAGAAGCGAGGGACCACCAAAGATGGAGAGAAAAAGGTACGTTTGCAAGTTTTAAAATGTTTCTTTTAAATGAGAATGTCTCTTGTTTTCCTTACTAACTTCAGGAACATTACTTTTCTTCACGTATTGAAACCAGATATGTTGTCTTTCCATAACGGTGCTCTGTGTGGTCTGTCATGCTGTGCCAGTTAGTTGGCTGTGAGGTTTTGGGAGAGTTGTGTTAAAACTGACCATTAGATGAGAAGCCTGGGCAGCAGGTAGCATCCCCCATCACATACCCCTGCTGTGGAAATTTACTCTGACTAGAGTCTGTCCAAGACTGCTGTTTATTGAGGCTATAAATCCATCTGTGTTCATCCCAGTGCTCTCCATCGCATTCTCACCCTCTTCCCTCTCATGCCCTAGTGTTTAACTGCTTCAGTCCTTGAATGAAGTTTCTTTCTCACTCAGATGTCAAACTTTTCATCGATGTGAAAGTTTTGTGAACCATGTTCACCCCACCAGACATCCCTGCAGCGCATTTAATAATGCGCTCCAGACTCCAGACTACAAGCAGATTGATGAGTTATTTATTCCTGCTGCTCCAGTATCAGATCATGTATTATGCACCAACCACCGGGCATCTCCCTTGAACCGAAAACCACCTGTTTCCTTCTGTGAAAACAAACTGGGTTTTATTATATAGATTAATTGAATTCAATATGCTTCACCGAGTCGCAATTGTATTTTCAAGTAAAATATGATCCGCCCCTGAGACTGAACCAGAAATATTAGCTGTAGCATATGGAAAAATGTGGATACCCTGTATGCCTCTATATTTTGTATTTTTGATCAATATATTATACACCAATTCAATTTATTGGCTATTATTTTAAAGTCAAGGGGTGACCAACGTTTTAATGACCTCAGAACAGCTTTTTACAGGAAGTCAAACAAAATCTTAATGAGTTACTCAATGCTAGAAACAATCTCCAGATTGTCTGCATCATAATCATAATGAGGGTCCATTTAAAGGCAGCAGCTTCACCAAGTAAAGCTCTTAAAGGACAGGTTCCCAGGGACCCCAGGGGACAATCGGAGGAAGTGTTTACAAGGCCACGGGCAGGGTCGATGCTGACAGTGACAGGAAGGTGGACATTGACCTTTTCTGAACAATGTCCTCCAATTACTGAAGACCTGGAGAACTGGAGACTGTGGTTGTGTCCTGACTTATGCTAGTCAACATAAAAAGCTGATTTAGCAGATTGTCAGGTATCTTTAGTGCAGGGTATTTCTGTTCAAAGGATTCACTCAATACCAAGAATATGCCGTTGTTGCTTTTCTTCTCACCACAAGGTGGCGCTGCTTCACTGTTTGGGAGTTGCACCAACTCCATTCATGGGCAACCCATATAGATGTTTGTTTAGGAATCTGTCAGGTTAGGATAGGGATTAGGAATTTTGTGCCCATGTACACAATATGGAAATGTTTTGGGCCTTGTTAAAACTTTAAGGCCTTCCATGACGCATCTGATGGAATACATTGATGTCATATCTTTTTAAATATACTGAATGTTTTAAAGATACATGTAGTTGTGATTACACATAGTTTACTATTGTAATTTGTATTGTAATTTTTCAGGTATTGTTCACTCAGAATTAATGAAAGACATGTTCAATCAGCTATACTGGTGTTGTAATTGCTTGTTTCCAAGACAGGTGTGTATATGTGCGTGGTGTGCAGAAGAACATTTTTTTTTTATGTCGACAGCTGTGTCACTGTAAACAGGAAGAATACCACTTTTCTCTGACATTCAGAGAATATCTCTCTGTGTGCGTGTGTGTGAGCGTGTGTGCGTATGTGCGTGTGTGTGTGTGTTTGTGTGTGTATGTAGTGGGAAGCAGGGCCACTTGCACAGATACAATCCACAGATTTTCTTTTCTGAGAAGTTTCCCCCTGAAAAAGCTGCAGCCACACCCAAACCCATCAGCACCTTTAATTCAGATGAACACATAATTTTTTTTCTTATAACCAGAATCCCACATTTCAGTTGTTTTTTTTGCTCCATTCTGTCTGAATAAGATATTCTTCGAGAATATGTCCACATATGTAATCACATCGGTGTTATCACACATGAATACACCCATACATGGATACAAGTCGGTATCTAGGCAACACAACCGGTCATCTCCTGATGAAACACCGTCAAGACCTGCCCCTAACCAGCCAGTCACATTCAACACGTGTCACAGTTTGGCTTCTAGAGCCTGTCACCATTGATTAATTACTCATTAGTCAACTGGAGTCTTTTGATAGATGCTCTTTCTCTCTCTCTCTCTCTCTCTCTCTCTCTCTCTCTCTCTCTCTCTCTCTCTCTTTCCTCACCCATCCACATTAGTCTAATGAAAGAGAGAAATGAACAGAATACCTCTGTTTTTTAGAGTCAAACAGAATTTATTGGCTGGCCATTTTAGGAGCACGAAGGCTCACAGCAGTGTCTTTTCTCACAGCAGCAGACGGCATGATGTCAGATGGCAGAGTGAGCAATAAATCTCGATGACCCAGTGACTGATTCCCTCAAATGTTCATTTTAGCAACGAGTTTATGGCAGTGTGCAACAGCTGGCCACTTGTCACTTCACTGATTTTCACTAAGTGGGTTTCCACTGCCGGGGTTCTTGAAATATGAATTAAAAAAATCAACAAAACATGGTAGATATGTTTTGTTGAAATGTAGGGATTTTATCCAACCCTCTGAATCAGCGCAAAAACACTGTCTAGCGTTGTTATCACGCCTAGACCCTGTTTGTGTGTCAGCGTGTCCCTCTATGCTGCTGCGGTTTCAGGGTTGACTAAAGTATGACCGCAGGAAAAATCACAGGACTGCACATGCCTGCGTCTAACATGTGGAATTTAACATTTCAGTGGAGAGAGAGAGAGGGGGAAAAAAACACGAAGCCTCATAAACGGACATATCTATGTGACAGGCTCTGCAGGTGTGTTTTTTGTGATTTTCTGCCCTTGCCTCAAGCTTGGAGCCCATTTGTGCAAGTGTGATGTGGAAATTTGAAATCATAAACACTAATAATAGATTTTTCTCAGTGGACTGATTAGCATTAAAATACACTCACAAGTGCGAGTGCTTTTGGCTGCACAAGTAGGAGAAACACACCCACAACCTCATCCTACCTGTTGTCCCTCCCAAACCAGCAGCCACAGTGGTGACACCTGCATCGACTGTTTTGCAGTCACACCTGAACATGTGTCCTTTTTTTCCTCTCCTCAGGGCGGTCGATTCCGAGGTTTGACCATGGGCTTCCCCCCAGCCTTCCCCCAACGCTCATCAGCCAGACGCTCCTTTGGACGCTCAAAGCGCCTCAGCCTGGCGCGCTCCCTGGATGACCTGGAGGTAGGAGCAAACCGTGACGTCTGCAGTGCTGGCACATTTGAGCTGCATGTGTGACGTCCGCCTCTCGTAATTGCGGCCTGTGTGCATCATACATCCTCATATGACACTTCAAACATTCTTCTTCTATCACCATGGCAACTGTAGCACACAGCGGTATTGATAGAGACAACGTTACATTTACCAGCTGATATTGTTGAGAAACAGACTTTGGATCAGGACACTACAGATGGTTTTACCGCGACACTGTGCTACAAATCCCGCTTTTTCTCTCCTTTTAGCTGCAAGAAATGACCTTGTATCCAGTCATTTGAGAGACATGGGATTTTGCCCAACAATAAACCTATTTAGTTCTGCTTTACAGTGTATCTTAAAGAGAAAGTCTGTGACTGCTCTAGATCTCTGGCAAGAAACATGCATAAAGACTGTCGCTGATCACGACCTGTTTTGCCAATTATGTTATTTAAATATATGACAATACACACACACACACACACACACACATTTAATTTATATATAATTTATATGTATATATGTGTATATACATATATATATCTATATCTATCTCTCTCTCTCTATATATATATTTATATATATATATATATACATACACACACACACATATATATATATATATATATAGAAAACATAAAAGTATTCCATCCTAAACTGACTAAAGGACCTCACTGACTACAGGGAATTAATGTGCACTACACTGAGGTGTGTTATTCTCATCATGTCCTGCTGAAAGTCTGTTGGTGAGGAACAATCATAACAGAAGCTTCGGCCGTCTCTGCCCCGCTCAGATAGAGATCAGAGAAAAGTTAAACGTTTCCGCTGTTTAGTGGCTACTTGGGCACCCTGGGAGCAGATAAGCAGATTCCACTCTGTTGCTTTTTTCATATACATTTTTGGAATTTTTCCTTTATTGGACAGCACAGTTTGGAGATGCAGGAAGCACAGGCCAAGACGCAGTCAGAAACCAGAGTTGTTTTGTTACACCAGTCACCGTGTATCTATAGGTGTGCTTGCAATGAATAGAATAATGAATGAAGTTTTGCGCTCCGGGGAAGCTACACGGTCTCATCCTCATGTCAAATTGTAATCATTTTGTAGTTATAATGTCATTAGAGGCTGCAACCTTGACTTTGTCTTTCTGGTGTTCACCTGAAGCAGCTCACATGACACACAATAAGAGGACCTTGTTGAAACGCGACAATGAATAATGCATGGTTGTAATACAAAAATACAATAAATACTTGCTCAATTCCAGACCGCTGCCTCAGGTCGGAGGGCATTGTTCATCACCAAGTGCAAGTTTGGCCTTTAATGCTTGAGTAGTACAAACTGCGATACATATCTCTAATGAATCAAAATAAGAGTAATTACAGCCATTTTCACCAGGCAGTGAAACTCTAAACTCTCTGAGAGCAAAGATTTCCCATCAGAAACAAGAATAAAAAAATGACATTTCCAAGGGCTGGGAATCTTAAGGCAGCTCATAGCTCCAATCGATAAATCTTGACCCATCATTTTTTTTAAACTTTTAAACAAAGCACATTGTTATGATCCATAATTCTAAAGACAAATTTCTTTTTGAGTGGCCTCTGTGCTGATAAATTGAGCATAGGCTAAAAGTTTCAACAAGAAAATCTCTACGTTTTCACTGGTACAACTTTAGCGTTTCAATAAATCTTGAGTGTTCTCCACCATTGACATTGGAATGTCTGCAATGCATTCTGGGATACAAAGTTGTCCTGACTGGCTGTGTCCCAATTTAGGGTCTGCACACTCCTGGAGCACTCTCCCAAAGCAACCTCATTCAGGTGGATCGACTGGCGAATTGGGAATTGGGCAACCCTCAGGGGGATTTCCGGGTCGCGTCACTAAATGTCGTCCCCCCAAACCTACGTCACTGAATCCCCCAAACCAGATCCGCGAAACAAGCAAGTTACGAGAACGACTGGGAAAAAAAGCCCAAGACAGCAGGAAATAAGAAATAACCGTCAAAGGATCATTATTGATCCATGTGGATCCATGTGGATCCATGTGGATCCGTGACCCATTCGCTTACTGAGAATTAACTTTGAAAGTAAATTGAATGACCAAATAAAGACCTTGCTTAGTTTTTGTAAAAATTAGAACAGAAAACAGCGCACAATTAAGTGCTTCTCACGCAGACATGTGAGGAGCCACAGCAGGGAATTATTGATTGTTTTTTTTAAACCATCAAGAAGATGAGATGAAAAAACAGCGAGTTCATCATTTGAGAATTTGCCTGATGATGATTAGCCTGATGAAGCTAAAACCGGTGAGAGTGAAGAAGACGTTGATAAGTAATTCGCCTCGGAGCACAGTCGCTCTGAAATGTAGTAACACACAAAAAAAGATCCCTCAGTTTGCTTTGATTTGGCTCGTTTTTAGTCATGTTAGATGTGTGTGATAGTCTCAGGCTGTGTGGCGTACTGGCGTCTGTCCAAAGGTGCCGAAATCTGCTGGAAGAACAACAATAATAATAATAATGAAAATATAAATTATTATAATAACAGTAATGATTATTACCATCACGTATTATTATTTGAAACTTATTGTAAAATATATCTGATTTAAAAACGGAATTATCAAAGAGTAACCCGTTCATGGATTGCAGTTTTTTTTTTCTTCTTTGCCCACAAAAAAAACCCTGCCTCTGTCGGCTGCACGCAAAGAATTTTGAGGATTCTGAGGCTCAGACGGCCAGAGGTAGGGCGGTTTTTCAGCCGCATTTTGAGAGCCCCCCCGATTTGCGAGTAAAATGGGACAGCACTTTGCGCTGCTTTATGACTTCACATGCTCCGGAAGTGCACAGGCCCTGAATTAGGACACAGCTCAAGTAAGTCACCTTCCAGTGCATTCCCGATAGAATGGGCGGAGCTAGAGCACTTCATGGCACTTACACTGTGAGCTCCACTCAGCGACCGCTGACCTTTGGCACCGACCACTGGCAAACTTGCTCCTCCTATCGGGACGAGTCAAACTATCTGTAATAGTTGACACTTCATCGCGTTCACGGGTCTCTGTGCCACAGCCACAGCCAGTGCAGGATTTCTCTCCTATTCTCCCCTCCTCCTCCTCCTGCCTTTATTCTACCTTTTTCTTCCGGTCGTTAGGCCTTTTTCTCTCGCAGTAATGCAGTAATGTCCACAAACAGAGAGGGCTTTGTGTCGGGCTAGAGAGGAGGCAAGCAGTGAGATTGGTGTGTGTGTGTGTGTAGGAAGAGGCGGTGGGGTGCGGAGGGGGGGGTAATGGGGTTCAAACGTATCCTGCACTTCTAATGAGCTCTGATGAGCAACAGGCTGACATTCTCCTCGTTAGCACGGCCTCAACACAAAAGCACATACAGTATGCGGACACACACAGGGCAGACACACACACACACACACACACACACATATACACATGCACACACACACACACACACACACACACAAAAGTTGGCATGGCTGTCCATAGCCCCAGTTCTAACTTAAAACTTAACCCTCAAAGGACCATTTGAAGAGGGTTGAGAATGTAAAATTCTATATCAAAAAACAACACCACCACTTTCCCACTACAATGGTTCAGAACCAAAATTGGTTGCACACATGCGCGCACACACAATTAAAGGACACCGCACACATACACAGTTTTTCATTCATACTGAATTGTTTTTTAGACTATGTATGTAGTAAGTATGTATGTGTGTGTACAGCATTCACAGTATGCTGTTTGTATACAGTATATGTATGTGTGTGTGTGTGTGTGTGTGTGTGTGTGCTGTCCGATAGAGCTGCTTATCTAGTGATGGGTGTGATTGTCGATCTTAACCTTTACATGCCCAGACATGCAAACATTACATCGTCTTGTGACAGGAGCATTCAGAGACAGCTGTGCACCTCCACTCTGATCCAGCTGTGTGTGTCTGGATCCTTTTATCGCATCATTTCGAAATTTACTCGACTACTTAATGTTTGTGAATACACACCCTTGGCTACAATTTCAGGCTGTTATGTGTTTAAAATAAAAAAGAAATGCTATTTCAGAGGCAACAAGTTTAAAAAAAACAGTCAGTCTCACATGAAGTAAACTGAATTACCCGTGTGACAGGACACACACACGCACACAAGTCTTAAGTGGTGCTAAAAGGCTTAACTAAACAGCAAGGTGATTGCGAGTGTGATTGGTCCCAGCTGTATAAGCCGTTTTCTGGTAAGACTTGCAAATGAAAACGGGCACAAATAATCATTTAGAGGTCGAATGCACAAATATAAGCACCAGACGACGCACACAATTGGTTGATTGCGACGCTGATTGCCGCCGCTTCCTCAACACGCTGCGGCATAATGATAGGTGGAGGAAGATGACATTTCTCTTCCCCGAAAGCTCGAGTGTCGGCAAAAGAAACGATTCCATCAAGATCTCTTTGCAGAACCCACTTGACTTGATTAGCTGATGTATTCTCCCATTAAACGTGGTTACATTTTTGCATATTTACACCAAGCCGGGGGCGCGGATTTTCACCCAGCATCACTCACATTTACAGTAAATAACATTTGGAGGGCGTCCTTCTCCATCTTGTATTGTTTTTTAGTCTTGGATTATTTTTGTTGATATAAGTAGGCATTTCTGCACCTGAAATAACATGTTTGTGTCTCAGAGTTTGAAGAATTTAAATTGGAAGCCTCTATTTTTTTTTAATCTCCACTGACTTTTCAAACATGCCTTGGAGGCGCCTATTTAAAATGAAGGATAATTGGTGTTAATAGGTCAGGTTTGTTCTCTCAAGCCTGTGAAAGCCTTTTTTTAAGATCACAAAAGGTCCAAACCGTTTTATTAAGCAGTGATTTAAATCAAGTCTTCCAAACGTATGGCATGTTTCTCCACAGGCAGATGAAACTCATAATGAAATCAGTGTAAATGTGGCGACACAGACAGTCTGAAGTTCCCATAATCTGTCTGACTTTCCACAACACTTTCGAGGCTGTTTTTAAAACAAGGAGGGGAAGAGAAAAAAATGTCTCGCCCCCCCGGTTTGATTGACTTGCCTGCAGGGTGTCTTTAGAAAATACTCTCTCGATTATTTACCGACGAGAGTGGAGTGGTGCTCTTCACCCACTTTCTCCTGTCCCCCCTCCGGGCCATGCCGGCGGGGGGGGGGTTGCACAGCGAGCGGGTGTCAAGGCATGTTGCGGCACGCAGCGAGTTCTCCACCGTGTCAGAGATATCCATCCTTGCTGACGTTTTTGCATTTGTGTGCGCATCTGAATCTCACTGCAGGATCTTCCTTGCATCCATCTTCCCCTTTTTTGCCTCCCTCTTTCTCCCCTACTTCTCCACCCGTCGTGAGTGTCAGTTTACTCCCGACATGCATGGGGCATACTAAGCAGATGACTGAGGAGCACTGAGGGTAACACATTCACTCGCCCATCGAATGTGTGGGTGTGTGTTCCTTAATGGCAGGGGTCTCCCTCTGCAGCCGTGCCTCCGCATTCATCTCTGTGTATTTGTGCGCGTCTCTCAGCCCACGGTAGTGTGGGTGGAATAGAAATTATACAAGGGTGGGTGGGAGTGCTGAGAAAGAGGAGGGGGTGAGCGGGGAGGCTGGGCGAGGGAGACGATAGAGAGGGAGGGAAGGAGGAGGAGGAGGGGAGTCGAGCGAGTGAGCGAGCGAGAGGGAAGGGGAATCTAACAACAGCGACATTCTGAAGCGCTTTGGACATTTAAAAGCCATCAAGCGCCGCCGCTTCATCTGTCTTCACGTGCACACACACGCACTCGCACACATTCACACACACGCTCAGACAAACACACTTGGCACCTGATGACAATGTGTACTGAGGGGAGCTCTCACACGCACTGTTGAGGATTACTTGTCTCTTCCTTCATGGAGCAGCAAACTTTGAGCGTGGATTCTGAAACAGCCGCTGAACCAGTGAGTAACAAGTTGTGCTTGTCTGTGTGTGTGTGTGTGCGTGTGTGTGTGCATGCGGGTCTTTTCATATTTGATGCAGTCAGCTTCATCTGAGGAGTCCCTTCCCTCGGTCACGGAGTGTTACTGTGTGTCTGCTCTCCGCCAGGAAAGCTGTGGAGATACTGTCGGCTCTTTCAGAAACACAGATTTTTGTCATCATGAATTTGTGACCAAACTCTCGCTGCAGGTGAAGGTGAAGTAACAATAACAGCATAAATGTTGCGAGCAGGGGTTATTTTTGAGGACCTGTTGATCAATGCCAGTTATCCAGTGAATGTATATTTTGATTGAAATGATTGGGAACTAATGAAACTTTAGTTGCACTGCCTATTTCAGGAATGACAGGTCATGTGACCCGTGCGGGCCAATCACAGGCTGCTTTTCACCAACGTCAAGTCAAAATGAAACCTGTTGATTCTGGTTCGGTACATTAGGTCAATTTCACAGGGGAAATATTTGTAAAAATGGATGCCAGCCTTTAATTTTGTGTATTACACGATTTATAATGATACAGATGTTTCATTCATGATGTCAGTGTGTGTGTGGGGGTGTGTAATTTTTGCAAGGGGTTTTGGCACTCTGGTGGAAAACAGCACAGGACACAATTTCACTAAACACAGCAGTGGGAAAAGTACGGCCTGCGAGTCCGCTGACCCACTACACACACACACACACACACACAGAGCCATAAAAAAACTCATTTATAATGTGTGTGAAATGAATAAGCACACAATCCGATGCGCAAAGATAACAACCTGCACACACATTTATTCTGTGCGAGTGTGTGTGTGTGTGTGTTCCTCGTGATATCCCCTGGGAGCAGAGTGTGTTGGGGTAGGAAAATCAGATGATGAGACAGGATCAACGCTGCTCCTGTACATGAAACACCTCAGGAGGCCAGGAGTCACATCAGACGCTGCTCCGCTCTCAGATAAACACACACTCCTTTTTATCCTCGTCAAGTGCCAGATGGGCGCAGTTCACCACATCAGCACAATCAAATGGTGTCATGTGGTAAGCCAGTCGTTGCAAGTGTGTATTGAATCGGCTCTCGGGCTCAGGGAGCGGGAGGAAAAAACGCACCAGTTTGAAACGAAATATCCTGTCAGGTGTCGCTCGTCATTCAGTGGCTTGGTGAGGGTGTGCTTGTGACTCGTTCCTCTTTTATTCAAGCAGTTTTCCATGTGTTTGGCATGAGTCATCCCGACTTTCAAGACCTTTACCACATGCCTTACAACATCATTTTACACTCAGACTCCAACAACCAGCAAACAAATGTGGCAACACATCTCAGTCAATTTTAAGTTGAATCAAATGTCATCCGAAAAAGGATGTGACAACACGGAAATATAACCTAACAAGGACGCAAACACACTATAGTGCTCCTGTTGTTTTGACTTACTTGAGTAGAACAGTGAGTAGTTGGTGGTTTGTCCAGCCAGGACGATGATGGTGGATGGTGATGCTGATTTTTTTTTACCTGATGAACTCGCTTATTATAAGCATGAAAAGCAAACGATCTGAGGAAAATAAACATTTTTTTTGTTATTTTCCCTCCTGTAGTGCTCCACACCGCCACACTGCCCCCTGGCAACAGCAGAGGGCAGTGTTGAGTTTTCTCGGCCACAAGTGTCATGTGCAAGTTAAGGGGGGCGAAAAAAAAAATGAACTCATATGATCAAACATGAGTCCTTTGATTGGGACATATGAGAAAGATTGTTGGGCTGTTAATAGTAAGATTTCTGTCCTTTAACCAGACTTGTATGAAACTCCTCACTGAGCCTTTTATGTTTTATATAGAAGCTCATTTGTTCTTTTAATTTGATGGTGAGGTCATTTGTATCAATGTGGTGAAGCACCTGCATTTTTCAAGTAAAGTAAAGCCCACCAGGCCAAAAAAAAAGCAAAGGTGTACACCTCGCTAACGACCCCCCTCACCCGTTAACACCATAAATGTGTAATTGCGCCTGTAATCGCCAGTTTATTAAATACAGTTAGACTGGCCTATTGCAGCATAACACATCAGCTCTGAAATCAATCCTCCCTTGCGTGAATTGTTATGTTCCACTTTTATTGCTTCCGATGATTATTTCTAATAGGTATTTTGGAGATTGCTGAACTCCAGTGGGACACAAAATAACCATTAAAAAACAGCAATGCGCCTCTCAAACCTTCATGACAGGAGGATTTACAATGGCGCTCCTGTATAATACTGCATTGGTTTAACACAGGGGCACCTAATAAATTACCAAGTGAGTGCTCATGTAAAGCCAACGGTGTGTATTTTATTCGTCTAAGCATCTGTAGGTAGGCTCAAACTGTGAATAAGAAATGTAAAAAAGTAAATAACTTATTTTAGTCTCTGCTTGTCATCCAGAAGACCGTTTCCCTCTTGTGTCAAGAGTTTACCGCAATCAAACACGCATTAAAAGAGGTAAAGCTGCTCAGCAGCACCACAGGAATCACTAAGGAGGAGGCTAAGGAGCGGCCTGAGACGAGGGATCACTCTACTGTTTTTTTTCTTGTCTTTTATTCACCTCTCTTCTCATCTCATCCTGTTCTTATTCCTAACAGGATGTGGCTTAAGCCAGTATAAACTTCTACGCGTCACACTTATCCTGTGTGGC
>CAESWR010000494.1:93391-118111 GCA_903171835.1 Mullus surmuletus | reverse complement strand
GTGTCTGGGGTCTATAACAGGTGATGTAAGCCACCCCTTCACACTCGGTAATAAAGCACTTGGGACCTGAACACAAGGTGACCGGGCCACTCCCTGAGCAACACACACATGCATAGCCCCCGACATAAACAGGGCGCACATGTTGCCACATGGTGACTTTTTATGTTCAGGGAGCTAAAAGCAGGAGGATGTAGGTAAACAAACCTGTAAATGGATCTGTGTGTACCTGCGGGGCACATGTTTTGAGAATTTTCACGTCACCGTCGGACACAGTCACAACGCAATGCTCCCCTGAAAAACCCACCAGCGGCATCCTGTTGGTGGGAAAAACAGAAAACAGAAAAGTGCGCAAACACCCAGCGAATGATCAGCAACGATAATAAGAGCGACGCTGTGAAGTAGTTCAGTCAGTGCGGCGAATGTTAAGGAAACATGTGATGAAGCTGTGGGCGTATCAAAACTGTTTGACTTCTCAGAACATCCCTGTATTCTTAGGAGGTGCCTCAAACACTTAATTCATTTTTCAAGGCCTGGCCAAAACCACCCACTTATTGATATTAGATGAATGGATGACATTTTATCTCTAAAAGTAGCCAAAGCCAAAAATCACTTTCCTGGTAGGGTGAGAACATGGATACAGCAGAGATGCCCATGCCTGACGCTGCCTCATCAAATTCTCCGAAATGACTACTAACTTCTTGCTTCTTGTATAAATATGATAAGCACATGCACAGAAAACCATGAAATTCTGATCCGATGAGTACGATTTTGTAAAGAGAGAACAGTCTCTTGCCTTGTTAACTTTGCTGATTTGAATTGGCTTAACTTGAAATTGATGAACCATTGCCTAAATGCTGAAACCAGTGAAGAAACCCAGATTTGGCACATGCATGCACAAATAAGTCAAATGAGGTCATTACACACTGTCATTATTATGTCTGGGCAGTTGATTGACAGTAAAAAAGACTGCTGGTTCCTCTTTAAATGAAAGTATAACATGACTCTGATACAGTGATTAGTAAGTACCTAAAGTGATAGCGGTTAGCTACAGCTCTGCCCAAAACGACAGAAAAACGCAACCACATGGCAGCGAAAATGTGGGGTCCATTCAGTGAGTTGATGACAGAGAGACATCCTGTTAATATTTCTGAAGCTATCGGCGTCAACAGATAATGGTCGCAGTCAGCCCTGCAACGCGTCTGTAAAAGCCCAACTAATGTGTGGTAGTGTAATAGCGTATGAGAGCTGCAGGGCTGGGAACACATGGAAGCGATGAAGTGAAAGGGTCTTTTTGTTGGCCACAGTCTTGTAGGAGATATATTTGATAGTATAATTCTCCATTATCGACATTATATTTTCCAGATGCACGCATCCCTGTGGATGGGGGGCTTGGAGAGAGAATCTGACAGGGAATGAAATGAAAGGAAAGTCTGGAAAACCCCAGTCATTCCCTGTGGGCTGTCAAGAATGACCAGGATCTGCCAGGAGAGGAGGGGGAACACCACTGGAATGACAGCCGAGGCAATAAAGCGGAGAATGATTCGAGGCGAGAGTGGAAGGAGAGAGTTGATCATTAGAGGCAGAGGAGGGAAGCGCAGGATTACCCGGCTTCAGAGAAAAGAGGAGGCGAACAGAGAGAGTTTGAAAATAGTTGGGAGCGGAGCGAGGGGAAGAACAGGGAAACTAGAAGGGACTTGGGGCCTCAACCGGGGGCCAAACCACCACACCACAGCGTGTGTCTGGAAGTGATCACACTGGAGCTGAATGGGGAAGGGGGTGAACACACACATAGGTTCACAAAGGCAAGAAGAATGCACCCTACACACAAAAGACATCTCAAGCAGATGTTGGCCACATGCATACACGGGCCTGCCATATAAAACACACACGCTTTACGACACGTGAAAACCCACATATACATCAGTCTGACAGAATACACCGCTCATCAAACGTACGTGTGAGCTTGAGAAAATCAGCGCAAAGATTGAGTAACTCAGCTTTGTTGCTGAGGTTTCTGCTCCGTGTTGTTTTCTCTCGTCTTCTGTGCGGCTTAAACCACAATCAAATGCGATAAAAAGTCACATTGAATCTGTTAAAAAAGCAGGGCTGAAAAGTTTTCTCTTCCAGAGACAATCTGAGATGGGAAATTATACGAGGATTACACCACTTGAACCATGAGACCAGGCTAGTTTGGTACCAGCAAGGAAATGGACAAAACATAATATAATTTCCAGAGCTAACCTAAGTGTACATTGAAAGGGCTTTGTAGGATATTTTACCACCAGATATCACCCAGAGCACCAGCGTTTCAGACCAAAACCTTTCCACTTGCTTGAAGTTTCACATTAGCTTTAGCCTGAGCAGCTATTAGGGCTCTCCATTCCAAACCAATGTTGACTCTTCTGTTTCTCTTTAATAGAAATTTGTTTCGTTACGGAACAGGTTTTCTTGGTTGAAACAGACTTCAGAGAGTCGCTGCCTCCAAATGCATCTGCTAGCATCTGCTCCATAGCACTACCATCCACTCCACTCTCATTGTGCTCGCTGATGCCCCGCACCCGTTCGGGTTATATATCAAGGGTGGGGCTCACATGCACAAAACAAAGAGCAAGAAATCAACAAACAGATTTTCACTGCAGTCAGTGCTAAGGGTGCTATGGCTTCCATGTACCACCATACAGCTATTAGTTGTTTGATGCTAAAGTAAGGTATCATATATGGCAAGGAGCACCTTTGAATATTAGTGTGGACATTTCAGAATTTGGAAATTCCAGCTGTATGTCAAGGTCTGACTTTGTGACGGATCAGAGGTTCACAACTTCTCAATAAGAAACCCAAGTCAGGGAAGTTGTCAGGTGATGGGACAACATCTGAGAATGTGTTTTCATGATGATTCCTGTAAAGCTTAGTAGAACAGGGACCGGACTTTTTTATTCTTCTGTGTGCTTTGAGTTGTGTCTGCATAGTGATCTGTGGAAACTGATTTGCATGAACCCTCAGTCACCCTCAGTCATCTATCAACAAAAAAAAAAGGTTTCACTTCACTGTATCATCTCATTGCTTGAACTCAGAGATCGTTCATTCAACCAATAATCTCCTCAGTCCTTGTTCACTTCACATCAGTTCTTTCCACCTTCAACGTACTCAAGGACACGCGCTCACATCCGTTCTCACGTCGGACGCCCGCCAGCACCCAAGAAACATCTGGCTTTTGTCTTGAGTGGGAAAGGGTACGCGGCGGTCAGGCGACTGCAGCAGCTACGTGTGTTTATCGGCCCCGGCTCCGATCAGCAATGATGGAAACACGATCTCGGTTTCCGGCATGGAGCTGGTTTAGCTTTCATCTTTCAGCTCCTCGTGCCGGAAATGTTTTGATCAAAAAGGAGTCAAGTAAAAACAAATAATCGCTGATCTCCAGGATTTTATGGCACATCTGTGGTGATGAACGTGCCCCACTAGGAAAAAGAAAACAAAAAAACTCAAAGCTGGTATAGTGGAAGTTGGAAAGGAGTCAAAGGAGTGTTTTTTGTTGCTTTGCCAACATTTAAAAAGCCACCTACTTTTGCTAATTCTGGTAGTAAAGTGTTTCCACATGCAGTTCGCTGCTTGAAACCAAGTTGGAGGAATCCACAGGGGTTTTTTGACTGTCTCACCAGTCGCCTGAGGGTTTGTCGCGTACATACAACTTAGTGTCTTTTCACATACTGTAATTTCCCACTTAATTAGTTGGCTTTCAGGGCTGTGAGAGGCAGGGTGTGGGCACTGCATCACGGACGCCAGCGGAAACACCAAGTGCTTCGGTTCCTCCGGTTGGTCAGACATAAAAGCTGTAAGCTGTAACTCAGAAAAACCAGCGTACGTTTTTGAGGATTCCAGTTGAAATCACTCAGCAAATTTTAGGGGGAAACTTTTGCTTGTTTAGGACCACTGATATCATCTATTAAAAAATGAATTCCCACACTGAGGCTGCTGTCAGAGAAATCAGCATAACACTGTTGGTTTGGGTGTTCTCTCCACCATTAACTCCCCTGTGTGTTTTTCTTTCTTTAATATTCACTTTGGCAAACGGTTCTGTCTTGAATTGCCCCCCAGCCCCCTTCTCTCGTCTCCCATTTTCGTCCTTTTGTCTGCTCGCCCCCCGTTCACTCTTACTGAGTCACAGTGTTTCAACTATGTTCCAGAGTTAGCTACATTGCAGATGTCTGTGTTGAATGATCTCATCGCGAGTCAGACTATCCAAGAGCATAGGGGGAAAGAAAATACTCTTGTGTGGATTGTTTCTGTGTTGTTTTGAAAGTGATTGCGACTGGTGGTTGAACGGCTCAGTAGAAGCCTTTGATTCGATTCACATTTCAAATGTTTTTTCAGAGCTTTGTGCTGCTTGCTGTATGTTAAACGCCATGCTTTGTGTGTGGGTGACACGCAGTCAAACGTCACACTTCACTGTAAAATCGGGGGCAGGTAGGCTGCGAAGTTCCCCTCTTCACACACTCACACGCATATTAAGCCCCTCCCTCCGAAGAGGTTTTCTTGCAGAGCCAGCACAGCCAGTTCACCGATGAGTCCACCCACACACACGCAGACCAGACTGTGGGCGCTAACCTGTGTCATGATGTGAAAGTGTGTGTGTATGTGTGTGACAATGGGTCAAATCCTGTGAGAAAAAGTGTGGCCAAAAGTGCATGCCCGGGCAGCTGCCTGCCAGGCCTCCTGCTGCTCCATGAGCATGTTTGGGTGTGTGTCGTACCTGTGATGAGGAGAGATCCTAATCCATGTCTCTCTGTGCTTTCTTACAGTCCGCTGCAGTCTCCGATGGAGGTGAGTTAATGTTTTTTTTTTTTATTTGTTCTCAAAATCTATCCTCTTTTCTTTCTCCAAACCTGTAATCAAAGTATTTTTTATTGCTACAATTATCTGTTGAATGTGTTTAATTCTTCAGATTTATGGCTCACTTCAAGTTGCGTGAAATTGAAAATGAGTCTAAGTAGTTCTTTAGGTCCTTGCCACTCTGAAATCAGTGCAGCTACCGACAGTCTGGTTTGACCTGCTCGACTCCTGCCCCACCTCTGTCTGCGCCGCTGCAGATTCTCACCCTAAAGATAGTCCCAAATCGGTAAACACGTCGACTGCATAAACTTGCTGCGGCATGTCTCGCATGGCACACAAAGGTTTTTGGAGTAAAGTCCGTTTTGTTCTCTCGGGAACCTGCACACTTGAAAATCCAGGTGTGAGGCGAGGGTAAGACGTCAGACCACATGACGAGCTCTGTTGAAGCTCGCTAAGGATCTTTTTTTTTTCCCGACCGCACTTTACTGGCCCGCTCTGGGTCTGCGGTTTTGCATAGCATGTGTTTTTTAATGAACGTAATTTGTGTCGCGGGCCTCATTTTTAGGCGAACTTGTGTGTTCTGTGCAATTGGCATGTGGTGACCAAAAAAAAAGGTTCTGGTTTGAGGAGCACTCTGGCAGTGCTTCGACACCTCCCAAATGCAATAAAGGACAGTTAGCAGCAGACAGGAAATAAAAGGAGGAACAAGAGGTCAGGAACAAGACAAAAGGGATGTAGACGCGATGACAGACGCGATTGTTTATGACTTCTTCACACCGAGAGCGTCTGGAGCAGAGGATGTTTGTTGTGAGTGCAGGGGTGAGCGCTCTCGTGTTGTTGACGCAGTGAAAGCGTTTGTTCAAAGTGCAATGCCGCCTTTAAGCCACTTTTACCAAGCTGAGGTGTGACTGTACACAGAGAAAGAAACACCCATCATGCACAGGATTTTATTTTAAAAATACAGTGATTCCACAACATCAAATTAGGAAATTATCACTCCCCAGCCACCACACATTGTACTTAACTAAGCAACCACATTGATAGATACAAAACAAATTGTCCAGTTTATACTGAGCAATTTCTGGCAGACGGAATTGCAGGTCTGCTCGTTTCACCTGGACATTTTAACAGTTAGGCAGAGGTGGTTACCAAGGCAACCTGAGCGTAGAAAGCCCACTAACCACCAATGGTGGGACAGAATCACCTCTCCTTTTCCCATCGACACTGACATGAATGTGCTGCTGCATGGCTTCACCTGTGTGTGTGCGTTTGTGCGTGCGTGTCCATAAGAGGGTGGATGAATTTACTTTACATCGGTTTGAGATCTCACTTTTTTGTTTTTGTGTGTATAGCTTTTAGAATACTCCAGTGCTTTTGTGAAAAATAAATTGGACTCCTATTGACCATCATTTATTCATGGTAAACAGGAGTCGAGTGGTCATGGAGGTTGTTTTACTGAAATAAAAGCACAGGAGTTCAGAGGGAATGTTTACAAGGCCAGTAATCTCCAACTTTCACTCGAGTTATTCTATTTTTTATTGATAATTTGTCTTTTGCGTACATTGCAGAAGACGATGGCCATTGTGATGCTGAAGGAAGACACACTGGCAATGTCCTCTTTGTCATATAGTGTAATTATTTAGGCAGTTTCTCCCTGAGTTGCCATCAGCAAAATCTCTCAAGTTACTTCTTATTAAAGCATAATTTAATTACACCCATTAAATGTCATAAATGTAATAGCGGTTAATTGTTCTGTGCAGCATTTAGTATCTCTTGCTAACTATTCAACAAGGGTTTAAATGGAATATTAAAGTCCTATTATTCCTTATAAATACTTGAACAATCAGTCACCATCCGATGAGATTAATGCTGTTTTGGCAACACAACTCACATCTGCCGCCACCTTCTCTTTGGAATGTAGTGCAATTCCTATCAAGGCCCGTAAATATATGAAGTCACCTTTTCCGACCGAGCCACACCCAATGTAATCCAGTGTGAGGACTGCACACAAAAAAACACAGACAGAAACATCTTATTCGTAATAATAACTGTTGCATAACTTTGGATGGATCATTTTGCGTTCATATAGTAGTAAAATAAAAGAGCTGAATATGCAGTTTATTCAACAATATGAGCATCATTTTGAGAAGCTGCTGATAGTACCTACATTCGAACTGAATAAATGCATTGAAATATTTTAAAACAAATGACTAACAGTGAAGATGGGGGCAAATGAATGTGTACGGAGTTTGAATTTTGAAAACACAACACATCTCATCTCTCTCCCTCTCTTCCTCTTCCTCATTGTAAATCTTTCCACAAATTTTGATTTATTTTGATCTGTCAGAAAAGTCGACTCGTTAAGGTCGGCGTGCGTGTTCGTGTGTAGCTGCAGGCCTCATTAGCCTCAGTGCCGGTGCTCCTTTAACAAGCCCCTCATCAATACTGCAGTTTTGTGTGTGTGTATGTGTGTGTGTCTACATGCACACGTGTGCGTCGGCTGCCGTTTTTATTTTCCCTCCTCCCCCTGCTCTGAATTATTCATCATCTTGAGGCCTATGCGTACTTGTATCACTTACCCACCCAGAAGCTCACAGGTGTGTGTGTGTGTGTGTGTGTACATGCAGGAGCGCGTGTGTGTTTGTGACCCGACTCTCTCTCTCAGCTTGTCGGCCGGGTTGTTCACCACCAGCCGCGTCTCTTTCTCTTTCTCTCTTCCTCACTTCCCGTTTTTTCCGAGCCTCACTCTGCCTCCGTGCGATGCCGCTCGCCGAGTGTTCGCACTCGGCCCGCCATAATTGTGTTTCACGAGCGACCCCGCTAGGGTGAGCATGGATGGAGGGGCTTGGATACCCCTCAGGATCCGCTATCTGCCCCGCTGGCACCACACGGGCTCCTACCAGCTCTACCCAGGTGAGGAGTCAGCTGGTGCTTCCAACTATTGTTTATTTTTCTCTCCACAGAAAGAAAAGAAAATGCAAATTTGGGGCTCAGCAGAGCAACAAAGCCCATGTAATGAGGGTAGGGGGATTTGATCTTTTAGCTGGGTGATTGAATCTGTGTAAGGTTAAAATTTAAAACGCACCTGCTGAGGTCTCTGCAGCGGTTTTGAGGGATGAAAGGTTTTTTTTCGTGAATTTCGTGAGTGGATGTGCCGCGACGGCTCCGTTGTTGCCAGTCTGACTTTTGTGACTTATATGTTGCAGTTCACTGTGAAATCGGCGAACACTCAAATTGACTCTGCTTTTAAAGGTATCCAGTGTTCATGGTGAGTCTGTGACGTGACTTCGGAGTCATCACTTGTTACTTTGCTCTGCTGGGAATTTTTTCCAAGCATGGCTCCAAGTGATCCTTTTGCAGCCTCCCTTTTGGAGAAGGGGATGTGTTCCCCTCACTTCACTTCACTTCACTAGCCCCTTGAAAGGCAATTTGGTTTGCAGCAGACAACATCTATCTATCAAAACAACATAAAAAACAATCACAACATAAAATCAACATGTTAAGAAAAACAGATATACAAGTGTGCAAAGCAATGTGAGCAGCTTGTTTAGGAAAGCAACGATAGAATTAATAAATAGATAGATAGATGTATAAATTAATAAAAAACAGATAAAAGAAGGGGTGGGGGGGGGGGGCAGGGAAAAAGTAGAAGCAGTTGCCTCCTCCTCTTCATGCTGTTTAAAGCCCTGATGGACAGCGGGACAAAGGAAAACGTAATCTAGTTTTTGTCACTGGGGGAACTGTTAGTCTGAGACCAGAGGGGAGTAGTTTGTATTCCCCGTTAACGGGATGAGTGTGGTCCATGCGAATGGACTGGGCTTTCTGAAGCACCTGACTGTGGTATCCAAATGAAATCCAAACTACTGAATTTTACCCCAGCTACTTTTGAACTTACTCGGACGATTCTCCCCAGCGACCCCAATCATTCTAAGTTGTCGAATTTGGCATCGTCACTAAATAAGCAAAATTTGTAAAGATTACAGCGCCTAAAACCTCAGTTTCTTCATCAAGAGTGTGTGCGTGTGGTTTGTCACTGATGGTGATTTGGAAGTGTTAGCAGAGAACAGCCACATTGTCCTCACACTCTTGAGTCAAGTGATTAATGTGGCTCATAGCCCTGCAGACCATCACTTTTTGCAGTGGTCTCACTTCAAACCAGTGCAAAGGGGCAGTTTTAAATGGATTTTGGTGTGACTAGATCAAAAATGAGGCAGAAATTGTGATATCTGATTGTCTGAAACAGACTGCCAGTTTGTTTTGTTTGAGAGTTTATGATCAAATCTGCCAATGATTGCCTCAAAGAATTGCTAACTTTTTGAGCAGGGTGGTTTTATTTCTTTTTCTTTTTGCCCCAAAGACAAATTCCCCCAAAAAATGTTACAGATCACAGCACCAACACCAACATGATGTGCCTACCTACTCCATATAGTAATTGAGGAGGTAGGAACATCAAGTCTGAGCATCTTGTGTGATGCCGCCCGCTGCGCCGACTTGTCCCTCAGATGCTCAGCACAGATGCTGCTTCAGCTCCAAGTCCACCTCTGCTGCCGGCGGAACAACGGGCCGCTCTTTCCATTTCAGAGTATTTTATAGATGCAACATCAGCGTAACATTTCTGCCTCAAAGAGGCTCCCAAAAAAACCGAAAATAAAACCCAGGCGCCTCAGCGCTGGTTATTTCTCTGCCAGACAGTGAGGCATTGTGATAATTCCGCCCGCTCTGATACAGAGGAGTTGAAATGGATGGAGACTATTCAACTATTTATAACTGAAGCATAAGTCTCATGAGTTGTTTACTATACTTTTTGGAACTGAATGGGAGCGGCAGGCTGAGTAGCTCTGAAAAACAAATTTAAAAATATCTCCTGTGTGATAACTGTCATTGATAACATTAAACGGGTGGAAAATGGGCAAAAGCGGAAATCACGGAACATCCATTAATAGCAAAGTTTACACGATTGAAATCACAAGGAGAAGCTCCTGGCAGGAGGCTGGTCTTGAAGTTTATTTGCAGGATTTGCGTAGTCACGGGCACCTGACCGGTGATGCCTTCCCCGTAGCGCCCTTTGTATTTTGTTTCCCTGCACAGCCCACTTTCACTTTAGCCAGCCCAGAGGGCCGCGATTCAGGCTATTCTCAACTCCTCTCTGTGCCTTTTTTTTCTGCCTCCTGATCTTGTTTTGTAAGTCTGTTTCAAACATTTGGAACAAAGACGCATTGAGGTTGATTGGTCGGGGAAAGATTCAGAGAACAATTAGCCAGCTATGCACAGACTTCCTGAATTGGAATGATTAGTGTTCTTTGATGTCATGGAGCACATTTGATTGTGCTGAGTGTCGGTTTGCTTGTACATTAAAGAGTAAAGTAGCACAAAAGAGAAGACCCTTGGTTGAATCTGTTACCAAGAAGTGTTCGGAAAGGATTTAGAAAGAAAGGCGAACGCCAACTCTGTTACACCCGGGATGGTTGAATGTGTTTTGTATTCGTGTGACAGAGTGACAGATAAATCGGTAGAAATCCACACCGAGGCCCGGTCAGCTGATAGCGGCTCATTCAGGTGAAGCCCCTGCAGACTGTCAGAACAGGACGAGCAATTAAAAAGGCAATTCATTTTCAGAAAGTTATTTTTTTACCAGTCCAACGATTGACGCAACCTTGCCTTCGTCATCCTGCTCAGCGGTTACGTGATTATCCACTCGCAGACCAGAAGAAAGGAAATCCAATCAGCATCCCGAGATCTCCAACCCCATCGAAAGTAATTAATGTTTTATTTATGTTTGTGTTTGTGCGTAGAACTGAACAGTGTGGAGCTGCAGGGCTGCAGCAGCGACAATAGTCTGAACAGCAATGCCAGCCTCCCCAGTGTCCAGAGTCACCGGCGCCACACCGAAAGGAGGGTGGCCAGCTGGGCGGTCTGCTTCGAGAGGCTGCTGCAGGACCCCGTCGGAGTCCGATACTTCTCGGTAACATAAATCACACGTTTACAAAGTCATGTCGGCTCTCTGGCGAGGATCCGCAATTTGGATATTTTCCTGCAGAAATAAAGAACATGAATCTGTTTCCACTGTACTTCCTTTACTTTCTCTTAGGTGTGTGTCCTGATCCGATATTGATAACGGATATCCCAAAAAAAAGAGTATCGGATTATATCGGCACTGCATCTAAAATCTCCGATATAAGCATTCCATTACAAGCAGTCTATTCCAGACTCCGCTCTAGCACTTCTATACATAACCCATTGGTTATTAATATATGGGTCCGTTTTTCTTATAAGTGCTTTTGCTGACTATTGTTCTCAGTTTGAGTAATATCAATTGATCAAGCCTTTTCTAACATTCCATACTACAAAAGTAATAAAAGTGTGTATGATTCCTGCTGATATTGTATTGGATCAATATCGGTATCGGCCAATACCCAAGGCTGCAATATTGGTATTGTATCGAGAGTGAAAAAGTTGTATGGGGACAGCCCTACTTTCTCTTTACAGTTGGGATTTTTGTAATGTTCATTCTATTTATGTGTCATTTAAAATTCATCTCTTTTGTGCTGCAGGAATTCCTTAAGAAGGAATTCAGTGAAGAGAACATCCTGTTCTGGCAGGCGTGCGAGTTCTTCAGCCACGTCCCAGAGAGTGACAAGAAGCAGGTGAAACACACGATGTGACCACTTCCCTGTTTTCACTAATCCTCCGCTAGCAAAAGCTGACGGACTTCCACCTCCACTCACCGCCTCTCTCTTACTCCTGTCCCCCCAGTTATCTCAGCGGGCCCGGGAAATCTACAACAGCTTCCTGTCCAGCAAAGCCACCACGCCAGTCAACATCGACAGCCAGGCTCAGCTCGCCGACGACGTCCTCAACGCCCCCCGACCCGACATGTTCAAGGAGCAGCAGCTGCAGGTAGAGGGGGGAGGACTTTTTTTGATATGAAGTTGTATGAGATCCTCACCATCAGTGTCGTTCATCAGCAGTGACTTTTTCCCCCCATTGCGCCCTGTGTGTGAGTTTGAACCCGGTTTTGGTGTTGCAGAAAGTCGTTCCGTCTAGTTGCTGGGGTCACAGGAATAAAGCGTTTTGCTCCAAAAAACAACATGCCTTCAAAAGCGTAATCCATTTGCATCATGAAATCTTTGCCATGATTGCGAGGTCGGACTTCTTCACGCCAAAGAATTCATGATGCAAATGCATTAGTCCTTTGAACACCTTGATTCGTGTGAACCTAGCAACCAGAGGGAACCACTTACTGGGCCGGAATTCCGCTCACGTGACGCAGTGGGGGAAAAGTCACTGCTGATGAACAACACTGATGGTGAGGATCTCATACAACTTCATGTCAAAAAATTGGAACTATCCCTTTAACGCCTCTTTTGTTTTGACCCGCACACTATGCTTAGATGAAACTGACCTTCCTTGTGAAGGGGAAGTGAGGCGAGTCCCATCCCCTCCAGAAAAACTGTTATCATTAGAAGAGACGATTCAAAACAGGCCCCTATTGAAAATGTACAAGTGTTACGGCGCTCATACAAACATGAGGTCGACTATTCATCCGGGCTCGCTGTCTCGCAGCACAGATGTGAATGGCCTCTTAGATTTTGCATGTCGCAGAGGGGGGGGCAATATCTGAAAAGCTCTATTGATTTCAGCATCTGAGCCGAGATATTCAAACTTTGATAAGAGTCACAAGGCTGGAAGGATATCCTTGCCATCACCCTTCATAATTTTTACACATAAAACATACAAACCTTGTCTCCCCGGAGATGCGCGCGCACATCAAAGCCTGCAATGGACTTCTGTAAGACAGAAAAAGAGAGAGAGAGAGAGAGAGAGAAACCTCGGGGGCTTGTTAAGGTCTCGTGATGCTATTGATTACAAAATGTTGGTGATGAACATGTTTGTGCTTTTGAGCAATTTTCAGAGCATGTTCACGCTCTCCAGAGGATCATTTTCAGAAGCATTTAATTTCTCTCAATCATAATTTTCCCCCCTTTCATCAATTAGATCTTCAACCTAATGAAGTTCGACAGCTACACACGCTTCCTCAAGTCTCTGCTGTACCAGGAGTGTATGTTGGCAGAGGTGGAAGGCAGACCCCTGCCCGACCCCTACCACATCCCCAGCAGCCCCACCTCTAAACACAGCACCACCGGCTCTGACCGCTCCAACCTCTCCACGCCCAAGAAGGTGACAAATGTTCAAAGCATGCTCCTCTCTGTTAGCCCTCATCCGATTTTTCATAGAATCAGATGATTTACTACAGAAAAAACTATCAAACGAAGTAGGCGCCCAAATCTATTTCCTTGCTTGGGTCTCACAGGAGGACAAAAAGAGCAAGTCAGGACGTTCTCTGAATGACGACAGCCGAGACGATTCCGGAGACCGGAGGAAGGGCATGTTTTTCTCCTGGTCCCGCAACCGAAGCTTCGGGAAAGGCCCGAAGAAACGCGAGCTGGCTGACTTAAACTACAGTGAGTCGTTCTCTTCATTTTCCATTGATGAGCTTCCTTTTGGAACAAGAGTCTCTTCTTTTCCAATGTAACACCTAAAAATATTCGTCCGGGTCATTGGATAACACGCGTTGTTGAACAGTATGTCCTCAATATTCATTTAGCTGTGGTCGCCGCCAAAGAAAATGGCTTTCAGTTATGCGCGCTGAACAACGGGAGGGTTTGACGATATAAATCTGCCAAAGAAATTGCATTTCTTAAAGCACCATCTTCAAAGAAAACGAAAAAATCATCACACAGGATGTATAAGTGGGTTGGATACAGTTTTGCTTAGCCCTCTTTGCAATGTAATCTTTATCATAGGTTAGTGAGCGTTTTGTGGAATTTTCATAATGGATGATGTCATAGTCTCAGCACACACTGAAATTTCTCAGCTATACAATTTTTTATTTGACTCTAGTTTGCTGCAGAATTGTAGAGAAATTGGCCATTTTTCTTTTTCGGTACGCTCAAATCGAATTTTAAGAATTTCCTTCTGTCTTTGCCACACGCTGATAAAGGTGTTATTTTTCCAGATTTTTCCGGCAGCAATGGTCGCCGCGAATCCCAGGGTTCGCTGTCGTCCGGAGCCAGCCTGGAGCTCGGGACGTCGGGATCGGGGAGGAATGAGGTCAGTCTGAAAACAAATCATTCTGGACGTCTCGGTAGTGCAAACTCAGACTTTCACGTCGGCATGGCAAGCTTTTATCTTGGCCCTCTTCCTCTCATTCTGAATGGATTCCTCCGATTTAAAAATAACTGAAAAACTTGTTGTTGTTCCGGGCTGCTTCCTCTCAAATTCTTCTTCCATTGTCTGCTGTATTGTTTTAACCCTCTTCTCACTGTCTTATCACCTCCCCTCCTCCCTGCCGCTGCTCCTGTGTTCTCCCGTCAGGGCGAAGTTTCCCGCGGGGCAGGATCGCTGGCGGCAGAGCGTGGGGGCAGCGGCGCCCCCTTGAGGCAGTGTAACATAAGTCTGCCGGACGGCTCGTGTTGCTCCGTGCCGCTGAGGGCTGGAGTGTCTATCCGGGAGCTGCTGCTGGGACTCTGTGAGAAGCTCTGCATCAACCTGGCAGCTATAGACCTCTTCCTGGTCGGAGGGGAAAAGGTATGAAGTGTGGACGCGACCATTTCCTCTCTCATTTTAGTCGCACTTATAAATGTTAAAGAGGGGAGGAACCAAAAAAAGGAAATTTATAACAAACTTCATGTAGGGGTGTCCCGATCTGATATCGAATATCGGTCCGATATTAGCAAAAAGAATACTGAGATTCGGATTATATCGGCCTGCATCTAAAGTCTCATACCTGCTGTTGCTGACTTTTGCTCTCTGTTTGAGTAATATCATGATCAAGCCTTTTCTAACATTCCATACTACAAAATATGTAATTAAAGTATGTATGATTCGTGTTGCTATCGTATCGGAGTGATATCGGTATTGGCCATTACTCAAGGCTTTCAATCGGTATTGTATCAGAAGTGAACAGCCCTATGTTCATGAGAGAGGTTTTCCTTGACAAAGATACTCAAATCAATTAGAATAGTCAATTTACTATTGTGTGGGCATGTAAAAAATAAAAATATGTTTTATTTCTCTATTCTCATGTCTTCCTTTGCTCTCTCAGCCACTCGTTTTGGACCAAGACTGCATGACCTTGTGCTCACGAGATCTCAGACTTGAAAAGCGCACTCTCTTCAGGTTGGTCGGTATTCGGGCTCTCGTGCAGCGACGATGCTTTGATCTCTCTGCTCGCACGGAAAAACGTGACTGATGTGTTCTCGCTCCACAGGCTCGACCTGGTCCCCATCAACCGTTCGGTGGGCCTGAAAGCGAAGCCCACCAAGCCGGTGACGGAGGTGCTCAGGCCCGTGGTGGCCAAGTACGGCCTGCACCTCTGTGATCTGGTGGCACGCATTGTGAGTACCCACCCCACCCCCGCAAGACAGGCTGTGTCAATGATGCATCCTCACTTCCCGTGTGTGTGTCTGTGTGTGTGTGTTCTTGATGCAGAGTGGGGAGTCTGAGCCATTAGATCTCGGCCTTCCTATATCCAACCTGGACGGGCTGCGTGTGGTATTAGATATTGCAGAGCACACTCCAGGAACTGGTACAATCCACATACACACACACATACAAACGCATGCATCATTTCCCCACCTCTTTTATCCATATTTTGTATCGCACGTATCTTTCCCACATCCAGCAGCTCCCTCGAAGAGCCACGTCCAAGCCTCTGCAAGCAGAAACCAGTCGACAACAGTAAGATCACCTCCAGCTTCTTAATTTGCCTTTTTTTTCTCCCCTCTCGCTCTGGAATGTTCCGTAACGCACTGAATGTCCACTTCCTGGTTGATGATGTCACGCTACTAAGTGTCCCTTCCCTTTTCGCTACCATGAGTCACCTATGTCTGTTTGCAATGTGTTGTCAATGTGCGCAGGTGTGTGACGGCGTGTGTGTGGCAGCGTGTGTTGTGACTGTGTTTGTGCACACGGGGACGAGAGACCCGTCACCCTCTCAGGGATGCTAATGTTCCGTTTTTCACGCGGTTTTTCACGCGGTCTGCCCTGTGGCTGAATGCATCATCAACTCTTCTCTCTGGTTTGCTGGTTCTCTTTCTTCCGTAACAAACCCACCAGCCGGGCAGTTTAAAGTCCGTGGCCGCAAAGAGCCTTCCTTGGTGTCCAAAATCTCCAGCTGGTGGCCAAGGCACCGTAGCTCCTCGGAATTACTTGTTCTTTTTCTGGATTGATGACAACTTAAGTTGGTCATTAATCGCTACTGGTTACTATCTTGGTCCTGCAAGAATTAGGCTTTTTTTCTCATCTCGAGGGCAGTAGATTGGCTTTAAAATAGCAAATAATTTGTCTGTGGTGACGCGTTGTGTGTCATTTTTAGTCTCTGTGTTGGTGATGCTCATACCGTTGTGGTTGTCTGAATGGAACATCCTACTTGTCTTTCATTGGAGATAATAATGTTTCAATTAATGTCATTGATCATCGATCACTTAGATCATTTAGTTACTTTGATCCCTTCTAGTCAATCGTAGCCCATCAGTCTACAAATTGTCCCCCTCCTCACCATCAGTAGCTGTAGTCCCCCACATGATGTCTTCACCTCTGCCCCTACTTTCACCATCATGACTCACCAGGGCTCTCACGCCCCGCTCCGCTCTCCTTGTGGCCCCCAGGGGGAGGACAGGCCATCAGGGAAAGCCGGCTCCGCCCACCCCCATGGGGAAAACGGCAGGGCTGGGCCCCGCCCTGACACAGGCAGCCAGCCCTTACTCAACCATACTGTCTCTCTCCATAAGGCTCCGGAGAAACGAAAGCAGAAAAAGATTAATATAGACGAAGCTGAAGGTAAAGACGGAAAGACCTCCCTCTCTCTTTTTGTTCTGTGATTCCCCCCCCTCTTTGAAGCTGTGTTGCTGTGATCTCACTAACCCCCCGCCCCCCTTTGCCCGTCTGCAGTAATGCAGAAGCAGCACTTTCTGAGCAAGCTAGCTAGCTACATGTAGCCCAGTCACTTCTGCTCACACTGAATGTAGCTTTGACTTGTCTGACTGATTAATACACACCCTCTGCTGCATGTCCTCTGAACTACAACCAGTGTATGTGACTGTTTTCAGGATGTTTTGTGGAGCAACTACTCATTTGTGTGCGTGTGTGTGGGGCACATGCCTGTACATGTTTGTGTCTGCGCATGTATTTCTGTGTGTGTGTGTGTGTGTGCGTGTGTGCGTGTGTGTGTGTGTGCAGAGTTCTTCGACCTCATATCCAAAGCTCAGAGCAACCGAGCAGACGACCAGCGAGGCCTGCTAAACAAAAGCGACCTGCAGCTCCCGGACTTTCTGCGCCTGTCGCCAGTGGCAACCAACCAGGCTGTGCCTCCTCCCTTCGACACCGAGCCCAGTTGCTCCACCCCTCATTCCCATAACCCCAACAACGGCAGCTTCCCCGGCAGCGGTCGCCGGGGCAACAAGACAAGCGGCAACGACAGAGGAGGCGGCGCTCACTTGCTCAACGCAAGCCATCAGTCCCAGAGCTTGGACTCTGCGTTGGGCTCCGAGAGCAGCGGGGGGAGGAAAGTCAGGCCCCCTCCGCTGTTTCCCGGCTCCGTCTCCCCCATTCACCCGCCCCAGGACGCCCAGCGCGGCCTCCTCAAGGACTCCGGCAGGGGAGACTCGGTCCAGATGCTGGAGGAGGACGCACTGTCCGATCTGACTCTTGTGGGAGAGGGGGACATCAACAGCCCCAGCCTCAACTATGTCACCCCCTCAGCCCTCCTGTGCAGACCCCACCCCCGACCCCAACAGTGCACACAGGACGGTCGGCCTAGCTCAGGTACCTCCCCCGTGTGAACTCTTCAAACTTTTTGAACTCTCCCTTCCTGCCGCAGCTGACTGCCGGCGGGAACGGACATTTCCACGTCAGTCGACCGTCTTCGGCTCGGACTGGGACACGTCTCAGTCCGCGCCTGAACCGTCCCAGAATGCATCCTGATCTCCTCTTTCCCTCCCACCTCAACTCAGTTGTGGCACATGGGCTAATTTTACACTCTCTGTGGTGTCAATCCAACTGCAGGACAATTTAACACCAGTTTTGAGTGTAAAAAAATGCAAATGTGTGTAAAAAAAACCCCAACAAAAACAATAAGAGATGATTTAGCAAAATAGTGAGTGAATATTGTGATCGTGCACTACACTACACACAATAGACAAAGAGAGGAAAGATGGATGCATTAGGCCGGGAACCCTCTCTGCGTGGTGTGCATCTGTGTGGACTTTTGAGCAGACTTGCTGTGGATATTTTTTTTTTCTTTTCTTTTTTAAAATTCTGGAGACATCAACCCGAGTGTGACTTGGTGATGACCAGTGCCAAACTCCCTCCTCACGACCCCTCCCTCTCCACAGTGTACAGAATCTAACAATGCACTTTAGCCAACGACAAACACGTCCTTACACATCTTAGATATCGTTTCCTCCTTTTTTTCCCTATCCTTTTTCTTTTTTTTTACTTTGAAAGTACAGCTTGTTTCATGGTAAAGGGGGGAGAGTATTTATATCTGCAAACAATCACTAGCTTGCTCCGAATCCAAAGCGATGCGGAAGCTACTTGCGTGTCATTTTTCGAGTTGTTACACGCTTACGAACGCGCTGCATGCTGACTCCCCCATAAACAGACAAACGCTACAGTACCACCAATGCACACATCAGCTCAGCTGTTTATTTATTAGGCATTTCTCACAAAAGAAAGAAAAATAAAAGCCCATTTGCGCGTACATGCATTGCTTTGACCAAAAGATCCGTAGGTTTCTGCACCCGCCTGTACAGGAGCTGTCACATTTCTCTCCTCCATCTGTCCTCTTTGCACTACATCACAGAGTAACGTCTATGTCTTAGCTCCCCCCCAACAACAACAACCCCGACAGTGCTTTGAACTGCCTTTTCCTGCAGGGACCCCGCTGGAAAAACTGGATTCACATGGCAAAAACTCTTTCAACTCTTCCTCTATCTGTACTATATCCTCAAGAAAAAAAACAACATTTATTTATCCCACACCCTGGTAATTTTTACTCTTATCAGTTAAAAGTATTAATTTGTATATAGTTATCATTGTGAGATCACCGTGTTACTGTAGTCGTCGTTGAATTGCAGTGCAGCTGCCCCGTCTTTTCCGTTGTGTCACAATAGAAATCAGCTCCCCTCTGTTCGCTCTCGGTCGACTGTACCGTCTGTAAATAGATCAAATAAATGTTTTAGAGGTTGAACTCTGGAGAGTCTCATGTGAGCGGCCTCCTTTCTTTTCTTCTTTCAACATGGAGCAAGTCATCGGATTCTCCCCAGTTGTCATAAGTGCGTGACTCACATCTGTTCTCGGGATGAGGATGCGAAGCCAGGGTCAAAGGTCACATTTGTGTACATCCTCGCCTGCTTTCTGTTTGTTACTTTTGCCCAAGGAGGTTTTCAACATGTTTGCCAGTAATCAGATACAGTTCCTATGAACAAAGCAATTCGATTTTGACATCAGAAGGTCAGTGATTTACTCAAAATACTACAAAATAAATAAATAGCTCATTAAATGATCCATTGATCTCTTTAAATAAATCCAAATAACCGATTTTTTGGAGTTATGAAAATTTGGTGGTGGTGATGGTGGTCGGGGGGGCTGCTACACGGTATCATAATTATGCCTTTTGGGAGATTTGTGCTACATAAGTTCAATTAAGCAGAAGCATTAACAAGTAAAAACCGTGTTGTTTCTCTGTTCTTGTTCCTCCTGAGTGGGCAAGGAAGTGTATTTACCAAAATGTTTAATTATTCAGTGTCAAATGTATTCATCCTCTGGGAATAATTTACTGAATATTACCAGGTTTTTATCTTTCGTTCAAAGTCATTCCCCCTCGATCACTCTTCCAGCTTCTCTTAAAGAGATTTCAGTTTCTATCCATGTCTGTTTTTGACCTCGGCCCGCCAGCCTGTCTCCTATCTATCTTACTTGATATTCCTCTCCTCCTCTCTGTTGGCTCTTCTGTTCTTTCCTCGTTCTGTGTGTGTTTGTCTGCAGGAAAGGGCTTTTGTTTCGGGGTACAAAGGCTTTTGGGGGGACCGGGCCATTAGCTATGCATGGGTTCCCCTCGGCTCAACGCCTTATTAGGCAAGCTTTGTCATGCCGGGACTCTTTGGTAGCCCACAAACAAGACTGGGTTGTGTTCCTTCCCCACACTCTCACACACATCCGAGCTTCACATACATGCTCATGCTTGCGTACAAAACACAGAGCCTCTGCATCTGCCTGTGTCTGCAGCATCACATGATGACCTTGTTCAGTGGCGGTTTTCGATTTGAAATAATTCCTCATTGTTGCCCACCGTGTGCGTTTCCTGCGGGACTGACATGTGACGACGGCCCGGCGTGTCAAGCGCCTCCCTGTCATTAACCGCTTTCCGTAGGCACAGAAAGGGCAAGATAAAGTGTCTTCGCCCGTTCCACTCTCTCACTCTCTTGTTTCTCACATACACAAAACTCTGGTTCCCATCTGAGTGTGATATACGAGTTTTTCAACACTTTTCAAGCGTTTACGAGAAGAAGACAGGAACAGGAAATGGCAGGAGAAAAGTGGAAAGGACAAGACAAGAAAAATGACTACAGTTGTAGTCATCCAGATTTAGAGAGAAAGCATCCTTGAGAGATTACTATCTGTCTATGAAAGCATAAAGAAGACTAATTTTGTAAAATATCATCAAAATCATCATAAATATAGAGGAAGATGAGGTTTCTTGGGGTGAAAATAATATGTTAGTGTGATTCTTGCTCACAGGCTGCAGTGAGTTATTGTATTGTTGCTGTAATTGCATGGGAAAGCCGTACACACACACACAAGCTGTTATACGAGTGCACTTCTTCAATTCAATGGCTCTTTCTGGGACCACTGCCTGCGTCCGATGGGGCACAAAATAATTGCCATCCAGTGCATCAGCAGATTTAACTTTTTGCTCAGAAATGGCTCCATCTGGTGGTGAGAGGAAAAACCTGACAATTGTGCACAATGGAGGAAACGTTTTATTTCCCCCTTAGAAAGCACATCAGGGAAACAACTCTAGTAACTGATAAAACAGCTCATAATTATTTGCACAATTTCAAATACTGAATAACTATTTTCCAAATTATGGATCGCATCAAGTGCCAAAATGGAGAAGTTATGTGACATGTAATAATAAAGATAGTAAAATGTGTTACTTGTCCTGTTCTAAAAGGTGCAAGAAAACCATCAGGAGTTTCAATCCACTTTTAAAAGTGGTTTTACACTACTTTAAGCTAAGCTACGACATTTGAAGGAACATTCCACTAAGAAACGCCAATGACATCTGAGTGAGAGAGGATTTCTGTTAGTTGAAGTAAAAATGAGACAATAACAATCACCTACATTTCTTCTTTTTCTTTTTCTTTCCATGGATGTAAATGTTAGCCTCCTTTTTATGTGGGCCAGTTTTATTCCACCAGATGATTAATATGCATCTGTTGACACGGTCACACAAGCAACGACCTCACACATCTCCGTTTGCAATCTGTTTACTCTACTGTTTAATGGTTCAGATTTTTTTTAAGATGCAGGTGACTTCTTTTAATTACACGGTAGTGTGCTATACTAGCATGCTCACAATGCTTGCTTGCTGACGTTCACTGGGAAATTCCAACACACTCATTTGCGTCGCACATGAGTGTGAGTCTCAGCTGATTAGACGTTACGCAACATGTAGGACAAATTCAAGTTTGAATGATTAATGAAGACAAGTCAGCATCCTGCGAGGACGACAGGCATCTGCTCAAAGCTGCAGAGCGGCAGTAGATCCACAATCAGTGCACATACAGTCATTTTTCTGCCCCAAAAGTATTCAAATCTGTGCCGGCACCCCGCTGAAAGCACAATAGGGCAATATGGAAAATAAACAGGAGGCTCAGCAGTTACCACCAAAATCACATAGCTCTCCTAGTGTGAATCAGCCAGTAGATGGCAGCAGTTTGAACTGAGGAGTCGCCGCACACACACACACTCACACACCCCTGGTCATTTGGAACTATGTGAGCCTCTTTGTCACGATGTCAAAGACCATCTTGGGAATATCAGTCACATTCACTTATATTCATTCTGCTTCTCAGCTCAGTGTGTATGTGTGTGTGTGATGGAGTTTGGCTGGAGACTGATCATGACTGAGTGTGACATTTGAAGGATTTTGAGAGAGTGTGAGGTTCTTCCTCTCTCACACCTTTTCGTCATCACACTCTTATGAAGGAAGAGCTCCCCTGGTTCAGACGCATGTTTTGTGGTCTTTTTGTAGTTTTGTCGCCGGCCTCGCATGTGTGTTTGCCGTGGCGTGAGTGTGTTTTGTCGTCTTTGTCTGTCACAGCAGCCTCTTCTCCCCCAGGTAAAGACAGAGACAGATGGAGGGGGAGGGAAAAGGGAGGAGGAGGTTTCAAAATACCTAGCGGAAAAACAGCGTCCTCCAAAGCCACTCCCCCCTCCCCGTCTCCTCCGCCCCCTCCCCTTCCACCCCGCCCGCCCCTCCGCTCGCGCCGCAGGTCCAAGTCTCCATCTTGCCGCCCCGCCCACAGAGCCCCAAAGCAAGCCCTGGACGTGGACAGACCCGGCAACTCGGACGGTGCCAGGGCGGCGCGCAGGGGCTCCCGCGACCTCCGCAGCTCTCAGGGCTCGGAGCTGGACAGGAAATGGGAGGGCGTGGCCATGGAGCTGCGTTGCCGTGGCAGCAGGATGAGGTCGGCGGTGTACCAGACGTCGGACCTCCCCTCAATGGTGAAAGTCAAGAGACAGCTGGAGCCCAACAAAGGAAAAGAGCCGATCGACCGGAACAAACTGAAAGCCACGTTCGTATGATGGGGGGCGGGGGCTGCTCACTTGCTCCGCCCCCTTTTGTGGCGACGCCCCTGTGACTGTGATGCTCGGCGCAGCTGCTGAAACAACTGCTTTCAACGCCGAGGTTAAGTGCTAGCTGTCAAAAGCTGTGCAGCTGCTTCGCTTAACAAGACGGCAGACCGAGGCTCATCCAACGCCGTCTTCTCTGCTCCAAATATCCACACACACATACACACCACATCCATCAAGTTGGCATAAAGAGTGTGCGATGTGTAATTGTGCTGCTCAATACTGCAAAAAAACAAAAACACATCATTAGCAGAGGTTTTAAAAGAAAGAAAAAAAGCGCTTCAGGAGGGTCTTTCACAAAAAACATTTTGTTTCCCTGTGTTTTGGACTAACAGTTTAATTGGAACCATGTTATTTTGTTCCCCCGTCTTTTTGAAAACAAACTGTAAAAAAAACAGACAAATTAAGTGAGAAGGAAAGTGAAGGAAATATGCCGATTCCAAAAGTTGAGGAGGTCGGTCGACTCGCGGGCAGCAGCTGCACGGCTTCATCACCTTTGGAGAAAAAATGTCAAACACTCGTCTGCATTATCACATTGTTAAGGAGAACGCCGCTAAACTCACCATCACGGCTTCCAGGACATTTTATACTGCTTTGTTTCCTTTTATTTGTCAACTGAGGCACACACACACACACACACACACACACACACACACACACTATTCAAACGAGTATTCAATGGGTTTCACTTGCAGCTCCACTACATCCTGAATATAATCCATCTTTTTTGTTTCCTGTCTGCCATTTTTGGAGGCACTCAATGATCCGTCGTATCTGACTGCAGGAGTGAAGCAGCACACACACCTCGATTCTTCAGTGTGTCCAATAATGACAGAAGTATGTTTGTATTTAGGAAGTTGTGGAGCTGTGCATTAAAGGCCGTGTTCCAATATCCACACTAACCTACTGTTAGTTATGCCAGAAAATGATGTCATCCGTCTCAATGTGCAGTATGTGAAATGCAGTACACTGAAAGTACCCGAATGTAGTACTATACCCAGCATGCTCTCCTGGCCGTTCAGACCAACAATCACCTGTGCACGACGCCCTTGACGGATAAAGCTGCATTCAAGACACGCCGTGATGACGGCAGCAATATGGCTGCGTTCCGAATCGGATACTACCCTACTGTTCAGTATGCCAGAAAAAGATTTAGTGTATCCCGATACTCAGCATGTGACCTACTACATCTGTCAGGGTTTTGAAGCATGCAAGCCACCCTGGCCATTCTGACCCACAATCCTCAGCGTGCTGCGCCTGCGATGGATAAAGCAGCGTTCAAGACGCACTGCGATGACCGGAGCAGTATGTCCCAATAGTATGCATACTGCATGCAGTAGCAGGTACTTTCTGAGGGCAGATGTAGTGTGTTATATTTGTAAGAAGTATAATAATATAACATTTGTAACATTTATTTGTGGAGCACTTATCAAAACATGGTTACAAAGTGCTTGCCATGAATATACATTATGTAAATTATGCAATTAGGAGCGCAGCCACACATTGTTCCATCTCCTACAGAAATGAGCGAAGATGGATCTTGGTTTGTATGAATGTTAAACACACAGCTATAGAGAGAATGATGTCAAAAGTAACAGTCCAATTTAGTCCGACGGTCTTTCCTTTATCCCTCTAATCTGCTCTGTGTTTCCCATCAGTGGTCACCAACAAACATCTCATCCACACTCAGAGCTTTGGTCCGGATCAATGTCACAATAAAGTATTTCCATGGACAGTAATCGTGTGTAATCATTTATTTGTAGTGTATTTGTGGATGTCCTAATCGCTGTAATCCCGCAGCCAGGTCTCCCAGATTAGACGGGATTTCCAAAGACAGACCTGATGCTGCTCTGATCCCCCGTCCGAGGGGCGCAGCGAGGGGCAGCTATGCGCCTTTAATCAAATTAGCTCCATTCTTAAGCAATAAGCGCTTGATGCAGGATGACAACTGAGCTAATGTGGGGGGGGGGG
>CAESWR010000494.1:65391-76957 GCA_903171835.1 Mullus surmuletus | reverse complement strand
TATTACATTCTTAAATTAACAGCTTTAAAGTATAGATCCTGTTTCTCCATTGGTCATAGTGTTGAACTCCTCATCGCGCTTCATGCAGAAGGACTTTATATAACATCTGACTATTTTGGGCTCAGACTCACAATGTTTTCCCGTCTGATTTTGTAGAAATTATTCACTGGTGCAGCACGGCACAGCACTGGGGCAGCACCCTGAGACATTATGGCTGGGCTCATGTCAATGTAAAAGTTAAGAAGCTTTATTGTCCTTGTACAATACAGCGGAAAATCATTGGCACATCCTTGTAGCAGCTACAGTAATATAAGAATAAAAGGTAGTAAGATAAAATAGAATGTAATATTAAAGTGCAGTAATTAATTAAAATGCTATATATAAATATAATACTAGCACAGAACTCAGACGCAGAGAAAAGAACAGCAGACACCAAAGACTTCGTAAAAGAAAAACCTCTACTAGTCAGTTCCAAGATCTAACACAAGTAAGCAGTCAGAGAGGGAACAAAATCCTAAAATACAGGTAGGGTCATAATCTATTAGATCAGGGGTCACCAATGTTATGGTGACTGAGTCATATGATGGGCTACCAGTTAATTTGTAATAAACAATATATATTTTTTAAGACGTTGTAATTTTTAAATCTATATAAATGCAAGTGTGGCCCGCATGGGTCTTATGTGGTCCTTGGGGGCTACCTGGTGCCCGCCTGCACCATGTTGGTGACCCCTGCATTAGAAGAAACACAAGAACTCTGGAAAGCACACAGGGGCTGTGATGACAATCTAGCAAGGGGGTGAGGGAAAACACAGACACATTGAGCATCTTTCAGGTAGACAAGCACTTTATAAATGCAGCCTGTCTACTATTCGTAGGTTCCGGGTCATTACTTCTATACTTTATGAAACAATTTTCCGACTTTATGAAACAGCCACACCTAGGCGAGGTGCTTTGCTCTTGTTACAGTTCATAGCATATTGGTACGTTTGTTGTTGTATAATATTTGGTTGCTATTGAAAATACTGAAAATATTACTGTAATAATACAGTAATAATAACTCTCCTTGTACACAGAAAGTATTGTTATATGCAAATACATAGAGAGTATTCGTATATTGTGCCCAAACCCCCTTGATAAAGAAAGAAACGGTGGGGAGTCAGCCTGTGTGCGCACTGGACCCTGCTGTAACCTCACGACATTCTCCGCTGTGAAGGAGCTATAATTAGCGTGGACTAGCAGCGTTAGCAAATGTTAGCTGACACCTCACATTGCGTAGTGAGGAAATCTTGGCATCTGCCCGTTAGCATGAGGCCTCCAGAGGCGCAGATCCAGGGGTAAGGTTGTTGACACCTATAGGCTACACACAAACACCCTGACCCACTGCAAAAGTGCGCACACTTCCTCCTCCTCCAAAAACATACACACACTCACGCAGACACACATTTACACTCATCCGCCTCTCCGGCATGTATATATAGCAGGCATTAAGTGTGTAATTGGCAGGGTTTTACACTAAAGTGATGTTCGAACGGATTGCGGAGGCGCCTCCTCTGGGAGATGTTAAATTTACGAGGCAGCGTAACAGTTGTAGACGCATGAACACGGCAAACATCTTAAAGAGGAGGCGGATAAACACGGCAGCTCTTCTGAAACTTCTATGTGTCCTGCCGTAGCGAGATGCGACGCTTCTGAAATAAAGCATCTGAGCACGGTGAGATGCCAGGACCAGCGCGGACGGCAGGCAGATTAAAATATTAGATTTCCTTCAGCCCATGCTACCTTTAAAACTGCACCAGCTGGCAGAGCCTTTCTGTTTTTTTTAATGCACTTGGCATGGAAGTTGTTCCAAACCGCAGCTTCATTGACTCATATTTTTAGTTTAGCTGTCACTTGGCCCGTGCACAGCTGCTTCTGTTCGTGATGCTCTTTTTATTTTTTTTATTTGACCCACATATCGGGTGGCGGGTCATCGGCACAGCATGGCATTGCACATGGTGACGTCTCTGCAAATTCAAGTATTTTGACCCGAAAGCAGCCTGTTAAATCTCAGTAATTCACTAAATAGTATTTCAAATGTGACATGGTGAACTGCAGATCCAAAAAAGATTGCAAAATTGGTGTGTTGTGTGTTTGATATATTTATTTCACAGTGTAGTGCTCACACTGTGAGGCATCTGGGCTTGTTTACTTTGACCTTTTGTCAGGATTCATACTCTTTTAGCTCATTAGCGGAGGTTTCTGGGTCGTTACGCATCCCAAGAGGAAAACCTGTAGACGTTACTCAGGGCTTGAATAACCCCTAACGATCGCAACAACACATTTCTTGGGTAAATATCATTAGTTCCGCTTTCTTTTGAGAAAGCGAAAGAAGACCTACAAACAAGATCTTTGTATCATTAAATGTCAGACCTCAAGGGAGCAAATTTGCTTTAATTAGGGTTAGTTCATTAATGATAAATGCATTATCTCTGTGAGATTTTCTGCCTTTAATAATTTAGCTATTTAGAATACATAGGATTTTGTGAATTGACTAACAGCATGAATCTGTTTTTTTTTTTCTATACAAAAGTCAAATATGAATGACAGAAGTGAAACCTTGAAATATGCACTTATATCTCAGCACAAACACCATTGAAATTGATGCATTTATTCCAAACACTACTTTAGCTACACAGGGTTATCTCCGCTGATGGTTTTAATAATGACGATGTGCACAGAATACTTTTCCTCTGCAGCTTCGTTTCTCTCATCATTTTGTATTATTTCCAGCTTCAATTTGTATCTCTGTATACAGCTCAGGTTAATGTGGCGTCGTTAGGAAAGGACTCACTCTGCAGCGTTGCTCGCCAAGTTTGATAAAGCTGAAAGGGTTTGTTTGAGGTCTTTCACTCCAGAGTTGTTATGACGGGATGTCTTAGCATGATGCGCTGGTGTGCTGATGTGCTTCTGACTGTTGTCTGTTTGCTACCACAGCAGATCCCAGTGCTGACCCGGCGCAGGCGGAGGAGCGGATCAGCCAGGAGGCGTCCGACCTGGAGAAAAGGCTGAGCATGTTGTCTCAGTGCAGCCTTGCCAGCAGCACAGGTACATCATTGCATCCTAAACAGCCAGCATTACTTTGGGTGATATACTGCGTTGTTAGGTGGAACATTAGCGGGGCGATAGCTTACTTTATTTTTATGTTTGGTAAAATGTTTATGACTTACTTATACGTGCTGGTTGGATTTCTGTCCACGCAAACGCTCGATCACAGCTCCATGTATCTTTCAGGCCATTCTGGGAAAGTTTTCACACATTACCCCGCCGTGTGTCAGAGGTCCCGTGATTCATTTTTGCAGAGCCGCTGGATGAGAGTCTTCATGATTTATTTCCTCTGCATGTAAATGTCTGCAGAAGCCTCGAACTATAGAAGATGAGGGCTTATTAATTGGCAGTAAATCTCGCACGTTGTTAATGTTGTGTTCTCAGAGCCAGATTAAAGACAAGATTTACCTTCTTGTACTTTCTGCTTGACGAGGGATCTCGGGGTATGTGTGTGTGTGTGTCGGTTTTGTCATTCACTGGAGCTAACAAACTGCTCTCTCCAGCCTCCACATACAGCTGCAGAACATCTGTTGCCGGGGATGACCGCAGCAGCATCTCTAGCTCCTCCTCCAGCCAATCGGACACGAGTTATGGAGGCAAGCTTCCCTACTGGGTGGAGCCGCTGGCTAAGCTGCACCTGTCCAGCGAGACGGCGTCCAGCTCCTCGACGCTGAAGGCCATGACCAGTTCGGACGAGCGCCTCTACGCCGCCGTGATGGCGCGCCCGTCCTCCGCCCAGCCCCACCCTCGCGGTCTCCATGACAGCGGGCGGCAGAGCTCGCTGGACAGTGGGATTGGGATTGCAACAGGCAGCCAGTCATCCTACTCAGGGAGCTTCTCTTCCTACATCGGGAGTCTGGACATGGCCAGTCAAGGAGGAGGGGAGGAGTTTGGCTCCCTGGCTAGTCTACCTGCTCGTCCTCCATCTTCACCTTTTTCTGCTCTTCTCCCCACCACTCCTCCCCCCCCTCCTGCTTTTCAACTCGAGTGCCGTCCCGCCACCTCGTGCTCTTGCGCCTCCAGGTCGAGCTCGCGCACGTCTCAGAGGCACAGTGACGACTACCAGATCCCCAGCGTGCTCAGACCACGTTACGACACCCCCAGGAGTCTGCTCCAGATACTGACCCCCAGGGACCCCGCCGCCAAGGGGGTCCCCTTTGAGCCGGGGAGGGAGAACGGCGGTGGCAGCGGGGAAGGGGCCTGCGGTCTGGGACAGAGAAATACCAACAGCCCGGCTGAAAGCAGGGCTCAGCGCCAGGCCATGATGCAGCGCTCACACTCCTGGGGCAGTGAGAGGGCACCCTCTGTGGACTCTGAGGGGAGGTCTACACCCAGGCTGCCTCTCCCACCGGGAAGCCTGGTTTCTGGAGATGCACAGGTAGCTCACTGGTCTCACCACTCATCCGACTCAGTAGCATATTCCACAAAGCATTTTTAAGAGTGAAAAAAAGTGAAAAAGCAATGCCGATTATGAGGGAAATGATTCACCCAAATATGAGAAATTCCTTATGAACAATTTTTGAGTTTCTGGGGCAAAAAGCGACATAGAAATCAGTATAATGATATCATGTTCCACTATAAGCCTCAATGTCATTGTGAGGAGTTAATGAATATTCATTTTTGGGTGAACTATCCCTTTAACATCGCATGATCACATTAAGTAGCTTCACAAAGCCCTTTGGTCCACGGCCGACTTGCTGAATAATTACTTTCCATACTTTAAACAGGCACAGACAAAAATATGCTTTTTCAAAGGAGTCTGGCAGCCCCCAAGGAGATCCTGTTAATCACGTTACGATATAGCAGGATCCAAAAAAGTAAACTGATTTTCGGGCGTTCCGTAATTGAATCTCAATGCAATATTGCGACTCGGAGCCCCCCCCCCATCCATTCCCCCTGGGCGTTTAGCCTCCAAGCTAATATTTGCTTTAAATATGGAGCTGTTGTAACGCGCAAGACAGTGTTTGCAATTCATCATGCAAATCACAGACTCTCCGCTTTGCTCCCACGGATGCTAATCTCTCTTTAATCTCTTCCTGCATTTATCCAAACCCACGCTGGTAATTTAAACGTCTTAATTCTCCAGATAATGAGTGGGATCGTACATAACCGCCCGTGTGCTAATGAGGGAGGACGAGCCCCCCTAGTCCCGAGGTTAAAGAATGCCTGCTGTTTCAGATGTGTCAGGACCCCACTCTCATGTAATTTGATGTAATCCCCCACCTAAATTGTGTTTTCACTACCATGAGACATTGGTTGGTAAAGTTGGGATCGGATGCTTAAAATTAAACATTTGACCGGGTTCCAAGGGGTCTCATTGTGCGTTGAGAGACAATTTGAGTGGAAGCAGACTCACATTACAGCGTGCCCTCATATGCTGTGATCCTGTGTCGCTTTTTTAATCTCTCAAGAATGGTTGTTGGAAACAGAGCCGGGAGCAAGATGACACACAGCAAACGGTACAATCCAAACATCTGACAGGGAGAAACATTTGAGCCTCTGCTGCCAAGAGGATGCTGTGTCGTTTGAACTGCGTAATCAGGCCTCTTTGATTCGGCTCGTCGCGTCTGGCACACGCGGTGGGTTCGGAGAGCGCACCTGTTTTACTGTTTTACCCTTTTAAGGAATCTAAAAGTTGCTGATTACTGAAATAGCACATGCTTTAATCGTTTCGTTCTGTTTCGGGCTCCCAAAGAAAAACCTCTTAGACACATCAGAATGTTAATGATTCCCGAGCTGACAGAGAGCGCCACAAATAGAATGTGCCGCAGAGACTTGAGGGATGAAGTGCTACTGAAATCAAAATGAGGGAAAAGCAATAAAAGGAGAGGAAATGCAGGAGCAGCATCAGAACCATCTTCATGAAATGCTGAACCTGCAACCTTCTCACTAACTCCAGTGGGAGTCCAAACACTGATACTGGAACTTTTACTGGAAAGCTATAGTATCCAAAAATATCCTAAAAGTATCCACACGACAGTTATATCTGGGCATTTCCTTACAGACCAGCTCCCAAAAAATTAATCCATGAGGGAGCCATCGGCGACAGAGGCCAGGAAAAACTCCCCTTAACAGAAGAAACCTCAGACCAGAATCACAGCTCATTCTGGGCGGAGATTCTTGGAGATGAGTGGACCCACCAGAGGAGCATAACAGAGCCAGTCGGGGAGACCCCTCGCATTTCTCTGTAGATCAGTGGTCTTCAAGGGACCTCAAAGAGGCTATATACAATATTATACCACGAGATATCGCTGTGAGCACCAGTATTTCAGAACAAAACAAAGGCGCGACCCTCTTCACTCGCTAGCTTTAGCATTAGCAGCCGGTGGGGCTCTCCATGCCTAACCATGTTGGTTCCTGGGTTCTGTCTCTCTTTTTTAGAACATGTTTTCTTGGTTGGAACAGACTTTAAAGAGTCTCTGTCTGCTGAATGCTCAGCTACACAGCGCTAGCCTTTGCTCTCAGTCAGACCCCACACTCACTTGCATGGGGAAGGGGCTCGCTCACATACACTAACATGAACACATGGTTGGGCTGCCCACCAAAACTGAGAGCTAGAAAGCACGGATATCAACAAACACACACCTTAATATAGCATATATATTAATATATTTTTGCTGTACTATGCCATATTACTATTATTACTACTATACTATATTTATTAAAGTATTAAATATCGCATATAGCACCTTTAACAGAGCAGGGGCCTCATGTATCAATACTTGCGTGGATCCTATACTAAAAGCCAGCAGTCGCAAGAATCCCGCAAGTTGCGAACGCAGAAGAAAATGCGGATGTATCAATCTGTGCGAGCGCCGGAGTCCATGCACGTTTCCTTTATACATCCCAGTCAGCATGGAATTGAGCGCATATGTCGGAGTGGTCGGGCCCGCCCCCGTTACGCCCACTTATAAGATGCACATTTATTTAAATAGGGTCTCTCCTGTCTGAGCTCGCAAAAATATGTTGAAGAAAAAGAAGTTCACGGCATGCAAGCTGGAGGTGCTGGTTGGCCAGGTGGAGGAGAAAAAGGATTTAGTTTGGCAGCCTGTCCGGTGGCGTCAGACAAAAAAAAAAAAAATGTGAGTGGGATAAGGTTTGCCAGAGAGTGAACGCGATGGGTTCGGAGCAATGCACCCCCATGGAGATTAAAAAAAAGTGGTCGGACGTCAAGCGGCCAGACAGCTGGGGCTCAGAGAGAGGAGCAGCTCACACGCCGCCAACCGCGCTGACTCCGAGAGCCTGGAGGGTAAGTGGGGGGTCCATTTCTTACTCACATTTCCGCATGCTTTGCCATAGATGTAAACACAATAATAACACAGAATCTGACATTTAAATAAACCCATATTTTTAATGCTCAACAGAAAATTGATGTGTCGGCCACGCCGCCAACGTGCAGCACCCCAGCCGACTCCCGCGCCAGCCCGTCCGCCGGTTCCGAGCCATTGGCGAGGACAAGCGGCATTCGGGCCAGCCCGTCCCTTGGCCCCAGCACCAGCAGGCCGACAAGCGGCGGCTCACCACCAGCCGCGTCGCATCCTCCGGCCCACCCGCACGCAGTGGGAGGGTCCTCACACAGGCAGTCCTTTCGTCACAAGAGGAGATTGTACGTAGAATGACAGGCATCAATGAGCGACTGGACCGCCTGATTAACATTCTTGAACGCTTAGTTGAAAAAATAAACTAATTATATGGCTTCATGAATCATGTATTTGTGTGCTTCTTCTCCTTTCACATCGTGGCGATGAAATTCTGGCGGGTAAGGACGGCTGCCCGGCCGGGATCGGCGTCCATCCCTCTGGCGTCTGGGTGGTCTCGTGGGGGGACGTGCTGCTCGGCCAGAGGGATGCCATGCAGGTTGGCCACATTGTGAAGGACGAAACATGCCATCACAATGCGGCCCACCTTCTCCGGGCGAAAGAGCAGCACGCCCCCACTCCTCCAGTTTAATCACAGTGTACACATTTGGTTACTGATGCAGGTGAAATTTCTTGAAAGATACTAATCAAAAGCTTTTGTGACTTAAGACTTGTATCTACCTATCAGGAGGGACAGCAAGGGGGGGTGGGGGTATTATAATGAGCATGTTCTGCGATGTGACCAACCCCCGCCTTCCTGCTCCGACGTCACCCACGTCACCCCCCCCCCCCCCCCGACAATTGAGTGGGACGGTCTGGTCGTAAATTTCCCGACCCATTTTCTTGCTCCAGTCCAGCCTTGGTCACCAAACATCGTGGCGTCAGACCGTGGGGCCTCGTAACGTCGGACCGGGGTTATGGGGGGGTGGGGGTCATAAAGTCGGACCGGGGGGGGGGTTGAACGAACCCTCCGAACCCCCTTGGCTACGGGCCAGCATCTGAATGTGAGCGCCGATCCTGGTGTACGCAAGTTTTTCTTGTGTAACCAGCATTGATACATGAGGCCCCGGGTCTTGACCTCATGACTTTGCTTTACTGTAATTGTTCCCGCTTTAAATCTGATCATGTCCCGCACTGATGCCCTCAATCACCCCGTTCTGGCTAATTTGCTGGAATCAAATCCGCACTGTCGACTCTCGATCGCCTACCTTCTTCACCGATCGACATCTTTACCATCGACATAAACGCTGATGACATTTGAGTCGCTGAGCTGAAGCTGCTGCCAACCGTGCCCCGACAATGAACCCTTCCTCAAAGCCCGTTAGATCTTCCTTTTGCAGACGTGATCCAAAATCGAGGAGGTGCATGTTTGGGGTTGGGTCTGCTCCCTTTGCCAGGGCTGTTTTGTTCTTTATGACGAATTTGCTCATTCTAACTCTGGCTGTTAGATAAAGCCGCAACACGTCGTCACCCGCCGTGAGGGATCACGTGCTGCAGGGAGTGGCCATCTGGAAACACAGACAAACAAAGCTCTGACCCTTTACTTCATCGGACCGCAGCTCACACAAACAAACACAATGTGTTTCAAGCGTTTCAATCCATCATCTATCTGTAGTTCACTCCTCTGTCTGAGCGACTTTGCTTGTCTTTGAAAGCCCCGAGGATCAAAAACAGGTTTAAAAGCAACAGCCAATCAACTGTCTCCATCACTGTGTGCTAACCTTTGAGCCGCTGGGACACCGATATGGAAAAACTATAATAAAAACCTTTAGGTGTGGGCTCCTGTCAAAAATCTGTCTGCAGCTGACACTTCCTTCCCTTTGATACTTTTGTCTGGAATCTCAGAAGCCCTCAAAGAGCCCTGTGACATTGTGTCTAATTAATTTTTCTGATGTGCTCGGAGAAGTGCTTCTTCCTCGTAGGGAGCAAATTATCGTAGGAGGAAAGGAAGCAGCATGTGATTTCTGACATCTTGTGTACAAGTGTGTGTATGTGCGTGTGTGTGTCTGCTGACGGGAGCAAAAGGGGACCCGGGGAGCTAATGAGTAGTGATGAAACTCACAGAAACCCTCTTAAAAATACTGTTGTATGAGACACAAAACACCGTTTTCTACCCTCCAATTCTGAGTCCTGTCAGTGTGGAGAGAAAAAAAATCTTTGGTTTCAGCTAATAGCACTAGTTCTGCTCCTACAAGTTTCATTACATTCATTTAGAGACACTATGACAGACACTGTTGAGGCTTGAGCTTGAGAAGCTGGTAAATGGGGACCTGGCGTCAGTAATTCCTCATGTCTGAAGCTTGGAGCTCGGCTGTCTCACTCTGGTGCCCCCCCCCACCCTTGCTTCCCCATTCCTTTTCAATCCATAATTAATGTTCAGCTGCTAGCGTTTCCTCCCCTTTCGTCGTCTTGTGTGTTTCCAACCACTTTGAAAAGTTGACATTCAATTTAGCCATTAACAATATTAAACTCTACGATTCTGGCTGGGCTGAAACCTGTCCTGTCTGCCCATGCAGGGCTGCCAAGCGTTGGATAACTACATTACACCTGAGCAGTGGAGGTCTGCGAGGAGCAGATGCTTGATGCAGGTAAGATTTTATCTGCATCGTTCTAGGAGCTTGTGCTGGCGTTTAAAAAAAAAAAAAAAATTAATTACTATGTCATTACATTAACCCCTAACCCTAACCCTCATGTTTACAATAATAAACAATAAAACCAGCTTTACTGGAGCAGCTCCTGGTTTAAAATAAATCAAACTTTAGCTGGATGCCACTCGATGATATTACAGAAAATGTTTGCTGTTGTAACTTTGTAACATTTGTGTATTTCAGTGTCACAGATTAACGTTGTAATATCTTTCTAAGAAATCACTCGAGAACACCAACTTCTAACTAACTAAGTTTTCTGCAGTGTTTTCTGAGACCTCAAGCCCTTTTCAAACACTTTCAAGGTGCATGGTTGCAGGAGCTCAAAATGTGTCTAACCACTCAGCCAAAACACCACCATTGGTCTTTTCCCACATACAGGCTGAGACATTATAGAGTTCTGACAGCCCATACATGTGTAAATAGGATTATAAAAACACAGCAGCTATGTTTTGATATGTACAATTTGATCACAATGCGATTAATTCACGTCTAATTTTAGGTGGTTTGTGTTTTGTGTGAGATATTTTGGAGATGGAAAGATTAAATGTAGTAAAGAGTAAATTAAAATTCCAAACACGGACAAAATAACACTTGACTTTTTATGAATATGAGTTGAATGTGGCATTTTGATATAAAAAAAAAGAAAAGAAAAGAAAAAGCATTAAGAAATTAAATTAAAGTGACATTCAAACTACTGCCACTTTCTCTACAGGTTGTCAACTCACCATCAAGTCCGCCGCCTCCTGCAGATACTGAAGGTGTGTGTGTGTGTCTTATGTTCCTGCTGCAGTGAGTCACAGTGACATAATTGGTCTTCTAACACGTGTGTGACATGCCCCCCCCCCGCAGACCCTCCTCCCTGTGCGAGAGCTGAACGTGGTTACTTCAGTAATAAGCTAACAGGTCTGATGAGGTCACTGTCTCCCCCGCCTCCCTCTGCCCCCCCGCCCCCGCCTGTCATTCTGAGGCTAGCATCCACCTGTGGTAAGAGCATCTCCCAGTTTTGAAGGCGGAAGTAATGATCATGTCCAGGCTCTGGTAACGATTAAAACGTACGATTTTCTTTCTCTCAGCTGCTTTCCAGGTGGCTCCTCCAGACAGATCAGTTAATTATGTCAACATCCCCATCAGCCCCCCACCAGCTAAAACCAGCAGAGAGCTCCTGTACACAGAGCTGGACCTGCAGGCGCCCAGCTCAGCTCCCGGCTCCAGCGTTGTCAGAGGTAACAGTACGGCTCTGCAGATCCACTTCTTCTCTCACTGCGTCTTTGTTTTTCAAGCGGCTTCAGAGCTGCTGTGACTTTTATCCCCGCTCGCAGCTCGATGTCATCTGTCATGGAAGCAGGATTACAGCGTCACGTTAGGCAAAGTCAACAATGGCGAGATGCGATGTGATTGACAACTTTATTTACAAGGCTCCATATTTCAAATATACCTACGGGGGATTTACAGTCTGCACAGAGGGCTGCAGATG
>CAESWR010000494.1:26009-39695 GCA_903171835.1 Mullus surmuletus | reverse complement strand
AGTCAACAATTGCTCAACATACCAAACATTTCTCATTCCATTTCACCACTAAAAATATTATTCCCCTTAAGCAACATCATCATTAACAGCACCAGACATTTTTAAACAGGTGTTATACCGACAATTAATTAGCCACTCTGATCAGACTCCGTCAATCAATGCTCCATGACAAAGCAAAGAACAGTCATCAATTACAGAAAGCATGGAGATCTCTTTGTTAGCTCAGTAAGGAATATCACAACTCATCACTGTCTTTAGCAAGACAAGTCACTTATGAAAGACATTTCTCAAATCAAGAACTAAAGAAATGATCCCAATAAGGAAAGTCTTAGTTTGATGGAGGATGAGAACAGGAACCCATGGTACAACCAATCTCACCCAGTGTTTTTACCTGCTGTCATCAAGTGTGCTAATTGGAAAAAGCACTCAGTAGTTTTGACAAGTCACTCAAAAAGATAATATAACTCCTATCATAATATTCAAGACCCGTAAGGTTGTTCATGTGACCCATTCTTCTACTGGACCAGCAGCTTTTTACTTGATTTCTTGAAGTCTCTTTAGGAGCTAACTTTAAAGGGTGCTTTCACACGTGGATATTTTAGTTATCGTGAACCAAACTCTGGAGCGTTTAATCCCTTGCTTTGGTTCGTTTGAGCAGAGGCCTGTACTACGAAGCTGGATTAACACACCCAGGATAACTCTGCGACAAGTTTTCCGTACTACGAAGGTGGATCTCTTTTTATCCGGGTCCGTCGCCCCTGTAACTTACGCGGAACGCCAAACCTGCTCCGGAGCAGGTTATGTTTCAGGATAAGAGCTCAGCGGGTGTCAAAGACTGCCCACTGACCAATCGGTGCTCTCCCTTGGAAAATGGCTTGGCCACTTTTGCCAGATCCTGTGACGTCGGTGCACGGATCGGGAGAGAAACGCTTCGCTGTTGGACTTCCAGAGCTGCCCCCCCCCTTACTTGGATGCTTTTTTTTCCTTATGCAAATAATATCACGGGACCTCATTTATCATCATCCTACAACTGAGACAGTGTGAGTGAAATGTAGAAATATTAATGAAATCTTCCAATAAACTCCCTGATTACTTTGAAGGATGTTTTTATATTTGTTTTTTATTTGCTCCCACGTCCCCAATGCTACTGCATCTGAAATAATGAGCTCGCTGATGGTGATCTCACACACACTGCATGACAACATAGTGCGGGACCATATATTTATGAACGCACAAAAGTAGTGACATCTACCCGTGCCGTCATGATAAGACATTAATATTGTCATTTTATGCATTTACATAGTCTGTGATTATTTGCCAGTGCTCTCTTCGACTTTTTGCAGGTGCGGCATTGTTACTCTGACCTGTGATGAAGCTGCGGCACTCCTCGTATTTGCGCAGACTTCTATTTTGTTCCTTTGTAGTAAAATAAGATGCTCTGGCAGCTTTCTCCATTATGGAAAATGGTCTGGAGCCGCTAACCCCGCTGGAGATCTGGTGAAGTTGAGCGAGTAAGTTACGCGTAAGTTACAGGGGCAACAGACCCGGATAAAAAGAGATCCACCTTCGTAGTACGGAAAACTTGTCGCAGTTATCCTGGGTGTGTTAATCCAGCTTCGTAGCACAGGCCTCTGATCTCCGCCATCCTGATCAGCTGTACTATGAAGCCGGTTATCAACTCGATAACTGAATCCAGGTGTGGCCAGTTCAGATCTGTGCACGCATACGTAAAGGGGGCGGGTTTAGCGGCTCCAGACCATTTTCCACAATGGAGAAAGCTGCGAGAGCGTCTTATTTTACGACAGAGGAACAAAATAGAAGTCTGCGCAAATACGAGGAGTGCTGCAGCTTCATCACAGGTCGGAGCAACTCTGCCGCACCTGCGAAAAGTCAAAGAGAGCGCTGGCAAATAATCACAGACTGTGTAAATGCATAAAATGACGATATTATCTCTCATTATGACGGCACGGGTAGATGTCACTACTTTTGTGTGTTCATAAATATATGGTCCCACACTATGTTGTCATGCAGATCACCATGAGCACCTATTTCGATTAAGACAGTTCCCGTAGCCAGGTTGCTGTGTATTATGGGTAGGATTGTAACCCGTGATTACTACAACATGCAGCATGATGAATCCGAGAAATCGCGGACAGACATGGACTAAAGAAGAGGTGCATTGCCTCAGAGATTTGCGTGTCTCCTGCACTGTCTCGATATGTGCATTCGCGGACTCCAGTGCATCGGGACGTTATTTTCAAGACGCAGACTGAACGCAGAATGATGAATGCAAACGATATCAAAAACGATGACCAGCACCAAAATCAAGCCGCGTAGTCGTCCCTCCATTGTGGCGTTGAGTCTCTTCTTTTCCTCTTTGTTTACTTCCGGTAATTTTCCGACATGAAACTTCTGACCGATTTGGTCCGCTTGTAAATGCTGCCGTGTGAACACAAACCAAACCCAGGCATTTGTGAAACATTGTGACAAGTTGGTCCTATATTTGCCTATATTTTGATTATATTCCCTTACTTCACAAATCCATCACAAAGCAGAAAGCAATCATCAGACAACAATGCTAATTGAAATGCCACTTTGCTCACCTTCTTGTGGAGGTTCAATGTGTTGTATGGAGTTGTGGGGAGACCTGGTGCACCTGGTGACATATCTGTTGCTGAGTCTGGTAGGGCAGGTGGGGAAACCCATTTAGTATAATTAGCTAAAATGTAATTCATCTCATTGCAGACATCATGGGCCCTTACAATGCTTCTAATTGCCCCCCCCATTACATTGTCCAACCCTGTGACCCATTCTTCTACTAGTCCGGCTGCTGTTTCACAACCTCTTCAAAACTCCACTTTAACAGAAAAGCTTTAAGGCTAACTCTCTATCTGTAGTCATCATTGTGATTAAAAAGCACAAATACATTTTTGAAATTAGTTTGATGAGGTTGAACACTGCACCTCATTTACTGCAAACTGACTCTCACTCAGGGTTTGGTTGTGAACAATGTGACAAAATGTGTGCGTATTCGCAATGAGAAGGCAGAAGATGCAAAGAAGAGCTTGAGAAATTCTCCTTAAGAGGAATGGCATATTTCAGACCATTTGCAAATATGTCATCTTATAACAATTCTAACTTTTAGAAAGAAACAGGCAATTTAATTCCTGCAGCACAGAAATGTAACGAACTAATTTCACAAAGACTGTCAGTTTTTCTCTGAACAAGACAAAACACTGCAGGTATCATATTCTACATATGAAGATAAATCATATTATTCTCTCAACTGCTTGCTCAGGAGCAAACACCACAAGTGACCATTTTGGTTAAGAGGAATGACATATTTATTTTAATATAAATATATTAAATATGCCAGCTTCTCAAAAGACTTACTTTTTAGAGAAACAAACTCTATTCCTTATTCTTGTGGTGATTCAACTTCTTCTAATTATCTGATATTACTAATTTCACAAAGACTGGCAGTTTTTCTCTCAAGGTAGCCAAAGTTCTCATTTGATAAACATGTGGTCATTGTTAAACAGCAAGTGTTCACATACAGAGCATGCAAGCCACCTAAATCGTTCAACACACTAAAAAGAAGCAGAATAGGATATTTATTTCAGACAACTTGTAATATTTACTTTGCAGAAAAAGACTTTTATTCCCGTGGTGATTCAACTTGATTCTAATTAACTGATATTACTAATTTTCACAGTCTTTCTAACATTTCATTGAAACTGCATCATCACTGGTGAAGACAGAGTGTGTTAAAACATCATTAAGCTGGCAATTCACCATGATTGTAGCACCAAAACAAAGAAATTGGTTTAAATATCTCAACACACGAAAATGATGTACAAATCATAACCACTCTGATCATATTCCCTCCATCAATGCTCCAAGAAGAAGCAAAGAACAGTCATCAAAGACTGAGAAGATGGCATTGCTCTCAGTCAACTTCTTGCTCAGGAAGGAACATCACAACTCATCATCGTGGTTAGCGAGACCAGACACTTTACAAACACATTTCTCAAGTCAAGAACTATAGAAATGATCCCTGAAAGTACAGTCTTAGTTTGATGGATGGTGAGGACAGGAACCCATCTGGTGCACAACCAATCTCACTCACAGTTTGTTCCTGCTTTCATCAACTGTACTTGTACCTGGAAAAATGATTAATAAGGTTTGACAAATCACTCCAAAAGATAATATAACCACTATGATCTATCACAGAATTCAAGCCCCCAAAGGTTTTTCATGTGACCCATTCTTCTATTGGACCAGCAGCTTTTATTTGATTTCCTGAAGCCTCTTTATGAGAAAACCTTTAAAGTTAACTTGTAATATTGACAGAAAATATATTGAGTGTCCTATATTTGCGACCATGCATGTTGATAGCATTTTTCATTTTTTCAACAACAAACATAACTCAGCGTTGAGTAATCTCTCTGGTTAGAATTCCTCAACATTGACTGTAACTAAACATAACCAGTGCAAGGAACTCATACCTTCAAAGGACACATTTTAGTTTGTGGTCATATTTAAGTAAATTCAATTCTAAATCTTCAATGTAGATTATTTCAAACATTAACATTTCATTAAAAATGCATCATCACTAATAAAGACAGAGTATGTTAAAACAACATTAAGCTCACAAATCACCTCAGTTGGAGCACCAAAACAAAGAAACTGTTTTAAATATTTTCAACACAACAAAACAAAGAACAAAATATAACCACTCTGATCATATTCCCTCCATCAATGCTCCAAGAAGAAGCAAAGAACAGTCATCAAAGACTGAGACATGCCATTGCTCTCAGTCAGCTTCTTGCTCAGAAAGAAACATCACAACTCATCATCGTGGTTAGCGAGACCAGACACTCTACAAACACATTTCTCAAGTCAAGAACTATAGAAATGATCCCTGAAAGTACAGTCTTAGTTTAATGGAGGGTGAGGACAGGAACCCATCTCGTGCACAACCAATCTCACTCACAGCCCCCAAAAGTTTTTAATGTGACCCATTCTTCTATTGGACCAGCAGCTTTTCACTTCATTTGCCGAAGCCTCTTTAAGAGAAATCCTTTGAAGTTAACTTCTAATATTAACAGAAAATATATTGAGTGTCCTATATTTGCCACCATGCATGTTGACAGCATTTTTAATTTTTTCAATGCAATGCAATTCAATTGAATGCAATTCTAAATCTTAAATATAGACTATTTCAAACAGAATTGGACAACCACTCTCATCATCTTCCTTCCATCAATGCAGCATGAAGAATATGCATTAGCAATGAAAAGTTAGAAGACCGAAAGAAGAACTCAAGAAGGTCACCTCAAGAGGAATGACATATTTATTTCAGACAACTTGCAAATATGCCAGCTTCTCAAAATACTAACTTTTTAGAGAAACTCTATTTCATTCTTGTGGTGATGCAACCTGGTTCTGATTAGCTGTTGTCATTAATTTCACAAAGACTGCCAGTTTTTCTCTCAAGATGTCCCAACATTTCATTAGACAAATGTGTAATTATTGTTAAAGACAGTGTGCTCAAAGATCATAAAGCTTGCGAGTAACGTAAGTTGCAGATCCAATATAAAGAACTTGTTTGTCCCATCAATGCTCCAGGAAGAAGCGAAGAACAGTCATCAATGACGGAGAACATGGCATTGCTCTTGTTAGCGAGACAAGACACTTCACAAACACATTGCTCAAGCCAAAAACTAGAGAACTGATACCTGGAAGTACAGTTTTAGATTGATGAAGGGTGAAAACTGCTCCTCATTTACTGCAAACTGACTCTTCATCAGGGTTTGTTATGGTTGAGAAGAATGTGACGAAACGTGTATATTAGCAATGAGAAGGCAGAAGACGGAAAGAAGAGATCAAGAAGTTCACCTTAAGAGGACTGACATATTTATTTCAATATAAATATATTAAATATGCCAGCTTCTCAAAAGACTAACTTTTTAGAGAAACAAACACTATTCTTTATTCTTGTGGTGACGCAACTTCTTCTAATTAACTGATATTACTAATTTCACAAAGACTGTCAGTTTTTCTCTCAAGGTAGCCGAAGACGTTATTTTATTAACGTGTTGTTATTCTTAAATAGCAAGTGTTCACATCTTGAACATGCAAGCCACCGAAGTTGGAGTATCAATATAAAGAAATTTCCAAAAATATTTTCAACACACTACAAAGTAGCACAAATCATAACCACTCTGATCATATTCCCTCCATCAATGCTCCAATAAGAAGCAAAGAACAGTCATCAAAGACTGAGAACATGCCATTGCTCTCAGTCAACTTCTCGCTCAAGAAGGAACATCACGACTCATCATCGTGGTTAGCGAGACCAGACACTTTACAAACACATTTCTCAAGTCAAGAACTATAGAAATGATCCCTGAAAGTACAGTCTTAGTTTGATGGAGGGTGAGGACAGGAACCCATCTGGTGCACAACCAATCTCACTCACAGTTTGTTCCTGCTTTTATCAAATGTACTTGTACCTGGAAAAATGACTGAGAAGGTTTGACAAATCACTCCAAATATAATATAACTCCTATGATCCATCACAGAATTCGAGCTCCCAAAGGTTTTTCATGTGACCCATTCTTCTATTGGACCAGCAGCTTTTACTTGATTTCCAGAAGCCTCTTTTTATAAGAGAAAACCTTTAAAGTTACCTTATAATATTAACAGAAAATATATTGAGTGTCCTATATTTGCCATCATGCATGTTGATAGGATTTTTCATTTTTTCAACAACAAACATAACTCAGCGTTGAGTAATTGCTCCGGTTAGATTTCCCACTTCACATTTAGCATAAGGAATAACATGAGGGACATGTCTTCAGAACAAAGACCTTAACATTGACTGTTAACATAACCAGTACAAGGAACTCAATACTTTCAAAAGCACACAGTTTAGTTTGTGGTCATATTTAAGTAAATGCAATTCTTAATCTTAAGTATAAATGATTTCAAACATAAACTGGACAACCACTCTCATCATCTTCCTTCCATCAATGCAGCATGAAGAAGCAGCCAACAGTTGTCAATGACGAAGAGCAAATGTCTCGGATTGCTCTCAATCAATTTTATGCTCAGGAAGGAATATCTCAACTTATTATCGTGGTAAGCAAGATCAATTCACGGTCTAATGTCACGAAGGCTGAATTCTTCTCGAGGTAGTGTAACATTTGATTGAACAAACAAGTGATAGTCTAAAAATGTACGTAATTATTCAGACTGTTTCTTTTACACCATAAAGCATTGAAAACACTAAAGTTAAATCCCAATATAAAGCATTTCAACATACTCTAAACAGCCCATTCACTACCACTCTGATCATATTCCCTCCATCAATGCTCCAGGAAGAAGCAAAGAACAGTCATCAAAGACTGAGAACATGTCATTGCTCTCAGTCAGCTTCTTGCTCAGGAAGGAACATCACAACTCATCATCGTGGTTAGCGAGACCAGACACTTTACTAATACATTTCTCAAGTCAAAAACTATAGAAATGATCCCTGAAAGTACAGTCTTAGTTTGATGGAGGGTGAGGACAGGAACCCATCTGGTGCACAACCAATCTCACTCACAGTTTGTTCCTGCGTTCATCAAATGTACTTGTACCTGGAAAAATGACTGAGAAGGTTTGACAAATCACTCCAAAAGATGATATAACTCCTATGATCTATCAAAGAATTCAAGCTCCCAAAGGTTTTTCATTTGACTTGAGGGACATGTCTTCAGAACAAAGACCTTAACATTGACTGTTAACATAACCAGTACAAGGAACTCAATACTCTCAAAAGCACACATTTTAGTTTGTGGTCATATTAAGTAAATGCAATTCTTAATCTTAAGTATAAATGATTTCAAACATAAACTGGACAACAACTCTCATCATCTTCCTTCCATCAATGCAGCATGAAGAAGCAGCCAACAGTCGTCAATGACAGAGAGCAAATGTCTCGGATTGCTCTCAATCAATTTTATGCTCAGGAAGGAATATCTCAACTAATTATCGTGGTAAGCAAGACCAATTCATGGACTAATGTCACAGGGCTGTTTTCTTTTGGAGGTAGTGTAACATTTGATTGAACAAACAAGTGATATTCTAAAAATGCATGTGATTATTCAAATTGTTTCTTTTACACCATAAAGCATGAAAAAACAGTTAAGTTAAATCGCAATATAAAGCATTTCTACATAGTCTAAAATGCCCATTAACTACCACTCTGATCATATTCCCTCCATCAATGCTCCAGTAAGAAGCAAAGAACAGTCATCAAAGACTGAGAACATGCCGTTGCTCTCAGTCAGCTTCTTGCTCAGGAAAGAACATCACAACTCATCATCGTGGTTAGCGAGACCAGACACTTTACAAACACATTTCTCAAGTCAAGAACTATAGAAATGATCCCTGAAAGTACAGTCTTAGTTTGATGGAGGGTGAGGACAGGAACCCATTTGGTGCACAACCAATCTCACTCAGAGCTTGTTCCTGCTTTCATCAAACGTACTTGTACCTGGAAAATGATTCAGAAGGTTTGACAAATCACTCCAAAAGATCATATAACTCCTATGATCTATCACAGAATTCAAGCTCCCAAAGGTTTTTCATGTGACTTGAGGGACATGACTTCAGAACAAAGACCTTAACATTGACTGTTAACATAACCAGTACAAGGAACTCAATAATTTCAAAAGCACACATTTTAGTCTGTGGTCATATTTAAGTAAATGCAATTCTTAATCTTAAGTATAAATGATTTCAAACAGAATTGGACAACCACTCTCATCATCTTCCTTCCATCAATGCAGCATAAAGAATGTGCATTAGCAATGAGAAGGCAGAAGACCGAAAGAAGAGCTCAAGAAGGTCACCTCAAGAGGAATGACATATTTATTTCAGACAACTTGCAAATATGCCAGCTTCTCAAAATATTTACTTTGCAGAAAAAGACTTTTATTCCTGTGGTGATTTAACTTGATTCTAATTGACTGATATTACTAATTTTCACAGTCTTTCTAATATTTCATTGAAAATGCATCATCACTGGTGAAGACAGAGTGTGTTAAAACATCATTAAGCTTGCAATTCACCATGATTGTAGCACCAAAACAAAGAAAGTGGTTTAAATATTTTCAACATACTAAAATAATGCACAAATCATAACCACTCTGATCATATTCCTTCCATCAATGCTTCAAGAAGAAGCAAAGAACAGTCATCAAAGACTGAGAACATGTCATTGTTCTCAGTCAACTTCTTGCTCAAGAAGGAACATCACAACTCATCATCGTGGTTAGCGAGACCAGACACTTTATAAACACATTTCTCAAGTCAAGAACTATAGAAATGATCCCTGAAAGTACAGTCTTAGTTTGATGGAGGGTGAGGACAGGAACCCATTTGGTGCACAACCAATCTCACTCACAGTTTGTTCCTGCTTTCATCAAGTGTGCTTGTACCTGGAAAAATGACTGAGAAGGTTTGACAAATCACTCAAAAAGATAATATAACTCCGATGATCTATCACAGAATTCAAGCCCCCAAAGGTTTTTCATGTGACCCATTCTTCTATTGGACCAGCAGCTTTTACTTCATTTCCCAAAGCCTCTTTAGGAGAAAACCTTTAAAGTTAACTTGTAATATTGACAGAAAATATACTGAGTGTCCTATATTTGCCATCATGCATGTTGACAGCATTTTTCATTTTTTCAACAACAAACATAACTCAGCATTGAGTAATTGCTCTGGTTAGATTTACTTAACATTGACTGTAACTAAACATAACCAGTGCAAGGAACTCATACCTTCAAAAGCACACATTTTAGTTTGTGACCATATTTGAGTCAATGCAATTCTAAATCTTTAATATGAATTATTTCAAAAAGAATTGGACAACCACTCTCATCATCTTCCTTTCATCAATGCAGCATAAAGAATGTGCATTAGCAATGAGAAGGCAGAACTCCGAAAGAAGACCTCAAGAAGTTCACCTCAAGAGGAATGACATATTTATTTCAGACAACCTGCAAATATGCCAGCTTCTCAAAATACTAACTTTTAGAGAAACAAACACTATTCTTTATTCTTGTGGTGATTCAACTTCTTCTCATTAACTGATATTACTAATTTCACAAAGACTGGCAGTTTTTCTCTCAAGGTAGCCAAAGATCTCATTTGATTAACATGTTGTCATTGTTAAATAGCAAGTGTTCACATATAGAGCATGCAAGCCACCTAAGTTGGAGTGTCAATACAAAGAACTTGTTTCAAATATTTTCAACACACTAGAAAGAAGCACAAATGGCAACCACTCTGATCATATTCCCTCCATCAATGCTACAATAAGAAGCAAAGAACAGTCATCAAAGACTGAGAACATGTCATTGCTCTCAGTCAACTTCTTGCTCACGAAGGAACATCACAACTCATCATCGTGGTTAGCGAGACCAGACACTTTACAAACACATTTCTCAAGTCAAGAACTATAGAAATGATCCCTGAAAGTACAGTCTTAGTTTGATGGAGGGTGAGGACAGGAACCCATCTCGTGCACAACCAATCTTACTCACAGTTTATTCCTGCTTTCATCAACTGTACTTGTACTTGGAAAAGTGACTCAGAAGGTTTGACAAATCACTCCAAAAGATGATATACTGAGTGTCCTATATTTGACACCATGCATGTTGATAGTATTTTCCATTTTTTCAACAACAAACATAACTCAGCGTTGAGTAATCTCTCTGGTTAGATTTCCTCAACATTGACTGTAATTAAACATAACCAGTGCAAGGAACTCAAACCTTCAAAAGCACACATTTTAGTTTTTGGTCATATTTAAGTAAATTCAATTCTAAATCTTCAATGTAGATTATTTCAAACATCTAACATTTCATTAAAAATGCATCATCACTGATAAAGACAGACTATGTTAAAACAACATTAAGCTCACAAATCACCTAAGCTGGAGCACCAAAACAAAGAAACTGTTTTAAATATTTTCAACACACTGAAATGAAGTACAAAATATAACCACTCTGATCATATTCCCTTCATCAATGCTCCAAGAAGAAGCAAAGAACAGTCATCAAAGACTGAGAACATGTCATTGTTCTCAGTCTGCTTCTTGCTCAGGAAAGAACATCACAACTCATCATCGTGGTTAGCGAGACCAGACACTTTACAAACACATTTCTCAAGTCAAGAACTATAGAAATGATCCCTGAAAGTACAGTCTTAGTTTGATGGGGGGTGAGGACAGGAACCCATCTGGTGCACAACCAATCTCACTCACAGTTTGTTCCTGCTTTCAAATCACTCCAACAGATGATATACTGAGTGTCCTTTATTTGCCATCATGCATGTTGACAGCATTTTACATTTTTTCAACAACAAACATAACTCAGCATTGAGTAATCGCTCTGGTTAGATTTCCTCAACATTGACTGTAACTAAGCATAACCAGTGCAAGGAACTCAAACCTTCAAAAGCACACATTTTAGTTTTGGGTCATATTTAAGTGAATGCAATTCTAAATCTTAAATAAAGACTATTTAAAACAGAATTGGACAACCACTCTCATCATCTTCCTTCAATCAATGCAGCATGAAATGTGCATTAACAATGAGAAGGCAGAAAACCGAAAGAAGAGCTCAAGAAGTTCACCTTAACAGGACATATTTATTTCAGACAATTTGCAAATATACCAGCTTCTCAAAATATTTACTTTGCAGAAAAATACTTTTATTCCTGTGGTGATTCTACTTGATTCTAATCAACTAATATTACTAATGTTCCCAGTCTTTCTAACATTTCATTGACAAACGCATCATCACTGGTGAAGACAGAGTGTGTTAAAACATCATTAAGCTTGCAATGCACCATGATTGTAGCACCAAAACAAAGAATATGGTTTAAATATTTTCAACATACTAAAATTATGTACAAATCACAAAAACTCTCATCATATTCCCTCCATCAATGCTCCAGAAAGAAGCAAAGAACAGTCATCAAAGACTGAGAACATGTCATTGCTCTCAGTCAACTTCTTGCTCAGGAAGGAACATCACAACTCATCATCATGGTTAGCGAGACCAGACACTTTACAAACACATTTCTCAATGTCTTCTTCTTCTTCTAAATAACTGATATTACTAATTTCACAAAGACTGGCAGTTTTTCTCTCAAGGTAGCCAAAGATCTCATTTGATAAACATGTTGTCATTGTTAAGTAGCAAGTGTTCACATATAGAGCATGCAAGCCACCTAAGTTGGAGTGTCAATATAAATAACTTCTTTCAAATATTTTCAACACACTACAAAGCAGCACAAATCATATCCACTCTGATCATATTCCCTCCATCAATGCTTCAAGAAGAAGCAAAGAACAGTCATCAAAGACTGAGAACATGCCATTGCTCTCAGTCAGCTTCTTGTTCAGGAAGCAACATCACAACTCATCATCGTGGTTAGCGAGACCAGACACTTTACAAACACATTTCTCAAGTCAAGAACTATAGAAATGATCCCTGAAAGTACAGTCTTAGTTTGATGGAGGGTGAGGACAGGAACCCATCTGGTGCACAACCAATCTCACTCACAGTTTGTTCCTACGTTCATCAAATGTACTTGTACCTGGAAAATGATTCATAAGGTTTGACAAATCACTCCAAAAGATAATATAACTCCTATGATCTATCACAGAATTCAAGCCCCCAAAGGTTTTTAATGTGACCCATTCTTCTATTGGACCAGCAGCTTTTACTTCATTTGCCAAAGCCTCTTTAGGAGAAAACCTTTAAAGTTAACTTCTAATATTAACAGAAAATATACTCAGTGTCCTATATTTGCCATCATGCATGTTGACAACATTTGTAATTTTTTCAACAACAAACATAGCTGAGCGTTCAGTCAACGCGTTCAGTAATCGCTCTGATTAGATTTTTCAACTTCACATCTTCCAATCCAATACAATCCACTTTATTTATATAGTGCTTTTAAAACAAACTCAGTGAGCCAAGTGCTGCACACGTAGATAAATACGTAAAATAACTCAAATGAATTGAAATACATAAAAAAAATAAAAAAGCAAAATACATAAGTTATAAAGTAAATTGAAATTCATAGAATGAATTTCTTTTTTTTTAAATGCATTGACACACAATGCCGACATCTCATGCTGCGTCGAAGGCCAAAGAAAAGAGGGACGTTTTAATCAGAGATGTAGGGAGGGGCGACGCCATTGAGGGCTTTAAAAGTTAATAAAAAATGTTTATAATTAACTCTAAAATGGATTGGGAGCCAATGAAGTGCAACTAAAACTCATGATATGTGCTCATGTTTGCATGTATCAGTTAAGAGACGTGCAGCAGCGTTTTGCACCAACTGCAGACGTACTATGGCGGACCCACTAACTGATTGCAGATGCAGATCGAGGTGCACCTCAATGCAGGCAGGGTTAAACCATATTGCGCCCCACCCACTGACTCTTCTTCTTCGTCGCCCCATCGCTGTCTTCTTCTTCACTACTTAACAAACTTAAAGGTGCAATACCGCCACTTACCGGACTGGCATATCAGTAAATAAGTAGAATAATGCTCACCAGTACATGTGCATTTTTTTATTCTATTTTATCAGGAAAAAGATGAGTATTATGAA
>CAESWR010000492.1:199616-210318 GCA_903171835.1 Mullus surmuletus | reverse complement strand
CACACATCAGTGAGTGCAGCCGGGGGCCCATTACCAGACCACGAGCCCCCGGGACAGTGGTGAACCTGCAGGAAACACGCAGCGGCAGTCTGACAGGGCAGCGGCTCCTCATCTCCAGAGGTAGAAATGCTCCTCAGCGGTCGCTCGCTCCTGTCAGGGAAACTGGGTCAGCAGCCTCCCGCCATATTTTCGCTTTTTACCACCAAAAAAAGATCTGGGGAATTCCTTTTTTACTCTTATCATGTCTTTAACCAGGAGAAAAGCCCATTGAGATTAAAGGGATAGTTGGTATTTTTCTTCATGAAGGTGTATGAGCTCCTCACCATCAGTGTGGTTCATCAGCAGTGACTTTTCCTCCACTGCGTCCCGTGAGCCGAGTTCTGGCCCGGTTTCGGTGTTGCAGAAAGTAGTTCCGTCTAGTTGATGAGGTTGCATGAATAAAGCGTTTTGCTCCAAAAAACAACATCTGTTAAAAAGAGTTAAACATTTGTATCACCAATTCTTGGCTGCACGGAAGTCCGAGCTCGTCGTCACCCGGCACTATTTTCCCTCCCTTTATATCACTGCGCGCACTTTTCTATCAGCTGAAGGAGGAAGGAGGCGGAAGGAGACCGCTGTCAATGCGGTCGATGCAAGTCACGGGACGCGTTTGTTCTAAGTGTTTTCTAGAGTGCTTTTACTTTGTTTAATTTAATCTTACTTTTTAGCTTAATCTTTGATAATGTGGATAAATACATGTTTTTATTCTTCTTTTCATGTGTGTGCAATGACTGAGTGATTTATACTGCTGCTCTAACATTGCAATTTCTATCTATCTGTTTATCTCATACAACTTCATGTCAAAAAATCCGAACTATCCCTTTAAGAACCTCTTTTTCAAGGGAGTCCTGGCCGCGACAGGCAGATAACCCTAACCCTTTTCGGGTGTGTGCGCCCCCTGTTGGCTGAGCAGCAGCTTCACTGATCAATCACAAACATCAGCAGACCCAATTAAGTTTCAGCGCCCCCCCCGGCCCCCCAGGCCCCCCCGGCCCCCCCCGGGTGTAATTGCTTAGAAAAACATTTTGATGAGCGATCGGATTTTTGAGTGGGCGTTGGTCGGGGACGCGCAGCATATTGTGTTTTTTCGTCTGGCTGCACAAGACTGGTTGATGGAGTGGAAAAACCTGGCTCTCTCAATCTGTTCACTGAGCCCCCCGCCCCCCCGCCCACCCACCCTTTAAAAAAAGGTATTTATTGTGGTGGTTCGGCTGTGTCAGCACAAGCGGCGGCGGCGGCAGAATGCGCCCAATATGGCGGCGCGCCGGCCGTAACGGCTGGCGGCTTCCGGAGAGCGGAATGTTTCAGCAGCGTGTGATGATGAAGTCGCTGTGAATTCCTGTGATTTGAATGTGAAGATTGATTGAATTTCCGCGGTAAAGAGGCGCCGCATCTTTAGTGGGGATTTCTAATGTGTTTTTGGAAACAGTTGGGAAACTCGAGGGGGCTCAGAGCAGCAGCTGCTCGCAGGGATTAAAATAGAAACATCAAACATTCCTTCTTCAGAGCATCACTTGATATTGTGTGCTCTTAAAAATGCACGGCAACCTCCTCTGTCTTTGAGATCGAGATGAGGAAGAGTTCATGTTTAACCCTTAAGAGTTCCTGGGGACGTTTTTTTGTCCAGACCACTTTTTATTTTTAAGCCATTTTGACTGCAGAAAAAATGAAGAATGTCTCAGATTCAACGTTGCTGCTAATCATTGAGCCATCTCAGGTTCTGATGATAATAACGATTAATCCTCCTTGACTTGCAATTTACGGAAATGATTATGCTTTAAACCCTAAGGAGTTCCTGGGATGTATTTAATCCTTTTTTTTTTTACCATTTAAAGGGTCAAAATCCCCCAAAAGCAGTCTGAAAAAATAAGAATGCCTCACATTCAATGTCACTGCAAATCACCGATCATCTGAGGCTCTAATAATAATGAGAAGAAGAAGAAGTGGAAGAAGAATTACATCCCCCTTGAAGCTCATTTGATGGAAATTATTTGAGTTTTTGTAAAAAAAAATTCCAATTAAAATACTGCGGTTAGAGGTTTAAAATCCTCCTCGAAAAAATAGCATTTGATATTTATATTCCAGGCTGAAGATGATTAAAAAGATTGACTCATTTAAAGTGGAAAGTATGTTTCTTTTGGTAGGGGACAAAAAAAAAGAAGGAACTGTTAAGGGTTAATAAAGGCACCGCTGACAGACGTAACGTGTGGAGAAAGTGGAGAATTTGGGGTTTTTTCATGTCTGAATGACAGCGATGCGACTGACGTGTTTTGTGCAGCCAGCTGTGATGCTGCTAACATTTATCTATGAAGTATTGAGTGTGACGTTTTGATGTCCGTGTCCCCCCCTGCAGACCACAGTGCCCCCCTTCACCCCCTCGCCCACCGAGTGCCAGTCGGCCAGTCTGGTCTCCAACTCCCCCGTCCTGTCCGGCAGCTACAGCAGCGGCATCTCCTCGCTGAGCCGCTGCAGCGTGTCGGAGGCCTCGGGCACCGAGCTGCCGACCGGAGAGCACCCGGCCCACCCGCTGCAGCTGCCGCCGCCCACCACGCTGCCCAACTCGGTGTCCAGCGGCTCCGACGAGCCAATCCGCAGGGAGAACAAGACGCCGCCGCCCTACAGCGTCTACGAGCGGAACAACCCCCGCCGGCCCGTGCCGCTGCCGCACAGCCTCTCCATCCCGCCGCAGGCCGACCCGCCGGCGCTGCCGCCCAAACCCCACCAGCTCCGCACAGGCAGCATGAAGCTGGACGGGACCGCCGACCCCAGGGTCCCCAGACCCCGGCCACTGCCCAGGAAGGTGTCCCAGCTATAGGCGGCGGCCGGTCCGGTCCGGTCCGGTCCGGGACGCGAGACGGAAGACACACACTGGCATATTTTTGCACTTTTCTACTGGGCACTCACTCGTTTGCTGTCTGTCTGTGATCTCCAGCTTGGCATTCCTGACCTTCACTCCAATAATCGGCACAGATCGACAGGCGGCTCCAAATCAAACCCGTCAAATATGAAAGTCCCTGTATTGACTAGAGGCTTTGACCTCCACTCGGGTCATTCCGCACTTTTAGCTCTAGCACATACGGCACAAACCACGGTCAGTCAAAGCATTTGTTTACCAGAACGCTCTAGAGAAACACGGTTTTGATAGATGTAATAATCTCAAATATATGTATATTGGTATATATGAGAATTGTTTTTGCCTTAAGTATTGGAAACAGAGTCTTTTATCCGTGAGTCTTGCACGTTTTTTTTTTTCTTTTCTTTTGTAACAACTCTGTACATTTGTACACTGTATGGCTAAAAAAAAGGTGCTAGAGGAGGAGTTTTAGTAACGTGTAGTAGACAAGGGTGCGTTCCCATAGTCATATCCGCACAAGCAACGGTAGAAGGACGTTTGGTTGGTTTTCCTTCGTTTTGATACCACAGTACTCTGGTAACAGTAACTGCCCTCCAACCCTCGCTACAATTACTAAACCAGCCTTATTACAAAAGTCAAGATCTGACCTGGAGCAAACACTGAAGGCTAAATCTGGGTACAATCGCATGCTTTGGTGCCCGGACTTCTCCACCCACCATAGCCGTTAGTGCAAGAGGTCCCAGGGGGGGCCGGGGGGCCGGGGGGGGGTCACCAAGTATTGTGCCAAAGGACAATGTACAATGTGCTGTAAAGAGACTTTTCTGGGGTCTTTATGGGTTTTTTGTTTGTTTTTTTTAAACTGGGACCAGGAAGCATGTGTGGGGGGGGTGGGGGGGGTCTTCTAAAGAAAAGTGATTGGAAGAGGTATTTTTAAGGCGACGCCCCCCAAAAAGCTCCAACCTCCGGAGCGTAGACCCTCGTAGACAAGCACAAACACACAGAATATGACCTGTACTGTTATGAGTTCTCTATTTGACAAAGAAGTCAGTGAAGCGCCCGCCGACGCTGTCGGAGAATCTGTGGAGGAAATGTTTTCCAGCTAATCCCGTCAAACATTGGCACGGTTGAGGTTTGCTCTCCCAGTGGAACGTGAGTTGACATCACTGTAACGAGTCTGTGGCCGACGGATTTCACACTGTTTTGTACGATAGAGACATGTTGGCAGAGAATATTCCATCTTAAATCCAGTAAAAAAAAGTTTTTCTGAGTGGGTGGGGGGGGCCGGGTTAGCTTTAGTATTGTTTGTATGTTTCTTTTTCGTATGGTTGATTTTATTCTTTGATTTGTTGTGAATTTTTGAGATTAAATATTCACATTAATCAGTACTTGAGAACCTGTAAATTATATGATGAGATTAATGTAAGTATGCCAAATATACAAATTTGTGTATTACAATTAATGTAAATACTGTGTTTTTAACAAAAATGTAGCTATAACAATTTACAGCTTTGAATGTAATGTTGAAGCAGCAAATTATTATTATAAATGTTCAAACTTTTATGGTTTTGTGAGTGTAGAAAAGCAAAGGTCATGCATAATGACACCTAACACATTTACAAGTTCAATAAACTGCCCTATGTATTACAGCCCAAGTCCCTGTAAGTTATTGTGACTGCGCTCACACACACACACACACACACACACACAGCGTCCTCAGGAGTCCTGCGTCGTCGTCGTGGTTGTTGTTGTTGTTGTTGTTGTTGTTGTGAGCGGCTGTGCAGGAAGCGAACAGGAAGCTGCAGGTTCTCCTCGGAGACTCTAGATTCCCCTCGGACTAACTAGCGAGCCTCTTCCAGGTAAATCAATTATATTGTCTGTGAGCCATGAAAAAGTGGTTAACTCACTTTGCCTTTGGGACTTTTTAAGATGCCATTGATTTTTTGGGGAAGAAACTAGCCGGCAGTTTGGACCTGCAAACAAAACAAAAAACTCATCACTCGTGCATTAAGCCACAAAACCTACTTTCTGAAATGCCTCAAAGTGCAGCCAGATTAGAAATACACTTGCTGAGAAGGTTTTTCTTTTGTAGTATTACTTCCAGAGTTGTCAAGTACAAATACTGTGTTACCTTACTGAAGTAGAAATTTACGATATCTATGCTTGACTGGATTGATTATTTTTCAGTCGGCTTTTTACTCCTTACATTTTCACACAATTATATGTACTTTCTACTCCTTACACTTTAAAAATAGCCTTGTCACTCCTATTTCATTTCAACTTGCCATAAAAAAAAACCCAGATAAACCATCATCGCACCATCTGGATAGAGTGAATTTGATTGGTTGCGTGATGAATATAAACATAGCATTCTGAGTACACGATCCATCGCACCTGCACACGACACACATCATCACACACAGCAAGGAAGCAGCAGATGTATGTAGCCGACTACGATTCAATATACGTATATATATATTTATATATATATATGAAACATTCTAGTCATGATGTGTTTTTGGCATTTTTTCATCCCCCCTGAAATAAAATCATCCCCCCTTTCTATCCCTGGAAATTAGAATGTTAACATAAAATATTTGTATTAGAACTGCGATGAAATGATGATAGATCAATATTTTTCCAATGGTTTCCAAGGGGTTCTTGTTTCTGACAACATCAGTAACATACATGTTGTTTTAGGAGTGTAATCCTTATCTTTATGCTTCACCAATAATCAAAAGGGTACAGAGATGGTCTCAAAAATGATGTCCCGATATCATCAAATCCACAACCCCCTTAATTTATTTTTACTACTGGAGTCTATACTTCTACCTGAGTAATGAATGTGAGCTCTGATTATTCCAGGTAAACCCTCACTATCACACACCATCCCTGCTGTATTTATGACATGTCTCAAAAGGAAAATGAATGAGTATATAAATGAGCATATGCTGAGGTTATGATGTTAATATGCTAATGCTACACCGTGTTTAACTGTAAGTCAAAGGAATGCGGCGACGCATCCTGCAGGTCAATTCAGGGGGGAAAGTTGTTTCAGATGCGTATTTCAGGATGTGGGTTCATATTGAACATGTTTTATCCTTCAAAAGTAAAAATGTAGGGTGATTTGTGGACAAAAAATGCACTTCCGCCCAGCTGGGCTGCTCTCCGTGAGCAGCAGTGACTGGCTGAGAACCAGTGGGCTCCTGGGAGGCCGTCAGACCCCCGGCTGCTGCTGCTGCCCCTCCCCCTCCCACCACCAGGGGGCAGGCAGGGGCCGAACGCTGTCCAGAGCAGAGGAGGCCAATCAGGCAGGTGAGGACACACCTGTGAGGGGCTCGGGGGGCGTTAGGCGGCACCGGGGAGCTGTGGAGGTGAGAGTGAGCTGCTCTTTGATACTCTATGATGTTTACGCTTCACACTGGCTTGATCACGTCTCACATTAGCTTGTTAGCTTGTTAGCAGGTGGTGGTTTGAAGGCATGAATCTTTATTGCGTCTCAGACACCAAAGCAAAGCATATTGTGACGTGTGTGTGTGTGTGTGTGTGTGTGTGTGTGTGTGTGTGTGTGTGTGAGAGAGAGAGAGACACAATCCCACCTGTTTCAGTCTTAATGTGGTTTGAAAGCAGTTTTTTTAAATGTTGGGGAGCAGTTTGGCCCTCAGTTGGTTTGCGTCCTGCTGCTGTTGTTGTAATTTGGTGTTTGGTTGAGAAGCTCCTGCTTCTGGCGCTGCGGACTGAGCAGCAGTTCAGATGTTCCACCCTTCATCATCATCCGAACTGGCCGTGTTCCATCAATATTCTCATTCTTGCCTGCTTAGATTTTGTATTTCTGACCAGAATTGTCTTTCTTGGCGCTTGTTGATCCCCAAAAAACCCCTGATCTCCACGTTCATGGATAAAACAGCAACCAGCTGCTCAAAGTGCAAATTATTCTTAAAAGCTGAATGTCCGCTTTCAATTTGTGTCATTCAGAGAGACGCAGGACGTGGTTTCTGCACAAATGGTTGTAATTAGCCTGCTGGTTAATGGGATGGAGAATGGCGCGTGATTGGCCGAGCAGCTGCGCCGCCTGCTGGGGAAGTCAGTAAAGCCTGCGAGTCGCGGCAGCGCCCATGAGCTGCAGGGGTCTGAGTGACGGGAGAGGGAGAGCCTGGTCCCCGTTCATCAAAAACATCCACACACACACACACACACACACACACACACACACACACACACACACACACACACCCACCCCGCTGCTGGGATGTGTGGGAGAGGAGAGAAAGAAAAAAATGCCCGGTGTGTATTGATGGGACCGTGCTGCTTGACCAAGGGACCTTGAACAAATTACAATGGTGCTGCTGTGTCTGTGTCTGTCTGTGTCTGTGTGTGTGTGTGTGTGTGTGTGTGTGTTTGCGTGCATGTGTGTGTGATCGGCTGAGACGAGCACACTTCACCTGTCAGCACCCATCATAATTGTTGGTGCTCGGCTGTAATTTGACAGCAATTATCATGTCAGGAACGAATTCCCCATCTAATCGCAGAGTCTCCTTGCAGCAGAGGGCACACGCCGCCGCCACCGCCGCCGCCGCCGCCATCAGTCAGCCGGCCTCCGAGGATTGTTGTCGGTTGCAAACTCTCCACAGGCTTGTCAATCCACCCATTTTTGGTCGAGGAAGAGCGGCTTGTCGCGGCCGGGAGCAAAGCTCGTCCCGGTGACACTTTGCACGAGTCGCTGTTTTGATGGCTTGTCACTTTACTTGACAAAAAAATGAAAGACCTGAGACTGGACTTGGACTTTGAAGGTAAAGTGATACAAAGAGAGAGACAATAGTTCCGAGGTTGATTGCGAGGTCAGAGTTTTTTTGCGGCCAAGAATTCGTGATGCAAATATTACTCTTTTCAACACCCTTTTTTTTAGCAAAACTCTTCATCCGTGTGACTCCAGCAACTAGAGGGAACTACTCTCTGCAACAGCTTTCCAGGCTGGAACTCGGCTCACGAGACGCAGTGGAGGAAAAGTCACTGCTGAGTAACAACAACTTCATGTCAAAAAATCCCAACTGTCCCTTTAAGTGACTAATATCAGATTGTGCGCGTAAAATAAGATGGCTTGTTTTGCCCAAGAAAAAATGACTCGGGACTTGACGGTTGAGACTTGAGACTTTCACATGTGTGACTCGGTCCCGTGTCTGTTCTTGGGGCCTCGGGAAGCTTCCGCCTTCCTCACCGACAGCAGCGTGCGTCAGAGCGAGGCGAGGCGGCGCGGCGCGGCGCTCTAATGGCGTGTAAATATTATGAACCTGCAGAGGTCCCTGTAAATGTGTAGCAGCAGCATTCATTATATCCAGCCAGAGCAGCTTTTTTTTCCTTTTTTTTTTTTCAGCGGGAACATGTTTAGCCCTATTATACAAGCACTAAACATCCTCCATTTATAGCATTCACAGGCGGTGATACATAATTATCAGGGGAAAGGCAGTGCGAGGTATTAATTTCAGGTTGCCTACGGCGAATTTTGGAGAACACACAGCCGCGGAGAAACCCAAGGTGTTTGTCTCGCTCTGCAAATCTCTCCAGGGAGACGGCGGCGCTGGAACAGCTCTGCAGGGAGCGCAGAAGAAGCTCCATCTCACAGGCGAAGTTTCAAAGAGAAACTCGCAAGAATAGATGGCACGTTTTATCTTTCTGCTCCACTCCCTATATCTGCGCCGTTGTGTTCGCCGGCTTATGGGGGATTTTCACCTGACAGCTTCAAACACTGCAGGTTGTTTTTAATGGCGCGATGAGTGAAGTTTAATTTTTTGACTGGCGCCGTCCTCAGAGGACGATTGCCTCAGCTGAACGGGGAGCTCACTGCCAGTTTCAAACGCTTTGAATGCTGAAGAGGAGTGCGAGACAAAGGGAGATCGGGGGGCTGCAGGAGTGCGAGTGTGTGTTCTTAGGTGAGATATACTGTATATATGTGTGTGTGTGTGTGTAGCTTTCTGCAGGGTTTTTTTCTCCGTTTTTCCTCCTCATCCAGCAGCACTGCAGGAAGGCGCGGGGCAGGGTTCAAACTCGGTGCTAACAACAAGCCCGTTCTGACTGTAAAACTCCCTCTCTGTTTGTCGCGGTTTGACAAATCCTGCTATATTTTATTCATAGGCGAGTTTGAGGCATATTTACACTTAGAAATGGGCTCGTGGCAGCAGAGAAACCTCGGAAAGCGAGTTGATCTCACATAAATCTCTCATTGTGCTCGCTGCTATGATGAACAAGACTCGCATTTGACGGTCGTGACGTGTCATTTTCAGATTTACTTATTATTTTCCTGAGTTTGGAATACGAATGCCTCAAATTCAATGTTGCTGCTAATCATTGACCATCTGAGGCTCTTATGATGATAACATTAAATCCTCCTTGAATTGCATTTATTTCAAAACGTAAAGAAAATGGCATTTTGAGGGTTAAATTTCCCCAAATTATTAATATTTGATATATATATATTTTTATTTTTTTATAAGTGGATTAAAAAGATGGAGTGAGTCGTTTTTCATCCTGAGGGATGATTGAGGTTTTCTTTAAGGAACTCTTGAGGATTATTGTCAGTGTTTTGATTCAGGTGGAGCCACGACAAATCAACTCCAGTGTGAAAAATGTCATTACACCTGTAATGTTTGTAATGGCCAGCAGGGGGCGACACCCGTGACACTCGCCTGATTTATCCCGTCAATAAACATTTACCTAATGAGCTCACAGTCTCACGCGAGCTCGGCGTCTTCTCCTCCGCGGCGCCGCGCTCACCTATCAAACGATGCTTCCGATTAGAGTCAAAGAGGCGATAACGAGTCGTTCACACTGTTTTTTTTTTGGAGCAGCACAAAGAATCCTCGCCGTTAATATTTTGCTCGTCTCTGCCGAGACGAAGCTTTAAAACTGGCAGCAAACAGTAATTAGGCAGTGCGCGGCGAAAACCCTGCAGAATATGAGCGGGACTCGTTCTCGAGTGGCGAGCGAATCCCGTGGTGACGCCGCCGGCCCGCCACCGCGCTGCTCTGATGTCGTCGGTCCGCCACTGCGAGGAAGTGGCCAGTTCGGGTGTGGAGTCTAGAACCAAACCAGAGCAGGCGTGCGTAGAAATCGTGTATTATTTTCGAGATCCTCACCGTCAGTGTGGTTCGTCCCGTGAGCCGAGTTCCAGTCCGGTTCCTATGTTGCAGAAAGTAGTTCCGTCTCGTTGATGGGGTCACACGGAACTACTTTCGGCAACAGCGGAACCGGGCTGGAACTCGGCTCACGGGACGCAGTGGAGGAAAAGTCACTGCTGATGAAGCTCACTGATGGTGAGGAGCTCATACAGATTCATGGAGAAAGATCACAACTATCCCTTCACGGCGCGGAGGATTCAAAACACAAGCCAAGGCCTTTTATTTGATTTCCTCACCCCGCCACTCTGTCTGTTATAGCTCCGCCCCCTGACCTGCACTCCTGCTCCTCCCTCATTAGCATACGACCCCCCATCCCACACACACACATTCCTCCCGGTGAGTCATCCTCCGAAGGTCGTGGCGGCGTGACCCTGTTTACTGAGCTCCTGCACCCGCTGAAGAGCCTCCGTCCCGCCTCCGGCTCCTCTCGCTTTAATCGGCGGCGTGCGGGAGCAGAAAAGGCGCCGTGTTAAAATACGCCCCGCTCCTGCTCGCCGTCGATGTGACCTCCCACTGCCACGCGTCCTCATCGGGGGGTTTGTGGTAAATTAAATATTAGGCTCTCTCTCCCCGTCGGTTCTCTGGGGGAATCGCCTTAGTTCTGCCCGGCTGGCTCGGCGGGGGGCCGGTGGGGGTGGGG
>CAESWR010000492.1:89410-100410 GCA_903171835.1 Mullus surmuletus | reverse complement strand
GGACGCTGAAAGCACACAAAGTGACGGAGTTTCGCACAGTGACGGAGGTGCATTACAGCAACGATTGAATAAAGCGGGAAAAAAGCAGTCAATCCACTTACGCTCGTACGGATCTGCTTCCACTTTGCTAAATGCAATTAGCCCCGCCCACTCCGCTTGACTGACAGCCCGAGGCCTTTTAGGAAGTCGGCACACATACTGTATGTCTGAGGGCTCCATGACAGTGGAAAAGGGAAGGAAAAGAAGGTGCAGACTTTGGACTTTGGAGGGCTCTGCTACTCCCTCTGTGTCTGTGTGTATGTGTGTGTGTGTTTGTGTGTGTGTGCGTGATAGGGGGAATAAGAGAATACACACACTCCCTCGGAGGTATCGGCATTGTTTACCCCCCAACACGGAAACCAGGGGAGACGGAACCGGCGTGAGACAGGCCTTCATAAATCACACTTTGGTGTTTGCTCGTCCTCTCTCCATCTTCATCTCCACACACTCACACACACACACACACGCACACACACACACACACACTCACACACACACACACACACACGCGCTCCCCGCCCGGAGGAGCGCGCGGTGCTCTGTGGGTGCTGTGGAGCCCCGCTGAGACGCGTTGCGGAGTTCATCTTCCATGTGTGAAGTTCCTCGCGAGATCAAGCAGCCCCGCTCGCCCTGCAGAGCGGCCGAGCGAGCGAGCGAGCTGAGCTGAGCTGAGCGGCTCTCTGCTCCGGCTTGATGCTGTTTGCTTTTTTTCCCATTTTCGCCTTCGATCTAGTTCATGGATGTGGAGAGCAAACACACCACACACACACACACTCACACAGAAAGGACAAGAGGCTTATTTTATCTCATATACACAAATGCCTCCGTCCTAAATATCTTAACATTTGAAAATTCATATATACATACATATGAATATATTTATATATATATATACATCACCTATAAATTCAATTCCATATAAATCATAAAATGATCATAGTCTGTTTTAAAGTTGGCGAATAAATAACCTCACTTAACAAGAAGAGTGAGTTGATATATTTCTGAGCGGTGGCGGCTGCTGGTCTTTCAAAGAGCAGAAGCTCATTGTCGACCTACATCACCAAATGTGTCCGTTTATTCTGTTAAACTGCAACAAGGAAACACTTTGAGTGACAAACAGTTCCAGTCAGTGCCAGTGAAGGACGTGGACGCTCGACCACTTGTGATCAGCAGCTGATTCGGAAATTCTAACGCATTTCTAGTCAATGAAATAAAAACACAGCAGCACATATTTGACCATGAAGTTGAGCTTCCTCGCTGACAGTGACGGACCCCAAAAAGGTCCAGCAGTGGTCCTCACCTGAGAGTAAACCCTGACTGAGGGGCTCGGACCTCCAGTGGCCGAGGGCTTCAAACATAGAAACGCTGCAAGAGAGAAACGCTGCAAATGCAGGAACCAAAACAGAAGTCCTCCAGGCCACTAGGGGGCAGCAAACCCAGGGATGGACCAATCCGGTGGGATCGGCCCCTCTTCAAAGATAAACACGTCTTAATCAATATAGAGAAAATCCATCTCGCTCCTATGTTTATGTTTAAAGAGGATCCGATCCCACAGGATTGGTTCCTCGCTCGGTTTGTTGCCCCCTAGTGGCCTGGAGGACTTCCTTTTTGGTTCGTGAATTTGCAGACTTTGCAGACTGCAGCCCTAGGCCACCGTACAGCTGAAGCCCCGCCCCCCTGCCCCCCCACGCACACCACACCAGCACTCCTGTGGGGAATCCTGACCCGATTCCACCTCTGAGAGACAACAGACACGGGACGGACGGATCCGTAAAGAAGCCAATATTTGGCCAAAGGCTGCCGGGCTCAACGGCGGCGGCGGCTCAGAAGCTTTACTTCCTCTGATTTAGAGCAGCAGCACATCCACCGACGCCACTTTACGATAATCAAATGAAGCGAAACAGTTTAATGAGATGCTGTGCAAGATCCCAATGCTTCAAATAATAAATATTTCCCAGTAAACGGGCCGCGCACACACACACACACACACACACACTCCAAGGAAACACACAGATGAACCGTTTTGCCAGATGTGTTAATTATTTTATGAAGATGCGAGCGTTTATAATGGATTTAGGGTATTTACCAAATCCACTTCTCCTCACTAATCTGATAAACCCGCGTGTGTGTTTGCGTGCAAACAAGCCACAAACATGGACACACACATTTGTAAGCATCCATATGTCTGCTCGCATGTGTGTGTGTGTGTGTGTGTGTATCCACTGCCGTCAAGCCTCTGCTGCCAGATGCAAGATGACGTGTCTCACATGCCTAACCTTGAGTAGTGACACACACACACGCACACACACACACACACACACACACACACACGCCTCCAGCCTAATAAACTTAATGGACTGGCGTCTAACCCGGGCGGAGTTCATCAGGTGGCTTCATTTCACGCTGGCATTTTAAACTCCTCATATTTATGCAAATGGCGAGAGCAGGCGAGGGGCCAAGGCCAATGAGCAGCGCCGAGAAACACACACACACACACACACACACAAACTCACCACTTACTTCAGTGTGTTTCGGCAGTTGTGGCTGAATGAAAGCACCTGCTTAAAGGGACAGTTGGTATTTTTTGACATGAGGTTGTATGAGCTCCTCACCATCAGCAATGCAAATGTATTACAACTTCGTGGCAAAAAATGTTTTTCAACTACCTCTTTAATAGCTTAGAATGTGTTTGTGTGTGTGTGTGTGTGATGGACTGGTGCTGGTGAAGTTACTGGTACAAACTTTCCTCCTCCTGCGGTTTGTCTCCGTGTTGGTCTCTCCGGTGGCGTCCTCCCGTGTGGGCGTCGCCTCCGCGTGGGTCTCGGTGTGTTTGTGGAAGTCGGGCGGCGCTGTGAGTCACTCAGCTTGCCGGCGGGCAGATTCTTCCGCTCTGCTGTTCTCCAGCGTCTCACACTCCAGCCTCCTACCAGCAGACTCTTGACTTCGCCTTCAATCTCATTTTGTTTGGAGCAGCTTTTTAAAACACAGGCGGGCGGCTGTCAGCAGAAACACGTCAGCTGCGTTTTTTAATACCACAAATATTTTTTCATTTGTTCTCTTTGTTTGCTCTTTCTGTCCTTAATCTGCTGCGTGGATGCTGAGATTCCACCATAAAGGGTTCAATCAATCAATGCGGCATTAATGCGGCGCAGAGAGAGACGACATCTCGCCCAGATTTAAATTGATTGATGTCAATGTTAATTGATGTCAAACTATTGAAAATACATGATTGAAAACATAGAAATACTAATAAATGGTATACAATTAATAATAGCTACTTATTGGGGGTTGAGTTGTCCTTTTGAAACCTCATTAATTAATTCATAATTGTAAAAAAAAATAAAAAATTCATAATACATTACAGCTGACATAACTTCAAATCATCTCAGTCAGGGATTTGGATTCTTTTTTTATATATATAACTATTTCTAACACACTTTAACAAAAAGTATCGTCCATGATGTAAAATTCCTGCCAGGCGTCCCTGTCCCGTGTGTGTGTGCATGCGTGCGTGTGTGTGTGTGTGTGTGAATCCGAGCAGCTCCGGTGGAGGATTGGGGCGTCTGCAGTCCACTGAAGGCCACAGCAGCTCAGCCAGATGTTGCAGCCGCTGCTGCTGCTTCTGCTCACAGACGCTGCAGCTGTTGGACCAGCTCTGCCAAGACGATCACACACACACTCAAACACACACACACACTCCAGCAGCGGGTCACACCCCCCTCCTTCACCATCCATTGTCTCCCTGGCCTTCCTCCTTCGTCTCCACGCGTCTTCAACTCTCCATCACATCACGTCGCCCCTTCAAATCCCGCCACCGCCCGCTTTAACTCGCCGCCTTCGGAGCGTAAAGTCAAATCAATTAAAATGAGGAAAATCCACTCATATCTATCCGTCTGCGTTCCGTCTCCTCCTCTTTGCGGTTTCGCTCTCTTATCTCAAATTTCTCCATCGAACAGCTTCATCCCTCTGCAGGATGGATCCCCCCCGCCCGCTGCCGCCCCCCAAGAATAAATTGCTCCACAAAAGCCGAGCAGCTCATGAAAAACCCACCTCAGCCCGACTTAATCAATAGCAAAGCCTCTAATTAAACGCTCCTTCAGTTTCATACGCTCACGCTGCTCAACCTGCAATTTTCTGTACATTTGGTGTGCTCGAGCTAATCTCCGCCTGCTGTCTCCAGGAGGTCAGAATGAGATTTCTCCCCCCTCCTCCAGCCCCCCGCCCCCCGCTTGCAGAAGCAGATCATAGATTTTGAGCTGCAAATTAAAAAAAGAAAAAGAAAGGAATGCCGCATGTCAGGAGACCCTAAACCTTCAGCCATCATTTACATAAATTCATTTCTGCCCGTATATTTTTAACGGGCGGATCCATACTGCTGCACTCACATTTCATCGATGTGGAAAAACCCCTGTAAACCCGCCGGCGCCGAGCCGAGCCTGTTTATCCCCATATGTTGCCGTTTTTCACGCGCTGCTTTTTACTGTGACATCACCGAGATCCTCGACGGCTCCTCGTATCAATCAGCTTTTTTTTCCCTTCCTGCCTCCTGTTAAAACCCCCCCGTCGCCATAAATCACTAACTGTGTTCCCCGCGCGCACCTCTGGAGGTAATTGGCAGCTTTCTGTGTGTCTTAAGAAGGGGCGGCGGGGAAAAATACAGAAAAAATGAATGGGATGAGCATCGCAAAGGTCAAAACAGGAGGTGGGCCGTAAAGTGACAGCTTTCCCGAGGCCGAGACGGAGGAGGCGCGGCGGCCGTTCGAACGCGCCGGCCGTCATGATGGATGCCGTTAGCCAACTGCTGGCATTTCTGTAATCGGGACTTTGAGGCGGAAGACACGTGCAGCTGATGATGGAGGAGGAGGCAGCGACGGCAGAGGAATGTACGAGATACACAACTACGTTGGCAGCTCAGCTAACACGTGATTCTAATGTGCAAACTTTATCAACGACTGCAAGAGAAGCTCTGACACGGTCAAACATGTGCTGCTGTGTTCATATTTCATTGACTACAAGTAGTTTGTTCAGAATCAGAGACTGATCACCGACTGACTGGACGTTGGTAACTTCTCCTACGTTCCCGTCTGCTCGATGCATCGTCCCTGAGAAGCCGAGCGTCCGCGTCCTTCACTGGCACTGACTGGAACTGTTGGTTTCATCGCCTCCAAACTGGACGCTGATTGGCTGAATGCCAGGATGTCGTCCCGCCGCCGGAGGCTCAGCGTCTCTGCCGGTGAATGGAGCAGTGGGCGGAGCCTCGGCACCCTGGGCTTCCGCGTGATGGTCGGAGGATCAGTGAAAAGGCTGAATCCCTTTTTGATTGACAGCTACTTTGGGATGGACACTCAGTCCCATCGCCCGGTTTGCAGAGGGCGTCCAAACACAAACTGCTGCAAACCGTTTCTTGGTGTTTGTTTGGCGACGTCGCTTGACCATTTCCATTGTTCATTTCCAACCAGGGGAGGACTGGCGACCTGGGGGTTTCCCAGTGGGTCAGTGGGCCGGTACGGGCGGAGGGGAAAACTTTTGGCGCAATTGTTTCATCCACCATATTGTTTCCCATACAGTTATTTACCAGTGGTCGTCGCACCACAATCAGCGACGCGCTCTAAGTGACGGGACAGAAGCAGTCATTGAGTTTCATAGAGCCTTTAGTAGCTGGAGATGCTGGATCTTCTGTCCACTAATGAAGATAGAAAAGCGAGATCATGCTAACAAACAGGGCTTTACTCTATTATTCCATCAGCCAATGAGAATCCAGAGGGAATTTGGATTGATAATGGGATCAGAATCAGCCAGTTGTCCTCCCTCCTGCCCTCCCCTCCGGGTGGCGACCTCACGTCCCGCCAGTCAAACTCTCCTTATCGAGCTCCACCTGCAGACCTGCGCCGCACGCCGTGCAACAATTAATACGCCTCACCCATCGCTCCCATCCGTCTAATCCGCCGGCGTGGGTGACGGCGCCGTGGCCTCTGCAGAGGAGATAAAAAAAAGCCAGATGCGGGCGGGAGCGGCTGGCCGGGCCGCGGCTGATTAATAACACTTTAATGAGGGTTTAGACGTTAACAGCTGTGGACGTCCTGCTCCTCATTTATTCAGCAGCGGCCCCGTCACTCACTCACTCACTCACTCACTCACTCACTTACTCACCGCCGCCGCCACCTCACCCTGCGCGCCCTCCCTCCTCCTACAGCACCGCTCCTTTTTATACTGCAACTCTCTTCCCGCTCAGAGGATTCCTGCTTTGAAGTAACACAAAGTCATACATGTGCAAATGTGAATAAATTGGCTGAGGTTCGGAGGGGCGGAATAGAGCTTTTCCCTTCTCTGGCGAGCAGAGTCAGATAAGAAGAACGATAGCACTTAGATTTCCGTGCATTAAGTACGAAGCCGAGGGGTCCTTAGCTTATTTTAGCATGAAGATTGGAAGCAGCGGGGAAGAGCGCGCGCCGCCATGTCTCCAAATTCTCACACAGCGCCCGCAAAACCCACTAATTGTGCGTCGCGAACGGCAACCGCCACCTACAGCTACAACCTCAGATGTCTGTTTTTATTGCGGGAGGTTTTAAATGCGGCTTCGGATGGCCGCTTCCGTCCTCAAAACCTAACTAAATGAAGCGAAGCCTCTTCTGGTTGGAGCTCGGCGCTTCACGAGGTCTTTCATTAATGGCCAATAAACAGCAGGGGTGATTGAGAGGCACCTTCAAAGGTAACTCTTCAATTATAGCTCGGTTTTACACGTCTTCTCTCTCGGCCGGCTCTCATGAGGAGCCGTCTCAGATGTCTGCTGAAGTCTCGTGCACACACACACACACACACACACACACACACGTACACACACTCTTCTTTGGATGTTATGTAGATGAGTCACGGCGCCAAAAGGAGTTTCGCTTTCAGTCAAACTGCATCAGAGGGTTGAAAGCATCAAGGCGCTCTTCATCCCCCCCCCGACCATCACCTCCCCCAAATCTTTCTTCATCTGCGGTAAATCACACCATCTGCATGGGCGGCGCACCACCTGCATCTGAACCGCCATCAAAAAAACATTCCATCAAAAGCAGTGTTTGACCAGAGCGCCCAAAATCCCTGTGCAGAATCTGAAAAGTGGACTTAGAACCAGTGTTTTTTTTTTGTTTGTTTTTCACTCATTTTTGATCAGATCCTGGTTCTTCTCGCTCTGCCTGCACGCTGCCTTTCCTCTGGCAATCTGCTTTCTGCAAGCCGAGCGAGCTCTGAAAGGTTTTTGCCTGAAGATAAATTGGCTAACCTTCTTCTGTCATTAGTAATACCTTCTCCGCCGGTGAGCAGCGAGACAGAGCGAGCGGCCGGCGTGATGGAGGGCGGCGGGAGCCAGCGAGCGGCGCCGGCCCGCTTGATGAGCGCCAGGAGTCGGCGGTAATTAGCCGTGAAACGACGGCTCGGCCCAGCTGGGACTCGCGCCCCGCACCTCCGGACGTCCTCGCGCGCCCGCGGGGGCCCAGAGCCCGGCGAGGGGCCGCGACCGCCGCGAGCCGTCCAGCTGAACGTGCACCGGCGGTGGCCCCGGCGTCCATCCATCACGCCGCCTCCGCGCTCGTCAGGCTCCGTCTGGCAGGGAGCCGCTCTGTCTGTGTCTCTGGATTCCCTGAGAGCTCGTCTGAACCCAGCCAGAGTTGGTGGAGAAGTGGAGCGCAGAGATACAAAGATCCACGCCGTGCCATTTTTTATGGAGGCTGAAAACATAAAAACGCAGCAAACACAGAAACGCTGCAAATTCACAAAACTAAAGTTCTCCAGGCCACTAGGGGCACCGAACCAAAGGATGGACCAATCATGATGTATTGTCTCTATATTAATTAAGATATAGATCGGATATGTTCGTAACCCCCTAGCAGTTGATGTTGAACTGATTTCTATTCATAAAATGTGAGTAAACAAGACAAAACATAAAGATTGTAGATCGCTGCTTAAGAGGAACTTGCTTTTATTGATAAGGTTTTTTTGAATGAAACAAAAAAGAAAAGACGTCGACTGCGTCTGAAATCGCCCTCTAACCCCAAACCTAGTGATCAAATTCAGTAGGGCATATTTCCCATAAAGCATTGCAAAAAGTAGTGACCATCCGATGGTTACTCACCAGTGGTGGATATCCCATGTGTTTAGGTTTAACGAGGGGCTGAAACCACAGGATTGGTCCATCCCTCGGTTTGCTGCCCCCTAGTGGTCTGGAGCACTTTGTCGGGCTGAATTTGCAGCGTTTCTGTGTTTGCAGCGTGTTTGCAGCCCTCGGCCACCGTCATTTTTACATTCCTGCACAAGATGAAATAAAGGAGATTAATTAGCCGCCGCTCTCTGGAACCTCTGGCAGCTCGATCGTCCAGACCTCGGGCCGGGCCAAGCTGCTCCTCCTGGCGCCGCTCTCACCAGGAAGTGCTGTGACATGTAACAGCGGGGACGGTACAGGTGTAAATGATAAAATCAATGGAGCCATTAAGCCGCCGTGGTTTTCGGGGTCTGCGAGCTGCTGGCTCACAATCACACCATCGTGATGAATAGCAGCGAGCATCAGCCTCATTAGACAGAGTCTGCGCGTGTCTGCTGGATCTGCTCATCCGAGAAGTACAGATGTGGATCCTGTTAGCTCTGTAAGTACTGTTGTAAAACTCCAGATCTGTCTTCATCTCAACACCAATTTTTAAGGGTGTCGGTCTCGTCTCGGAATCAAAGGCATTTTTACTTGGTCTTGTCTCTGTCTCTGACTCTGGAAACAAACAGAAAAAGCCTTGATTGCTCTAAAATTAGTGAACATAGCTGGCAAAGCACCAAAATGCAAAATGTTTGTAAAATTATTTTTAAAAAGACCTCATTCGTTCTGTGTTGCTGTGATTTTTCTTTGAGTCTTGGTCTTGTCTTGGTCCGACCTCCAAAGTCTTGGTCTTGTCTCGATCTCAATACTCTCTAGTCTTGGTAATGTCTTGGTCTTGGTCTTGTGTCTATACTCCCTAGTCTTGCTAACATCTTGGTCTGGTCTTGTCTTGGTCTCGATGCTCTCTGGTCTCGATAATGTCTTGGTCTCGGGAGGTGCGGTCTTGACGACAACACTAGTTTTAAGGATGCAGCTCAGACTTGTGGACTTTGTACTTTACTGGCAGACGGCAAAGCGAGTGCTGAGTCAAAACTTGTTTGGGAGCATGAAGGTGAACAAGAGTGAACTCGGCTTAAGGTGGATTCTGCCATTGAAGATGTAATTTGAGAGCTGTTTACACTCGCCCCACTGTTTGACCAGGTTTGGGAGACGTTATTACAATCTGCCACAATCTTCCTGCCTTGCCGATGAGCGCCGGCGGCACAATGTAATCTCCTTCCACCCGGTTCGTCTCTGGTCGTTTGCTGAAGTACTCACTTGTTCCTCAGTTTATGTCGAACACCAGCCTGCATAATTTGGTCTGAACATCATCAGTGCAAATGTAATTTTGCTCCATTGAAGATGTTTTGTTGAGGCGTAACAGCACAAAACTGCTCATTTGTAGTTGAGCTAAAGCAGAGCTGCGCTGCGTTCAACCTCACAAACCACCAACCTGAGAATATGAATTGTGTTGGAGCACTTAATTATTCGTTTAGCGCGGAGCAAACGGTGCGCACTGATTGAGCAGTAACTCGCCGCACTGTTATCAAAACACCGTTGCTTAGCTGGATACTTCGTGTTTTCCAAAAAAAAAAAAAAAATGTGGCTTTCACAGCAAGCAGCCACAATCACGCTGTAATTTGACCGTTATTTGTTCTACTTCAGCCATTTTCGGATACAAACAGCGAGATGTGTTCTTTAATGCTTGTAATTTAGTCCTGGATGCACCTAAAGCAATCAGCTGTTCGCGGTGTTCCAGCACTTTGCCGTCCAGATGCGGAGACGTTCTCGTAGGGACGGCCGATGTTCTCACCTGGCAGAAATAAAGTGTAATTTGCTCTTTCAGATGCACTCAGAAACACTTATGAGCAGGCCGCCTCCGACACGACGCGGCAGCTAATTCTATAACGTGAAGCAGCTCCACAAAACACTCTGCTCGCCGTTGCTAGGGTACACCGGACGGTTGCTACGTGGGGTTTTTTGTGGAAGCTCACCTCCTTCATCATACAAATCCCTGAACGAAAAAAACAAAAAAAAATCCAAACCACTAAGGAAATAATCATTAGTGGAAGAAATTTGTGACAAATTTGGTGTAAAAATGGGAAAACTTTGTTGTGTTTCTGAGTATAAATCAAGTGTTTTGTGTGACCAGCAGGTCGGCAGCAGCGGCCCGTGTGTATTGGTTTCCAGGTGTGAACTGAGCAAACATCCCAGTGCAGGTGCTGAACACGCAAACTCTTCCACCCCAACACACACGCGATCCACGTGTGTGTGTGTGTGTGTGTGTGTGTGTGTGTGTGTTTGTGGCACAGCACAGGTATCCCTGCCGTCCCCGTGACTGCAGCGTTTTCAAGGAAGGCCCCCGTGCTGACAGGCCCTTCATTAGAGTCTTTGTCCTGGAAGAGGCTGCTACATAATTAATGTCTCCATGATGGATTACGCGGGTGGATCGCAAACAGCTCAGAGGTCGGCGGAAAATAGGAGAATTGATGCGCGGCTATTTTCCCCGTTGAACACGCCTCCTGTGTGCCCCTTCTGCACTGGCACCGAAATTGCTGATTAAAAAGTCACAATATTTACAGCGACGGCACCGCTGGCTCGCGGACAGGTGCGAGCCAGGGTTAACCCCCTCCTTCCACCCCCCCACAAACCCCCCCCCCACTCACACACACACACACACACACACACACACTGACTTTGCTGGCGTTTCTGCCGAGGGATCGGAAGGCAGCGGCGGTGGGACCCGACAAATGATCATCTTCATTGCGATTCTCACAGGTGGGGCTTTGGGTGGATGTTAACCATTAATCAAAGCCATCGTTAATGATGCAGAAAACACTGTGGAAATTAAACCCTG
>CAESWR010000492.1:50968-62576 GCA_903171835.1 Mullus surmuletus | reverse complement strand
AAAAAAAAAAAAGCTCTTCCATCCAGATAAAACAAGTGAGAATGAGTCAAACGGGGGAAATCTGGCCCCGTTTTTCGGCACAAATCTGCACGCTTGTTCTCCGTGTTCCAGTTTTGGAGCTCAAAGCTGAAACGTGGATCTCGACGTCAAGCGAGAGGCGTCGTTTGGAATCAAACATTACAACGCAGACGCCTCCTCTCGCCATTACTATTATTATTATTGTTTCAGATGTTAAGTTTCTTCCTCTCAGTGGTTTTAATTTCCGCTCTCACCGCCGAACGTTAAGAGCAGCGGATCGACTTTTTGGGAAACTGGATTTGACTCTTTCTTGTGCCGCCTTTGATGATAAAATCAAATCCACTTTCATATCCGTCAAGCACGAAGCAGGCAAACGCGAAAAAACAAACCCAAACTGGCTTAACGGGGTCTAAAAAAGCTCACAAATGCGCCGTTTCTCCTTTTGATTTGGTAAATCGTGGATTGCGCGACGTGTTGTTCCTGCTTTGTGAACTTTGAGGAGCCGTCGCAGATCTTTGCTCAGCTGAGGGAACTGCTGTGGACTCACGGAGGAGAAGGAAGAGCCTCCGGGCCGTCACCTCTGCAGTGGCTGCACCAGCAGATGCTTTGACTCCTGGAACCATCTGGCAAGTCGTCCTTGGAAACCGTCGGATCAACCATCCGTCTGTCATGGTCCGACGTCGTCCGTCCGCTGTGAAAAATGAGCTTATTTAGCCAAATCGAGTTCTAATGTAGGTTTTTTTGGCGCCATTTTTGTTCTCCGGCCGTCATTGAGCTGAAATCAAACATCTCAAACCTCAATGTTTTGTTTTGTTTTTGTCCTTGGAAACCGTTGGATCGACCGTCTGTCTTTCATGATCTGACGCCGTCCATTTGGTGCAAAATGAAAAAGTATTTTCCGTCGTATAAACACTGTCCTGCTAACCTCCGTGGTACAATGTCTGTTCGCAGGCAGCCATTGAGCCCAAACATCAGTGTTTTGTTTTATGTCCTTGGAAACCGTTGGATCAACCATCTGTCTTTCATGGTCTGACGTTCATTTAGTTCAATTGTGTCCATTAGCTCCTTTTTCAAAATCAGGAGCTAATGTAGCTTCTTTGCTAACCTCTGTGGTGCCATTTTTGTTCTCAGGCTGCCAGTGAGATAAACATCTTGAACTTTAATGTGTATTTTCCCCCCCATGCTAATCTAAGAGCACATACAAGGTATTTGACTCCTTTTTTTATATGAACATATAGACCTAATATGAACAAGCATATGACTAGAAACATGTTACAACAATGTATAGTATATAAAGTATGTATATTATATAATTATATATATATAAGTAAATGATTATTAGCAGCAAACCTTAGCATGTGTTGGCAGCGAGGCGTTCGTTACCAGAGCTGGTTTTAGCAGAAGCTGTTGTTAGAGACTGTGAAGGTTGGTGTAAATCACGTCCGCCAACAAGCCGGCTTGATTTGATATGTGTGGATTCTGCAGGACGGATCGAGGTCTGTTTACCTTGTTAGAGCAAAAGAAAAACCCTGCTGGTCCACTTCAGCGCGGACGTCCACCGCCGTCCGCCCGTGTTTTCCCGCCATGTTTCTGCAGAGTGTGTGTGTGTGCGGCCAGCTCGTCTAATTGCCTCTCTTAACTGGATAGAAATACAAACACATGGTTGCTGTAATTGCGCTGATGTTCATGCGGAGAGCAGCCGCCGCCGCCGCTGCACACACGCAGCGAGCGCACACACACGCACGCCGTGCTGGATCTCATGGCACACATCATCCCCGCCGGCTTCCATTGACAGAGACCATCTCGTGGTTTCACCTGATCACAGCTGATGCGCCGCTCCGCCATGTTTAAGTGTGGTTTTGCGGCGAGGCCGGCGCGCGCCGCCGCCACACACGCCTGCGTCACCCGCTGAGTGTTTGCGCCCCCTTGACCCCCCAACGTGAGCGCTGCATGTATTTGCAGATCCGCCGCCGTTTATGTGACCGTGCCCCTCTGTCATCCTACATTACCCATAATTACCCACAAGGAAGAGGCAGCGCGTCCTCCAGGGAGCGACGCGATGCCCGTGTGTGAGCGCGCGGACGCTGTTTCCTCTTAATTGCCTCCTGTTCAGATGCATCATACGTGCGAGACGGCGCTGTTTGATTTTTTTTCCACCGGAGGCGTCACTCTGCCTGCTATTCTTATCTTAAATCCACCATCAAAGACGCGGTATACGATGCGGCGGCGGTGTTTAAGCATTCTCGCACGCTCGGCAGACGACGTGTGGGCCTGAATTTTCTGATTCCACTTTGCATTAATTTTGAGCCGGCGGAGGAGGCTGCCGCGCCGAAACGTCGGTAATTAATGAGCTGCACTTGACGAGACAGGAAGACGAAAAGGAGCGGCGAGTAAAACATCGCTGACAGACGGTAACCTTTAACTGTGACGGCTCCGTCCAGCTCAGTCGCTGACCACCGATGACGACGTTTCCAGTCAGTCACTATTGGGGTTTACGTCCATATTCCGATTCCTGGAACACCGGGAATAAGATGTTTCCATGTTAGAAAAGGCTTGTTTAAGTGATATTACTCAAACAGAGAACAACAGTCAGCAACAGCAGCTATGAGAAAAACTGACCCATTTATTATGAACCACTGGCTCACATACATTTGAACCTTAAACACAAGAATATGCTACAATTCAGTAGAATAAATCAAGGATACTCATTTTTTTGCTGATAGTGGACCAATATTCGATGTCAATATCAGATCTGGACACCCCTACTATACATGGTGATTGTGATCAATGGTGATATCCCGATCAAACGTCTGGACTTCCCGCTCCCCTTTCTGTGGATCTGTCTATCCCGCTACTTTCTAGCGTCTCCAAATGCCAGGATGTTTGTGTCTTTCATCACACTGATGAAGTGATTGGTTTCCTCCTCACTCCAAAAGTGTGGCGTGGTGTTGCTCTCGCCTTTGGCCATGTTTACAAGGAGTTTCTGGACTCCAAAGACCAAGATTCCTTGCTGATAGAACATGAGCACAACACTCATTCATCTTCCTCTTGATGTGGAGATCCTGATAGGAGGAGACATCATCACATGTTCACCTCAGAGAAGGAGGAACCAGGGGGAAGAGGAGGGGTTAAATCTTCCTCTTGTGTCTCCGGTGTTAATGGCTCGGTTTTGACCCATGTGCTTAATCAGCCAAAAAATGCACAAAAAGAATATTTTTCATCCAATTAATTTCTGACCTCTGTCATCTTGTTAGGCTTCCTTGAACATGCAAAAGTTGGTCTTAATATTTTTGTTTTGGTCTGTGGGCCTCGTTTTCATCAAGCCTTTGGCCTCATTTTCAGCTCTGCCTCGTTTTCAGCTGAGATCCGGAGCTCGGATCCAGCACCGGGCTTACACTAAATCTTCTTCTCATTTTCGCATGCAGCAAACTGGAGATATGGAGATATGGACTCTGCAGGTTGCCAACTCGAAAGTCAATTGGTCTTATGCATATCATAAGACTAATTCATGCATTTTTCTTTTCCAGGAACGGAGCAAAAACAGGCGGAGAGAGAAGCCGCTCACGCAGAAGGAACGGGCTGAAACACTGCCGGCTGACAGAGTGAGTGTGTTTATCATATCAGTTTTGGCACAATTCATTGTTTTATAGTCTTATATTATTACCGAGTCAAAACCGACCCGACTGAACATTTAGTTTAAAGAGAGGTTCCCGACAAAGGGAAAAACCATCGATGCAATAAATGAATTTATGTGGTACATTTGTCCATTTAAAACCAAAAAGGGGTCGGCGACCCTAAAACAACAGGGAGGTTAAAACCGGAATATGAGCATTATGAGCGGTTATTATTATTGGTGTTTACGTGGCTGCTGATATTCTGCTCAGAAAGGCTGATTGACTGCATGGAACCGTGTTTATCTCCTCGAAGGAGCCTTCAAACCTGTCCGATGTTCCTCCTAACTCTAATAAAAGGCGCGATCGTCCTCTCGTCTCTCGGAAACGGCTTATTTGTCCCCATAACGCGGCGCTCGCTCGGGGCTCGCCGGATGCAGATGTGCGATCCTCAGCAGGCAGACGGAGAAGCTGCCATCCAACATCTGGAGCGACCTCTGCCGCCCCCCCACACTTTGCCCTTTAGGCAGGAGGTTGGATTCAGAGCCGTGTTTGCTTGCAGCAACACTGTCGGATCAATACGCTAAAATGTCTCTAATTCTGTTTCCAATATCGAGCGACGGATCCGATCGCGTCCGACCGCTTCGGCTGCTGGTGGAGGCAGCAGGTGTCGGCCTCGTTAGCTTCGCCACTTTATGGATCATTTTATTTCCTATCACCGACGCATAAGAGGAGGAAACACAACTGCTGTAATTGATTTGTCTTTCTATTGATTGTGTTTAATAGAATCAGAATCAGAAAAGACTTTATTGCCAAGAATGTTTGTGCATCCCAGGAATTTGCCTTTGTGTTCGCTGCGATACTAAAATAGTGAAATGAAATAAAGTAGAATAAAATTGTAAACATATGGAACTGGAATATACCAAATATACAAATAATACAAAAATATATACACTGTATATTTGACAATAGGAACATTTGGATTGGGATGGTGGAGGGTTTAATGTGTTCAGTGGATGATTTATTGGTACTTTATTGAAGATTTATTGGCGCTTTGTTTTGAGAGAACACTTGCATGTGTGACCTATAATCAGGCTCCTTCAACACAGAATCATCAGTTTTACTGTGGAATTGATGATTTAAAAGTCGCTCTGAATCCTCAAAGTGACAAATTTAGAGAGCAAAAACACAAAATGAGAAACAAACCCTGCATCTGAAGAAGCTGGAGGGCGAGAACGTGATGATCGGTGTCAAACATCAGGATGCGAAACACCTCAAAGTGCCACAGAAACGCTCGGCCGCTGCAAAGAAACGCAAAAACGCAAAAGCGCGTCGCAGCAAACTCAGCCGCCAGCCGGCCGCCGCGCTGGCGAGTGTTTGAAATAGATTGTTGTGCAAGCGACAAATGCCAGGAAGTCGTATTTCTGGCACCTGCTCGCTTCCCCGCGGTGTTTCGGCGCACGCTTCCACGGGAGGATCCAGATGGGTTTAATCCCGAGCGCGCGGCAGCTTTAAGACCATTAAAGTTGAGATCGGCGGTTTGTGCGGCGGCTGATAAGTGGGACGCTGAGTTTGTTGAGAAAACTTTGGACTCGGAAAAGGTCACGATTTCCCGCCAGCGTGGATATTTTATTGGTAAATAATTTAACGTCCAGCAGAAACGCGTAAATAGGCTTTTATTTTTTTCCATTTATTTTTGGCCTCTCAGATCAGCAGTCGTCCTCGTCTGATGGCGGCATCTCATTTGACCGATCAAATTGGCTCCCAGTGGCGGCCATTTTGTCCTCCTTTGATGTGGAGGTTCAAAGGGCCGCCGAACTGTCAGCGCTCGTCTGCAGAAACATCACCCGCCATGAAGTGGGAGCCGAGAGCCGGGTGGGCGGGCGGGCGCCTCGGAGAGTCGCTCTGTTTCTCCATTACGCCGCCCCGAACACACACCAAACACACACCGAACACACACTCGAGAGCGAGGATTTCAGCCGCCGCCGCCGCTGACAGCGAGGCTGAGTCTCCCCGGCCTGCTGGAGGAGATACATGGTTGTTTTTCAGGAGGTGGAAAATACGGCGCAGTCAGGCAGCTCAAGGTCCAACACACACACACATGCACACACACACACGCATGCACACACACACAAACACACACCGGGAAAAGGGAGGGAGATGGCTGCAAGATGGATGGTCGGGTCATGGTGATATGACTGCAGAGTGGTGAGGGAAGATAAGCTGGAGACAGACGAGCTTCCCCTCGACCAGCCGACTGATGAGTGGGGGTCCTGGGGGTGGAGGTGTGTGTGTGGGGGGGGGGTGAAAGGGGGGAGAGAGAAAAAAACACGGAGGCGGCGGTGAAATACCGTTCATTAATAGCTGCCTGGGAAGTGAGGGGAGGCGAGAGCAGCGGGAGCAGAGGAGATTGTTTGCCGGCTTGGTGCTCAGAAATGCTCAAAGAGGTTTCTGTGTGTGTGTGTGTGTGTGTGTGTGTGTGTGTGTGTGAGGGCTCGTCATCCTCACCTACACAGCGTTTCCTGAGGTTCTGTCGGCAGCGTCATGTTTTTTTGTGTTCTCTCCCCCTCGTACCTGCTGCCCTGCAGTTTACAGCAGCTCATTGTGTTTACAAGTAAAACGGGAATTTCATGTCAAACGGACGCGGACGGAAAACCTTTGAAAAAACGAGAGCTGAGTGTGTGTGCGCGGAGTGCGGCTGCAGATTACAGGGTGTAATTAAAAGAAAATGAAAGTTTGATAAGGAAAAAAACATATTGGTTCCAACACAACACAGCAGATGCAACCCAACACTCTCACTCGGATTGTTTCTAAATGACTTCTCACACAACAGGACAAAGAACAAGACATTTGACATCAATAAAAGATGTGTTTGTATGTTCGAAGCCACATCAATCTTACATGATAATCCATCCATAGAGTCTTGCATCACATGTAAATATATATATATATAAATATATTTTTAACCAGATGAGGCAACATGATGGTTCATCNNNCCCCCCCCCCCCCACACACACACACACACTGAGATGATGATTTATGATGATTTAGTCTTTTTTTCTCACAATGATGAAGACAGAAAAGGCGCCAACCGTTAATTTAAGGTTTTGCATGTAATTAATGCAAACTCGCTGCTCTTTGGAGACGCAGCCAAACTGTTGGCTCTGAATTATCCTGCCTTTTCTCTCCCTCTCTTCCCTCCCACCTCCGCTGAGTTGACTCTGGAGTGATTGTGCAGGCAACACACACACACACACACGCGTCCCTCTCACAGTCGGGTGGCACATCTGTTTTTAACTTCCTGCCTGATCCATGGCTCTGCTCAACGCAGCTTCACCTGCCAGGATACGTACATTTTATTTTGCCGCGACTCTCCACTTTTTTTTTCCTCTTATATCTGTTTGTCAAATCATCAGAATTCCATTTCTCGCATCTCCACGTTGGAGGCGGTGGGCTGGGCGGGGGGGCGGGCGGGGGGGCATGGCTGCTGACACGGGTCGGGTGTTGTCATTGTGGCGGCGAGCTAAGCGAGCACTTTCCTGGCGGCAGGGAAGTTGCTAATGGAACTCCAAAGTCAGCAGAAGTGTTTAGAGAAAAGGTCTGTTTGCGGCGCCGCTTTAACACCTGCCACAGTTCAGCACTCGGCGCCGATATCAAAAGGAAACACATTTAATAAACTCGGCTGTTTGCGAGCGGGAGAGTTGGAAGTGGGAGAAGGTCGGCCGATTGAAACGGGCGGGCGAAGTTTTATGTTTGCTTTCACAAACGCCAGCATCTCGGCACTCTGAGAGCTTTTCAGCCCACAAAGTGCTGCAGCAGCGCGTCGGGCTTCTTTGATGCATTTAAACACGTTGGTGTCTCTCTGCCGAGGCCTCGTGCTGGTGGGCTTCATCTCGTATTAGACAAATCACTGATGGTATCACTTCAAATATCAAAGGCCACCATCTTAACAGAAGTGGCCGAGCAACAGGAAGCCCGTCTCTTACGGATCTGTACGGCACCGCTGGCGCGACGGCACATAACGTAGATTTATACTGTTGGATTCTGCCACCGAATGCGTCCATGTTGTGCGTTTCCACTCAAACATTTGTCATTTTTTACAGGATGCTGGTTGAAAGTGTGTATTTTTGCAACCATGCATGTGCCAACCACAACAAGGCTGGCGTTTCCATAGTAACAAAAGACTGCACGAGCACGCGACAATACAGTTTTGACTGTGATAGCGACAATATTGTGGCACAGTGAGTGTGAGAGTGTTCTGTTCATTGCAAACCAGTTTGATTGACGATGTTACGGTGTTTGTGTGACGGAGAGGGAAAATAAAAACACGTGAAAAAGGAGGTTAGTGTTTTCAAAGTTTCAGCTTTACGTCGTTTGAACATGACATTGACTCTGACTTCCTGCTGCGCTCACATTCCTCTCACACGTGAGCGAAAGGACAAACTGCTAGAAAGCAACGACAAACACAACGCTTCCAGTCAGTCAATAAGGTCCATATTCTGAAGCATTGGGAATGAGGCGTTTCCATGGTGAGCGAACAGGGTTGTTCCTGTATCCATGGTGATTGATTGATCTGTCTATCCCGCTACTTTCTAGCGTCTCCAAATGCCACTGATGAAGTGATTGGTTTCCTCCTCACTCCAAAAGTGTGGCGTGGTGTTGCTCTCGCCTTTGGCCATGTTTACAAGGAGTTCCTGGACTCCAAAGACCAAGATTCCTTGCTGATAGAACATGAACACAACACTAATTCATCTTCCTTCTGATGGGGAGATCCTGATAGGAGAAGACTGGATTTTGGAGTTAATTAAAGTTTTTAAAAACCGGAATTCAAATGTGTTTACATGACTGCTCACATCTGGGTTTTTGATAATATTCCGCTTAGAAATTTCCGACTGCCTGCATGGAAACGTAGCCAAAGACTGAACGAAACGTGAAGGCCGTCCTTGCCGCTTTGGCTCATAAATTAATGGGTTTTTTTGTTTCTTTTTCCATTCAGGACTTTCCACGTTTGCCTTTTCTATGCGTTTCAAAGGACATTATGTGATGGATTCGCCACATGGAAAGTCTTTGTGAACCGATCCCACGCAGGACAGAAGATCATTGTGTGACGCTGTCGAGTCTGACTGACGAACCCACCGTGGCTGCGAATCAGCCTTTACTAAAATGCTCATTAAAATGTGTTTATGCGGCAAACAGGAGGTCGTGTTTTCCAGAAACTTTGTCCAAAAGGCACATTGCTAAACAAATGTCCGCACCCTGTGAATGTTATTACATTATTGATCAGCGGGGTATTTAACTACCACCAATCTCCTCCAGCCGCCGCCGCATCGATTTTCTCGGCCATTTTTAGACAAAGGAGATGAATTCCATTCCGTTCATTTCTACTGAACTTCACTTTGCAGCTTTTACAGTAAATTATAGTTTTAATCTGCTGCTTCTCGCCGCCCTCGGCCCGCTCGCCCTCGGCCCGCTCGCCCTCGGCCCGCTCGCCCTCTCGCTCTCCCTCCGTCCTCTTTTGGTCATTTGTTGCCGCCGTTTGAGCGCCGCCATCACGCCGGCATCGCGCCGCCATCACACCGAGCCCGGAGAACACGGGCGGAAAGTGTCCCTTTATGAGGAGATTGCGGCGGCGACGGTCTGAGAGCCGCTTCCACCGGCTCTTCACCCGCTTCTCCTCAACCGCCTTCAACCGCCTTCCCTCCTCTCACAGTGAGCTTCATTTCCAGCTCTGCTTACTGGTTTATTTTTTTTGTGCACAGCGAGGATCCTTGAGAGGAGACAAAACAACAATGTTTCCCGGTGACTGGGGGGATCCGCCCCCCCTCCTCGGGGCCTGCGATGGCACACTAAGCGCAGCCTCAAAGAAATGCGTGGCGGCGCGAAGCAGGAAATAATAACAGCAAAACAACAAACTGCGGCGCTCGGAGCGCGGCCGCAGAATCAAACTAATTAGCAGCCGAGCGGCGGGATATTTAGTTACTCGTCGGAGGAGCCCATTAACGGCCCACGCCGCTCTCTTCTCTCTTCCCGCTCGCACTGTACTTTTGTTTCAGAGGACGCCGCTGCGAGCGTCGCACTGCGCCGCCGTCGCCGAGCGCTGCCGTCACAGAGCGCTGAACCGCATTTTGATGGTTATTAAACAATCTGTGTGTGTTCACGTCTTCCTGCGCTTCATCCCAGAGTGGAAACGGCTCGGCGGCTCCTGACTCGGCGTAGCTTTGGCGTCTTTGCGTTGAGCGGCGGTCGATGGATGAGGTGGATGTAATGAGGATGCTTGAAGAAGAAAAAGAAACAAGCTTAATTATATATTCAAGAGTGCTCTCATAACATGTGTTTATATTCAAATGACCGAAGCCCTCGAGGAGGCAAAGGAGGTAATGAGCTGGTTTTCACGGGGTGTTGTGGTCTGCCGGGGGCCGAGTGTGTGTGTGTCGGGAAAAAACAAAACAATGCACCGGCCTTTAACATACATTTTTTTTTTAAAAAGCTCCCTTTTGTCCTGATTACAAGCATGAGTCCCTCACTTCAAACGCCCCCTGACCTCCAGGAAGTCGCCGCTTCCATCCACTCCCGTCTCTGTCTTTGACCTTTTTACGCAAATAACGGGATGAAAAAAATAATTTCCTCTCCCCGGAAGCAGCTCATTATTATTCAGGACGGGGGGAAAACATCCGGCTGTGATTGACGTGTCTGTAAATCTGCCGTTATTCAAATGGATTCTTTGTGGATGGTGAAATACAGAGACATCATCGAGATCATAATACATTTGCGCCGCCGTCCTCAAACTGCGACACGGAAAGAAAAAGTGATTTTTTTTTTACTGATGTTCGTTCCTCCCATCGAAACAAAACCTCTAAAAAAAAATGCCATCGTCATGTTTTTTCAATATTCCTGTAGTTTGATGTTCCGCCCACGACCAGCACCGGTTTTACCTCGCGTTGGATCACAGTCACATGACCCGGAGGCACCATGATGGCCGCCTCCATTGGAGACTCGGCAAAACTGCAATTTTCTCACTGCTGAAAGCCACGATTATGTTGGTCACAACTCCACTGAAGACGGGAGAGCAAAGACCCAGAGAAAACAATATTTAAATCCCAGCAGGAGTCTGATTTCTCAGCTGTGTCGACGTGTATTTTGCTGAGAATTTCTTCATCTTTTAGCTGCTCCGCGGATCGTGGAGTCAAAAGCTTCAGTTATTTCACATCGGTCGAGAATGCTGCGAATGAGGTCAATCTCTCAATGAAGTGTGGGGACATTTTTCTGCTTAAAGTATGTTTTAACTCTCAGTAAAAAGGACGATCTCTCCCGGGAACCTCGCCGTCCCTTCTGAGTTAAAATAACAATCTGAACATAGATGTTGAAAAATGTGGAAACAGTGAAAAGACGATGGACGGTTGATGGATCGATGAGTGGGAAGGTAGAAAAAGAGTGGATGGACAGAATGGACAGAATGTGCAGATCTACACTGCACAGATCTACCTGGTCCCTCTGGGAGCGAAGAAAGATAGCTTTGATGGATAGATGGTTGGATGGTCGGCGGGTCGACTTAGAGGGGAGGGAGGAAGGTTAGGAGGTATAGGAAATGATGGGTAGATCTAAAGCTGTGGACTGTCTATAGATCTACACCGTGCAGCATCGAGTTTCCCTCTAAAAGATGAAGGTAAACTAGCAGAAAGCCTCCTTCCATCCTTCCATCCTTCCTTCCTTCCATCCTTCCATCCTTCCTTCCTTCCATCCATCCTTCCTTCCTTCCATCCTTCTATCCTTCCTTCCTTCCTTCCTTCCTTCCCCACCCAGCAGCAGCTCCTGTTGTCTGTCGCTGCACATCCTAATTGGGGCATTATGGCTATTTCTGTTGAAGGGATGTTAGTATTTCAAGAAAAGGCCAAGCCACAAATATCAGAATCCCCCCCACCCTGCACACACACACACACACACACACACACACACACACACACACACACACAGACACAGCC
>CAESWR010000492.1:7280-18790 GCA_903171835.1 Mullus surmuletus | reverse complement strand
GGCTTCATGTTATCTGGCATCAGCGGCTGTAATATCCTGTAATACCTGCAGAGACGGCTCGTAATGACTCTGCCATTATGCAGATCCTCATCTTTGATCAAAAAAAGACGACCCCTCTCCTCTTCTTCTTCTTTTCTTAATGCTCAGTGGAGGCCCGACCCGACCCGACCCGGCGGACGGCGGACGGCTGCTGACACTTTATTTGAGAAGCCGTAACCAAATGAAAGCGTCCGTGCGAGGATTCTGGGCCGGTCGGACACCGTGGGTTGACAGATCAGCGTCAGGATCTCCCGGGAAGTCTTATTGGAGTCAAACGTGCAGCGCCGCCACTTTCATTCAAAATCAAAAGGAGACGTGTTCAGGATTTAACTGAAGAAAGGTTTCCTCCCAAAGTGCTGAAACCTCCAGTGAGGGGAGATGCTGCAGGAGAAACACCATCATGGTGAGCTGGTCTGTATGAGCAGCACTCCCTTAACGGAACATCATTTAATTTAAAGGTGCAATGTGTAGGTTTTATGTGAGTGAAGCGTGTGTGAGTTGAGTTGTGTCAGTAGTTCAGGTTTGCAGTGAAATCATCTCAGATGAAGCCGAAGCGTTAACGTGCTGATCACCGTCCTCCTGGTTGAGAAGGTGTGAGTTTTGCCTGCGGTCAGAGTTGTTTTTCTCCTCGCCGTCGCTTCTATTTTCATGTCGGCGAAGTGATCTGGCTCTTGGTGACAAAGCAGCTGCTGCACTGCATCACCGGGCTTTCAGCGGCGTTAAGACTCCAGCTCAAGCTCGGCACGGCGCCTCCGGGGCGACTAAAACACCTGGACGGGTGATTACATCTATTGAGCGAGCGGTAAAAAGCTTTTGTTAGGTTTTTGTGATGGAGGACGGCTGAAGCCACGGGGCGACTCTCCTCCTCCGTGGGTCGCTGTGGAGCGCCGAGCCAGATCAACCAAGACCGTGATTGCTAATGCTAGCGTTTCCTGGCAACGTCAGTGTTTGTCTTCGCAGCGTTCCTTGACCTTCTATTTCTGAATAGTTATTTTTCACCGTCTTCATCTCTACTTTTTAAGCTGAAAGTATGTGCGCGGCCGGCTGTGCTGCCCCCTAGTGGCCAAACGCATCTTGACAGTGAGTCAGCTGGCAGACCAGAGCAATCTCTAAATGAGCTCTAAACAAGGGATGATAGATAAGTAGAAGAGCAGGTTGTGATCCACACACACATACACACACACACACACACACGCTTTTTGGCAGTTTTTTCTAATTACATCAGCACAAAGCCGCCGCGCTTCCTGCTGAAGCCTCCAAATCACCACGGCGACGGCGGTGGCCCCTCCAGCAGCTGCCACTTCCCATGTGCCGGCGCGTTTGAGACGGGCATTTTTTGCAGTGCAGGGGAAGGAGGAAGCCGGCGCAGGCAGGGGAGGAAAATGGATATCTGTACCTATTAGCTCCAGAGCTCCCCGACTCAGATCCCAGGAGGATCTCTAACACAATGTTCTACAAACTGATGTTCCTGGAGGTCAGGCGAGGTTATCGGCAGCCTCCGAGAAAGAGAAACGCCTCATCTGTCAGCGCCAGGGGTTCCGATCCAGAAAGCGGTCCTACCGGAGGCGCCTTTAGCAGCACCGCCGCTGATTTCACTGCCTGTAACTTCCAGCTGTAACAAGCTTTACAGTTTATAAGCGCGGCGCCTGCACCTGCCAGCCTGTCACTCACGCAGCAGCAATGCCTGATGGGAGTTGGTGTTGATTTGTTCCGTCGTCATGCCGTTTCAGACTCAAATCATTTCAATTTCATGTACATTTTGGTGGGAAAATAATTTATTGTGGAAGTTTCCTCTCAAGTGGACGACCTTTATGAATAAATATAATGTCATGAGACTATTTAACCAGTTTTCTTTAATTGGATGCAAATTCCGCCGCGCCCCAGGTGCAGCTCACTCAAACCTGGATAATTATGCCCCCCCCCCCAATACTTTTACATATTTCTCTTTGCTTTGCTTATTCTGCATTTTTCAGAGTGCTTGTTGTGTGTGTGTGTGTGTGTGTGGGTGTGTGTGTATTTGCAAACTTCCCCTCTGCCTCCCTGTGATAATGGCACAAATGCCCTTTCAAAGGACCCCGGCCCGCTGTAATGATAGTCGCCTCAGCAGCCGCCCGCATTAATTCAGGTGAAATAGCGGCGTCCGGGCCGCCGAGGAGCTCCAGCAGGAAGGTTCTTTAATGTTCCTTGTGCGTTAATGAGTCGCCCCCCCCCCCCGCCCGCTCACTCGCCACCTGATTACGGCGATGCAGCAGCGCGCGAGCCGAGCGATAACGCGGCCGAGCGGAAACCGTCTTTTATCCCTCCAGGTCACCTGACGGCCGCCGGCGACGACGCTCCCAATAGACAAACAGGCACGTGTGAGGCGCCATCACGGCTGTCAGCTCCGAGGCGCCACGTCAGAGTGTTTGAATCTCGCCACTGCGTTTGGAGTTTGATATAGGGATGAAATCAGACGTTTCGTTGCTGGATAAAACCTGCAGCCGAGTGCTTTTTGCACAATAGAAATGAGGACATGAGCTTCAAACAGTCAGATGTTCATTTCCACCTCATGACGAGAAGTCCTCGCAGCTTTGAAACGTTTGAAAGCAGAGTGGTTTCACTGTGAGAAGAGGTGACATCATCATCATTTAAACATCCACACACTGGCGTTATAAATTGTTGTGGTTGAGCAGCAGACGCGGAACAGCGGCGAGAAGTTCTGATGAAGCTCCGCAGGGACTTTTTAAAGCAGGCGGGCGGAGAAATCTTTCATCAGGAGCAGCGAGTGTGCAGGCGGCGGCACCTTGTTTGTGCCTCGGCTCTTAAAAACAGTGTAATTGCTGCTGCTGTCGCCGAAACAAACATCAGATGAAGAGAAAAATGTCTTTTAAACGTTTGAGACCTGTTCTGCTGACACCTCTTAACAACAGAGGCGGAAATTTGAATAAAAATTGCATTTTCTTTGTCTTTCCTCATAAAAAATGAACCTAATTTTCTTCCAGTAAAACAAAATATGTGCTTATCTGCAACAAAACGAACTAATAACATTGTGATGTTCAACATAAGGTACAAAACTACAAACACAGACTAACATCCGCCCAAAATTCAGTTTACTATTATACTCTTATTTAAAAAAAAAATAAGTTTGTAACCTAGAATGGATCACTAGTTTTCCCGCCTGAAGACCCTCGCATGTAGAAGATGTGATTTACACAAAAAATCTATGTAAATTTAGAGCAGAAAAAAAGGAGTAAATAATAAATAAACACACAAACGTTAACTTTTCTTAGTCCAATATCATAAACATAAAATCCAGCATTTAGAAAGTAGCTGATGGAGTCGGGTTACGGCTGGAGTGAGACTGGGATCTGCAGTGAGTGACCGCCAGTGAGAGTGGGACCTCCAATGAGTGATGTCCAGTGAGAGTGGGATCTGCAGTGAGTGACCGCCAGTGAGAGTGGGACCTCCAATGAGTGATGTCCAGTGAGAGTGGGACCTCTAATGAGTGACCTCCAGTGAGAGTGGGACCTCTAATGAGTGACCTCCAGTGAGAGTGGGACCTCCAGTGAGAGTGGGACCTCCAGTGAGTGATGTCCAGTGAGAGTGGGACCTCCAATGAGTGATCTCCAGTGAGAGTGGGACCTCCAATGAGTGATCTCCAGTGAGAGTGGGACCTCCAATGAGTGATCTCCAGTGAGATTGGGACCTCCAGTGAGAGTGGGACCTCCGGTGAGTGATCTCCAGTGAGAGTGAAACCTCTAGCGAGGGATCTCTAGTGAGAGTGGGACCTCTAATGAGTGACCTCCAGTGAGAGTGGGACCTCCAATGAGTGATCTCCAGTGAGAGTGGGACCTCCAATGACTGACCTCCAGTGAGAGTGGGACCTCTAATGAGTGACCTCCAGTGAGAGTGGGACCTCTAATGAGTGACCTCCAGTGAGAGTGGGACCTCCAGTGAGAGTGGGACCTCCAGTGTGAGTGGGACCTCCAGTGAGAGTGGGACCTCCAGTGAGAGTGGGATCTCTGTGGGTGTGACTCCTTGACCTTCAATTCCTTCAAGATCTGAGCGTTACTTCCTGCGGCCGTGACGGTGCTGAAGGATCCGCGGCCGTCTGACGTGAGTCTCACCGCTGAGCGAGCGAGCGAGCGAGTGAGCGAGCGAGCACCACCACATCATCACGCTCTTATAAAGGCTTTGTATGAAGCTCGCATGCTCACTCTCTCGCTCCCTCTTTTTCCCCTTTTGTTCTTGTAATTGCGGGTTTGTGGCTGTTTGGAGATAATGGAAGGATTTGACCACTTTACCAAGCAGCAACTGCTTCACACTAATTGCATTCCGGCTGCGGCAACAAGTCGGCACGCGGCTCCTTTTCTCCTCCCTGCACGCGCTCGCCTTTTGTGTTTTGCCTTTTTTAGTTTTAGAGTCAAAGATGGGCGACGGCGGCGACCAGACGCCCCCTTCGGGCCGGATGCAGCATCGCACTCACAACAGAAACAGAAAATGAACTCTCAGCCTCGTTAACCTTTGGCGCGGTTCTGCAACGCTGCAAAAACAGGCGGAGGGTTGGGAGAGCGTGCGGCGCCGCCTCGGGTCGGAGTAAAACGCTGATATGTACATTGGGTGATAAAAAGCTGCAACAATAAACCACTTTATTTACAGATTAGAACGTTAAAAGCTCTGCGGCTAATAAAAGAGGAAGGAATAAAACGAGAAATATATTCCACCTCCGAAGCGGCGCTATTGAATATTAAGCACGGGGGGCAGCCGGGGGTCCGCGCTCGCTGCTGATTCCGCATTTCTGCCCCCGAGGCCACGCCCCCTGAGGCCACGCCCCCCCAAGGCCCTTTGGCCGTGTGAGTTGACCACGACGACTTCGCGCCTCATAAAAACCGCCCCCACCCCTCTTGGCAGCGCTGAGTAGAAGAGGAGTGAAACGTGCATTAAATTTAAGTTTTGTTTTGCTTTGCACATGCTTTTTATTTATTTTTTTAGGTCACCAAAAGGTCGGTTTAATCCTTCTGTACATGTTTCACATCATAACATTAAAAATCTGCATCTGAAAGGTGACCAGTGTTAAAGTTGACGGGCAAATGTGGGAGAATAACAAGTATTTAGATTGATAGCAACTCTAGGAAGTAGTGAAGTAGTAGTAATAGTCATAGTAGTGACATTCAGTGTCCCAGAGAAAGAGAAATGAATAACAAGGAAAAAAATCATTACAAATATTAAAAAGAAAAGAAAAATACTTGTTACGAATATACGAATACTCGTTAAGAATACAACAAATAGAGGATACATTCAGTTCACCCAAAAACTCACCACCACATAAAGAAAAAAAAGAATACTAGTTAAGAATACTACAAATACATAAAGGACTATACATGTGTAGCTTTGTCTTAAAGGGACAGTTCACCCAAAAACTCACCACCACATAAAGGCAAATAAATAATAGTGCCGGCGGTGTTTACTGTGTGAAGGATGCTCTCACTCACGCTTGTTTATTGCGGCGTTTGGGGGAATATTCCACTGGCGTTTCACGGTGACATTTTGCGATGTGTTCCGCAGAGGGAGGAAAGGCCGCGGAGGGCAGCGGGATTTATTGACTGGATTTCATGCTTATAAACGGCTGCTTTACAAGCAACATCGAGAAATCAGCTGCTCTGGGCCGCGGCGCCGCTGATCTGTAAACCTGTTGTAGACGCCGGCCGCCCACACCGTCGCCGCCGCACCTGCATTGAACAAAGTTTCACTCAAAAGACTGTAACTCTGCTTTTGATAAGCATGGCGCGTAGAAGTGAAGATGAAGGCGGAGTATTTATAGCAGCGGCGTCGCCTCTCGCACGCCGTTCCATCCCGCCTGAAAGAAGAATGTGGGCTCCGCTTCGGGCTCTGTGTGAACGGCCCGCATTTGCATTTCCTGTATAGCAGCGTTCCGTGTTCGCCGCCTTTGTCTTGTGTAGTTTGTAGAAACTTAGACTTCCATCCCGCAGTGACGACGGTCTTTGGGGAGATCTGCAGAATAATAATCATCTCCAGAGAAAAGCCATTTACAAAGAGCCCAGTGTCTGCGCCGCGCCACGTTACTCAAACAATCCATATCCCTCGCAAAAAAACCGCCCCGGGCTTTAATGTCTGTGCTCAGACTGCTGCGCTGTGAGAAATATAACTGTACCACCAGAAAAAAAGAAACTGTTTCGAAATGAAGCAATTTCATCTACAATTGAGTTTAAAATGTCTTCTCTTCTTGCAAAACTTATTTCTGTAAATAAACAACCGACTCGTACAGGAGCGCTACGTCTGACGAGCTTTTTAGAAAATACCACGAGAATTTCAAAAAATTCTAAAATAGGGGATCAAAGAGTCAACGGCGTGAGTGTTACATCATCACGTTTCCATGGCGCTGCATCGGTGTGCTGCATCCTAACGCGGAGCAAACCCTAATGGCTTGATATGCAGTCAGGTAGTCGCGGCCCGGGTTCCTCATAGCTGCTGTCTCCTTACGCCTGGTCGTCACGGCAACAAAACTTTCCTGAAATTTAGCAGAAATGTTCAACCCAAGGGGTCACCAAAAGGTCGGTTTAATCCTCTCAAACATGTTTCTCATGATTTTAACATGTAAAATCTGCATTTGAAAGGTGACCGGTGTCAAAGCTGACTGGCAAATGTAGGAGAATAACAAGTATTTAACATGATAGCAGCAGTAGTAGTAGTTGTAGTAGTACTCGTAGTAGTAGTTGATTGATCCCACAGCAGGGAAATTCAGTGTCCCGGCAAAAGATGAAAACATGAGAAGAAAAGGAAAGGAAAAAGAAATATCTTAAGAATAGTACAATTACATAGTAGATTATACACATGTAGCTTTGTCTTAAAGGAAAAATTCACCCAAAATATCACCACCAGGACAAAACGTTTCAGACTTCTATGGAGAAAAAGTTTGAAATGTCGCCCATAAACCATCGAAACCAACCAGAATGTTTGGCGAGTCGTGATTCTTTCCGCTCTGTGCGCACGCGTGTGTGTGTGTGTGTATGAGTGTGTGTGTGTGCGTGTGTGTGTGCGTGTGAGAGAGGCTCAGAGTTTACATCAGCAAACATTTGATCAGATCTTTTCTCTAGATTCTTTGCTTTAGGTTTGTTTCCTCTTCCTCTCAAGCCGTTTCTTTTCCCATTCAAAACATTTAAATCCAATCTGGAAGGAAGAATAACATGGCAGGAGGCAGTGACACACACACTCACACACACTCACACACACCACCTCCTCATCAGTATTCAGTGGTTACTGTGGTGTTTTTTACCCTGGTTCCGCCAGCCAGTCATTTGTAATAATTACGGAGGTCGTCTGTGATCTTGATCTCACTCTGTTGTCCATTTCCGATGACGTACCGTATTTCACTCGACACGGAGGTCATGTGTGTGTATTATTGGACACTGAGGTCATGTGTATTTATTATCCTGGATCCAAGGATGATGTGACTGGTGACGGCGGTCCCATCAAATCCGGGAGAATGTGAGCTTCGGGCTTTTGTTTATCCCGCTCACAGCATGAAACGCCGTCACGGGGGGCGATTTCACATGAATAATAGAATAAAATGGAGGTATTTCTGTGCATAATATCTCATAATACATCATAGTTTGTGTGCTGGCGGTTTGGGAACGATCGCGTCGGTGGCAGCAGGTGCATCATGGGATAGATGATGAAGGTTTCACGTTACTGAAATGAAATCTGATGCCACAGAGTCGGAGGTGTTAGTGGAAGAAGCAAATAAACGCTTAGGGCAAAGAAATGTGAGTATAAGCAGGAGGAAGATGAAGTGGGCGGGGCTTCGTGAGCAGCCACTGATGTGGGGAAACAAATTAAGAAAAGTGTCAACAGAGAAGGACAAACTGCAGAGGCACATCGACGCAAAGTAACACGTACATGTTTCGTTGGTTGGGGACTCGATTCACACATTTACCAAATAAACCATGAATGTGCGTCACCTGTAGTTGGATATGTGCCAAAAAAAATCATTGTTTCTCCTCAATAACCGTTTGCATCGACTCTTCCCGGCATTCAGCACAAGCAGAAACGTCAAATATTGGACATTCACTGAAGTAAACGTGCTAAAAGTCATATTTGGCACATTTGGAAGGTAGACTCCTCAGTCAGTCGATGGTCTCGCTCGCGGATTTGTGAGTCGTCTGATTTGTGTGCGGCTTTTCAGAGCAGCGACCAACCGCTCCCCCTTTGAACCGACTTCCAAACTGCTCCCACTCCCAAACCGTCCCACTTCCGAAACAACTTCCAAACCCCTCCCACTTCTAAAGCGACTTCCAAACTGCTCCCACTCCCAAACCACTCCCACTACAAAACCAACTTCAAAACCACTCCCACTTCTAAACTGACTTCCAAACGGCTGCCACTTCCAAACCGTCCCACTTCCGAAACAACTTCCAAACCGCTCCCACTTCCAACCCATCTTCCAAACCGCTCCCACCTCCAAACCGACTTCCAAACTGCTCCCACTTCCAAACCACTCCCACTACCAAACCAACTTCCAAGCTGCACCCACTTCCAAACCACTACCAAACCAACCTCAAAACCACTCCCACTTCTAAACCGACCTCCAAATGGCTCCCACTTCCAAAACAACTTCCAAACCACCCCTACTTTCAAACCAACTTCCAAACCGCTCCCACTTCCAACCCATCTTACAAATCACTCCCACTTTTGAATCGACTTCCAAACGGCTCCCACTTCCAAACCAAACGATGCCCCCCCCCCCACCCCCCCATCTTGGCTGAGGCTCTCTCTCGAGGTTCAGGCATCCACTGCCGGCGTCCACCTGCCACAGCCGGGACGGAGGCGGCGTGCGGCGGCACTTTGGTCGAAGCCCCACAGAAACGATCAACCTCCAAGTCAGCCAATGTGCGTCGCCGCGGCCTCAGAATTCTCATTCCACCATTTTTTAATTCCCTCTCTTTGCTTTGCGGAGCGTCGAGAAGGAGAAGAAAGAGAAACATGTCAGCAGCCGAGCAGTTTCTGTGGGTTTTTCTAATCCTCTCTGCGTCACACTGGGTCTGATTAAATCAAAGCCGCTGCCCTTTTACAAACATCTGACAGGAAATTGTATTTTCTTCCCGATAATTATACTTTGGCGACGCAGGATGAAGGCACGTGCGTGAGTAACGACCCCGGGAACGCCGGGAACGCCGGAGCTCAGCGGGCTTCGTATGATCTCATGCATAATTAGCTTCCTGCTGCGTATAATGGAATTGTCTTTGCATACGTGTAGATCTGCGCCAAAGATAATCAGCCTGTTTTCTGCGCCTCCCATCGCCACGAAAAGAGCAAAAAGGCTTGCGTTTACTTAAACGCTTTGCATCATCGGTCGAGAGGGAAGGAGGGAGGAGGGAGGGGATGGATGGGCGAGCGAGCAGACGCCGCATCTCTGCATCCGGGGCGAGTCGCTATGCCGCCATGTGTGATTGATAGATAGATGGATAGATAGATAGATAGATAGATAGATAGATAGATAGATAGATAGATAGATAGATAGACGGATAGATAACCCTTTATTGTCATGATACAATTCGACAATGAGATGAGAGATGGATGGACGGACGGGGACAGACAGACAGAATAGAGAGAGAACGTCACATTACCAGTCAAAAAGCCTCGGCTGCGCCCACACAGCTCTCAGAAACCCCACACACACACGCACACACACGTGCACACACACGCACACACACACGCACACACACGTGCACACACACACACAGCCTTGAGCGTAATCTCCAAGTGTGGTCAAAAAGCAAACCTCGTCCCCCAAAGTACCCAGAGACCTTCAAGCTCTCATCAATAAGATTTCAAAATAGCAAAGCGCTCGTACGAGGTCAAAGCTCTGCTGACGTGAGAAGTCGTGATGACGGGAACAGCTGGTGCAGACGCGCCGCCGGAGCCCCGCCCACTCAGAGGTCAGAGGTCAGGAGGTCACCACCTCTCAATCACTCTGGATGAAGGTCTGCGTGATTGTCCCCCCTTGACACTTTGACTGGAGCTCAGACTGGCACACTCACACACACACACACACACACACACACACACTCATACTCGCTTAAGTCACTTTTGGGGTATTTAAGTGTTTTGACCCTACCTTTGGGGACTGACTTTGATTTTCTGTAGACTGACCCGAACCCTAATTACAACAACTACCTCCCTAACCCTAGCCCGAGAATTAAGGCTCCTCTCTGACTGACCGTAGCTCCTGACCAGAAAATGCCAGAATCCTGGAAACAGTGCCCCTTCTCAGGTTTTAGGACGTTCTGAACGAGCTGGTTTCTGTCCCGAGGCTCCAGGAGCCTCCAGTGCTGAGGTACGTTCAGACAATCATAAATGGGCTGTATCTCCAGAATGGAATCTTGTAGGAGCTCAGGAACCACCTCATTGCACTCGGGGTGCCCAAAAACCTGTGGGTAGAACTTGGCCCCATGTCTCTATGACTTTCCGTTCTCTGAACCTTAACCCTAACCTCAACCTTAACCTAACCTCAACCTGACCCTAACTCTGACCTCTGACCCCAAATCAACCTTTTAACAATTGGAGACATGGACTTTGTCCCCACTTGCACATGAGGTCCCCAATCAACTGGTCTGTTGTCAAGTGTGTGACCCCAATGTGGACATAAGCAAGTACACACACACACATACACACACGAAAGCTCTTACATCAGACATCAAAACAAATCACAGAAAGTTTAAAATAATTCATCCAAAAATTAAACATTGAGCAAAACATCCATAAACATGTTAAACTTCATTAATTTATTAGGTTTATTATATTATTTATTAGGTTTCATTATTCATACAGCAAGTTACCATAGACACTTTTATATTTATTCATCACATTCATGTTGACAGTAACACATTCACTTTTATGTTTACTGTACATCAATGCAAAAAATTCATAGTCAAATTTGTCAAAGTAAAGTTCTGCCCATATTTTACCGTAAATGAGCGGTATTTTTTCTTTGTGTGTGTGAGTGACTGTTTCCTTATAGAAACGCACCTTTTGATGAGGAAACGCACTAGAGTTGGTGTTTTTTTAAGGTGGTATTTTTAAGGTGTGTGTGCAGATGTGATGCTAATCAGAGCAGCAAAGCAAACTTCAACCGATGCGCGTCTTAAGAAAGTCTGTGGAAATGATTGCAAGTGTGTGTGTGTGTGTGTGTGTGTGTGTGTGTGTGTGTGTGTGTGTCGGGTCACTGTATAATGAGTCTCCAGCGCCGGCGATTTGGGACTCGACAGGTCAATCCGTCTTATTCCGCTCAGCCGCTCCGGCAGCGTCAAAGAGATCAAGCCTTGCAAGTAACAACGGAATGCAGCACCTTAATCCTTCGTGTTTTGAAGTCAAAGGAGAGTTGATTTTTGTATTCCCGGGCCATCCCTCGCTCGCCTCGCCGGGCCCCGCCCCCTCCTAAGCCCCGCCCACACTGCAGCAAAAGTTTACAGCAT
>CAESWR010000491.1:321187-334641 GCA_903171835.1 Mullus surmuletus | reverse complement strand
GTTTGTAGCAGACCTTCTCCGTGCGTGGCTGCTTTGATCGCCATATCACCATTGATTACAATCACCATGGAGACAGGAACAACCCTGTTTGATCACCATGGAAACGCCTCATTCACAATGTTTCACTAACCACAACATGGACTGAGTGGAAACGTAGCTCATTTTTAAACCACTAACTTCTCCATCATACCAGAAAGATGTTACAGCCACAAAATCACAAAGCTCCGCCTTACAAGACGAGCTGAGGGGCAGCGCTGGTGTGAACCAAAGCAAACTCCAGCAGAACTGCGCCGGGGCCACTTTCCCAGAACTCCTGCTCGCAGGTGTGCGGCTGCATAATCATGAGGCGGGCCGGGAAAGTGCTGAGTGGGCCTCTGCCCCGTAAATAAGGATTCAAAAAAGTGTGTGTGGAGGGATTCTGCTGCTACATGCAGATTGAGGAAGTGAAAATCCTTCAAATAACATTTGAGAGCAACTTTGCCAGATGTCGGCGTTAACAAGAAAGTTCTGCTTACGAAGAGAATCAGAAGATGACAACAAGCGTCGCGTTGGACGCGTACAGCCGTGACCAAACAACTGTGAGGCCGCCATCTTTTCAGGTTTGATTAAAATAGAAATAAAAGCACCCGTGGAATCAGATAGCAGTTTGAGACATCAGACGCGCTCCTGCAGGCGAGCAGATGGGTGCCGCTCTGAGCTGTGAGCAGCAGCAGCCTCACGTCGTGATTGTAAGGCACGGCGAGGCGTCCCGAGGGACACGCATCTGGAGGGAATAAACACTGATGGTGGAGGCAGAGACGCTCGCGGGCACCTTGTTTGCCGCCCAGCACCTCACTGAACAAATAATCCCGTCCGATCGGCCCTCCGACCCCCAGCTCAGTGACATGGTTATTGTACCAATGAAGAATTTGACTAGATGGTGATGTGGCGCCGCCGCTGATTTTTTACTAGTCTGAATCATTGTTTGTATATAGACATTTTTTATATTGCTCTTCTTTCTTATATTTTATATAGTAAATGGGAATACTTTTCTGTGTATATATATATATATATATATATATATATATATATATATATGTAATATACTGTATATACAGTATATATATAATGTATATTCTCTCTCTCTCTATGTATATATATGTATATATATATATATATGTATATATATGTATATATATATCTTTCTGTCTGTCTGTCTATCTATCCAGCCTCCGGCAAGTGCTAATGTCACCTCTAAGAAATCACTAAATATTGAGCTCCATTTCACACCTAAACGTCACAGAGATGATCTTCAGTCCTTCCTGCTTCCCAACATCATGAACAGGCTCTTACTTGCCTGTATTTGTGGTCAAAAGCCCCTCAAGCTGCGGATGTGGCTTGGCGACCAGTATGGCGTCAGTCGCGTCAAAATGCCTCATGTTGTCACCTTGTCGCGTCCCCTTCAAAAACACAAACGTAAACTGCAGTAGCGGGACGGCCTGCAGTGCTGATGCTAAACGCCACCTGGTCACGTGTGCAATGTGCGGGCAGGTGGCGTCTAAACGCGGCTGTGCATCGACTTTGCTTTAATCAACTTCAGGCTGAAATATATGTGTCAAATATGAATTCTTTGGGGGGATTTTAACCCTCTAAATACCAGTTTGTTTACGTAACTCCACAGTATTTAAATCAGGATAAAAAAAGTACAAAAACTCCAATAATTTCCATCAAAGTCAATTCAAGGAGGATTTAATGATTATTATTGTGGGAGCCTCAGATGGTCAATGATTAGCAGCAACATTGAATTTGAGGCATTCTGATTTTTTCTGCAGTGACAGATTATCATCACACACTTTAATCCCCGTTGACGTCGGGTGAATGTGTGAGTGATGTCTAATGCTTAAGCACGTCCCGATTGGAAAATTCAATCTATTGACCATTTCGACCTAAAAGAAACAACAACCCAAAATGTAGCGTCTCTGCCATCAAAGGTCGAGCGCCAGCGGCCGTCGCTGCTTTTGGCTAATTAGCAAATCGTCGACGTCCTTCGCCATCGTCGAGTCCAAACAGCCGTCAGACGACGCCGGAGGAGGTGACGGAGCAGATGGGACACGCAGACGTGATGATGGAATGAAGTGAAGGTGAAGGTGAAGGAGCGTGTGTGTGAGAGATGACAGAGATTGATTACACACACATGGAGATAAGACCAAAACCCCAGAGTTCTGTGCAGCAGCGAGCTGTCGGGACGACGAGGGGGCGGGACTTAGTGACATCACACACAGATGAAGTTGGCGACGCGCTGATGATGTTTTATGCTTCTTCTTCTGAGCTCGTAACCACGGCGATCGGCTTCTCTCTCTTATTAACTGTGTAAGTAAGTAACTAATGGAGGAAGGCCGTCTGCTGGTTTCTGTGTAAATAAAGATACAAAAGATGGCGTGTCCTCTGAGATGAGGACTTTAAATGCCATCTTTCCTCCGTTGTGATGGAGGAGGTCTGGGTTGTCACGGCGCCGCGCTGCACTTCACTCGTCTCCGTAAAGCTGCTGAGTTCCTCTCGCTGAGATTTTTACCGTCTGCTCCGCCACTGATGTTCCTGTTTCTTTTCATGTCGCTTCTTGTAGTTTTATTTTTGGCTCCAGGCGTCCTGTCACCTTTTTATTTTTACATTTTTTTATGTAGACCACGGCTGAAGATTAGCATGGAGACGACGTTGCGTAATGCGGCCGTTTCGGCCCAAACACAGATAATTGAAACTATTTTGCGGATGATTCAGGAGCTGCAAATCTCATCTGGCCTTTTGATTGACACTTTGCTTTATTGATCCGAAAGTTGTGGCATTCAACTTTTGCAGCAAAAAAAAAAAATTGAAAATGGAGACTGTTCTGTTAATTGTTGCCTCAGAGGAGAAGACCTTTGACCTCTTTGATTCTCTACTGAAGAAGCCTCGGAGATGAGGTGAGGAGTTGAAGGTTGAAGAAAAAGTGGTTTGTCAGGAACTGGTCCAGCTCAGACCTGGTTTGGTTTCTCATGCAGGTTTGTGGGATTGTGTTTGGATATAGACTCGATGTTGGAGTCAGAGCGGGACCTTTTACACCAAAGGTGTGGACCTGAGTCACACGATGATGAAAATGTAAAGAGGCTTGCAACACGATTTTAGTCGACGAATTGGGAGTTTAACATCAATAACTCGAGACTTCACTTGGACTTGAGCCTTTTGACCTGAAAAGACTTGCTGCTCCCCAAAGACGATGTGTTTGTCTCTCTGTGTGTCGACGCTTTCTTTGCACTGCGCTGTCGACACAGCATCCAATCACATTAGATCGACGGTGCTTTGAACCGACAGCAACCAATCAATGAGTTTTTACTGACAATGTTTTTTTCAAATGTGTGAAGAAACTTCTTGCAATATGTCTTGCGATAAATACATATTTTAAAAGCATCTGTGATCTGTGTTAAATATTTTTATTCTGTTGTTAAAAAGACTTGAAAAGACTCAAAACTCCAACTGTAGGACTTCGGACTTGACTCGAGACTTGCATGTCTTGTCTAAAGACTAGACTTCATTCAGACTTGAGGGCAAAGACTTGAGACTCACCAGTGACTTTCATAACAAGGACTCGGTTCCTCCTCCGTCTGAAACCACAAACACTCTGCTCTCACATCACCCAGAGCCAGACTGCTCTCCCCCACTGGTCCCGCTGGTTCCTGCTCCGTACTGGAATGGGACTGCTGGTTTCTGCTTCGTACTGGAATGGAACTGCTGGTTTCTGCGCTGTACTGGGCAGGAACTGCTGGTTCCTGCACCGTACTGGAATGGGACTGCTGGTTCCTGCCCAAACAAACCCCTCAAATGTGGGCGAAGTAAATCTGAGCTTCGTGGAACCGCTTTGATCTCGCTTTGGTTCTCGACATTTACGACCCAAGACTCTGAAGGTTCCACGTTAAACAGAAAGAGTCGGATCTGTCCAGCTGGTGCTGCTGGTGTCTCCTCCATCCCAAAGGTACCGCTTGAAAATGTCCACTGCCCTTAAAACGATACCAATACCAACTGAATACTTCATTTGATACCTTTTGTTACTTCATTCAATATTAATCATGCGAATGATTTTGCTGTGCAAAAGTCGCCCTCCTCACCATTCAAAAGATTTCTACACAAATACATTTTGAAAGTGCTCAGATTACGCTGGTGGTGATCCGCTGCATGTAAAACCACAGAAACAGGTTTTTTTCCTAGATCTGGGTAAAAAAACAACAGTTTGCAGGCGTAGTTTCAATACTACTTGGTCCTGGGTTGTTTCGTACCTCGATCCAGCTTTAGTGGCTGCGTCCAGTTTTAGCTTTTTCCTGCCCGCCGCGGCGCTCGACAGCAGATGAAGTTTGACTACACCAGCGTGGAGAGACCAGCCGGGAGCGGCGGCGAGGAGACGAGGCCAAAGAGGAGATAAATCTTGTTAAGGTGGTATTAACGTTGTCACGCACCGCGGTAGCAGCGGTGTGTGTGTGTGTGTATATAAAAATATATGCGTGCGTGTGTGTGAGGAAGCGCTATAGGCTCATTAGGCTACAGGGGAGAATTGCTAAAAGGATTAAACCGACATGGATTATTCACGCATGAAATACTGGAACCGAGGAGGTGGAGAGACAGAGGCGGAGAGAGAGAGAGAGTGTAAGTGTATATACGTCCAGGAAGGATGGAGGGAAAACGGCAGAGAAGCGGACAGAGATGAGGAAACGGATGCAGGAAGTGGAGACGGACAGCGAGAAGATGAGGTCTGAGATTTAAGATGGAGCCCGAGATTGAGAAATCCACCGAGTGTAACGGCGGCCGGCCGGAGCGGGACAGAGCGAGGGAGCGAGCGAGGGAGGGAGCGAGCGAGCGAGCGAGGGGGGAGGAGAGGATGACAGATCAGGATATAAAGTCAGATGGCGAGATGGAGAGAGAGACGAGGCGGACGCGGCGAGGGCAGGGGAAGCGGCAGCGGTGGCCGGGCGAGAAGGGATTGAATTGCAGATGAGAGGAAGAGGAGATGATGAAACCCGGGAAAACAAGGAGGCCAAGCTGCAGATAAAAGCCCAGAAGCCTTCAAATGTCAAATACATGTCAGCAGGAAGTTAGCGCAGCCACGCAGAGCGCCGGAGGCACCCAGCCCTTCAAAATAAAAGAGATTAAGACGGACAAGAGACTGAAGTCGAGACCACGGACGGATCTTCTGCGTCAGAGTGTTTCCACAAAGGGTTTCGTGTGGCGCAGGAGCACATCTGCACATCCAGAGTTATCAGCATTATCCTCTTTAAGGTGCATCATGGGTATTGGTGATATGGGTCTAAAGGGGCTCCGGAGGTGATGTCATTAACTCAACCAGCATACATCTCTGTGGGTGTTGGATCTCAGCCAGCAGCTCAGGTACCGGCCGAAGCTCCCGCCGTGTGACCCCAAAAAGGTTCTCTAAGGAAGCCGTTCTTTTCGGAGCGCACTGACCTCTGTCATCAACCGACTCCAGTTGATTGAAGACCATCTAAGAACCATGTCAGGGGGCCTTTTGAAGACCCTTTCTTAGGGCCCTATAAAATCTGTTTTATTTTGAATTCTTTTTCACCCATATTCCGTGTTCTACTGTTTGAAATGTTTGAGAATTCAAGCATTTTACGCAAAGTTAATCCTATGACAGTTTATAAAGCAATGAAATATAGAGAATTTATTCAGTTATAACTGAAAATGTCAACGCTTCCATACATTTAATCATATTTCAGGCAAAAAAAAACATATGCTGCATGATAAGAAAATGGCACTATTTTGTCTTGTGTCCAGACCTCTATATAAGGTCTGGTCTAAACAGAAAAGTCGCGGCGACGTGCATGCGAGGGCTGTGATTGGTCCACGCCGCCGAACTGTTTGTCTGTGAGCTATGATGCGGCCTTTGTATTAAACACGTCCAATGGCGGACGCTTTGAAGTCCCCCCGCCTCAGTGACCCCCTCGGAGCACTTTCCCCACAGACACGCCCCTTTTTATTAAAAAAAAAAAGCCAGAATGCCAAAAATGTCGTCCAGTTCCGTGATACTTTATACTTTCAATGTCCAATTCCGTCTGCGATTCCGTGATTGCAGATTTGATTTCTCTCAGGTTTGGTTGTAGAAGCTTCGGCTCAGGCAGAGGAGAACCCAAAGTTCACGTTCAAGAAACTCCAGGTAAAGCTTTGGAGGGAGTGGACTCGACCTGCCGCCTCCTGCTGGCAGCTCCTCCCGCCCACCCGGCCCGAGTCTGACGCAGACGGAAGCAGTTTGAGGAGTCTGAGGAACATCTGACCGCTGATCCTCCAGCCTGTGATGGGACTTAACAAACACACCAGATGAAAGTGGGTTTGTTGTTGCTCGGTCCGGGCCGGAGCGGCGCCACTGTCTGTTGTCAGAGCGTTAATGATTGGGGCTTCCTCTCACTGCCTTGTTGTCTTTAGGACTCTCTCCGTTTTCTCACACGTTTGCCGCTGCGTCGGATCCTGGCAGCGGACAGAGAGGAGACGCCGTCTCTGCTTGCGCTGCCGTGACACCAGCTGACGCCTGTCGTGGCGTTGCCATGGGATACGGCCTCTGTACGGTTCCATCCATGGCCGGGACTTTCAAAGAAGCTCTGTGCATAATTTCGGGGCTGGCGCGGCGGAGGCACTGCCATTGATTATTTAAACGCTGAGGCCGGATCAGTCAGAATCTATCTGGAAAATGTTGAGTGTTTTCTAGCCATCAGAGCGGCAGAGATTCACTGGCAGATTGAGGTTTAATCTGTCCTCAGTCGGCGCTGCCCGCAGCATTTAGATGAATGAAGAGTTCCGGCTTGGAGAGCCAGAATGTTCTGGTGAGACTCGAGTCTGTGAACACGAGTCTGATGGATGCTTGTGGAATTTGGTGATTTGATATTTAGATCAGTGGGACGAACCAGAAGGAGACGAGTCTGCGTTGATGCTTCCACTCAAACTCCCCGTGTTCACCGACCAACGCAGCACGGATCCACGGGAGCGAGCCAGAGTTAGCGGGAGCAGACTAGCCACCGAGGGGTCGGGATGCTAACAGGTCCAACCATTGGTGTTTACCTCTGACTGCTCACACACACACACCAACGTCTGACAGCTACATCCACTAAGCTTGTTAGCTAGCATTGATTAGCTCCGTTCATTACAACAAAACCTCTTTTTCAATATATACAGACCCAGAACTGCTCCAGCAGCTCTCGGATGTGTCGAATAACAGCAGAACCATGGCAACTATCGCTATTGACGACGGCATGTTGACTGTGACTCTTGGCTCCTGTATCGGCCGATACTAATATCAGTCCGATCCGATATCAGCAGGAATCACACATACTTCTATGACTTACTTTGTAGTATGGAATGTTCGAAAAGGCTTGATCAAGTGATATTACTCAAACAGAGAACAATAGTCAGCAACAGTAGCTGAGAACAACTGACCCATTGATTATTAACCAATGACTTACATACATTTGATCCTTAAACATGAGAATATTCTACAACTGAATAAAAGAAATAATGAGAAGACCCTAAAAAATAACTTCAGTACCTTATATCGGAGATTTTAGATGCAGGCCGATATCATCTTGTTTTTTAATCTTGGCACAAAGGAGAATTTGGTCTCAGCCTGAAACTTGATGGAAAGGATCCGCAAAGAGATTTCTATGAAAGAAGGAAAATGCTTTTTTTGTTGAAGCACAAACAGCTGCTATGTGGCGCTCGCCGGAATCCGGCAGGAAATAATATTGTCTTTTATCACGACGCGTTGATTTGAACACGTTTCCTTCAGCCCCCAAACGATGGCGTCGCTGAGCATCCAGATGGGAAGTACATATAAGCGTCTGTTTGTGTACTTTGGGAGGCTTTCATCCTGGCAGCGGCAGAGCGGGGGGTGGGGGAGGGGGGAGGTGGGGGAGGGGGGGTCTCCACACGATCTATGGAGTGATGGCGGCGCTCCAGCTCCGCTCGGCTGTTTGCGCTGATTGAAAGGCTGCGGCTGCTGGAGGCCGATCAGCAGCGGACTGAGCTGAGTTTTTGTTGCCACGTCTTTGTTGTTCTTCGTCAGAATGCTGACGCAGAGGTTCTGCTGTTATTATATCAGCACAAAAGTTTATGTATGACATCATCGCGCTCGGCTGCTCTGCTGGGAGAAACTCAAATTTGCAGAAATGTCTTTATCTCATAAAAGTACTTTGATTTAATTGTCTTTCGTCTCTATTTAAGGTTTTTGGATGTCTTACAAATGCGCTTTGTTTTGCAGCAATCCACATTCCAAATAAGTGTGTCGTGTTGTTTATTTTTTTATTACTATAACACACATTTACTTGTTTATTTCTACCCTCTATCACAAACGCAGCATTGTTACGATAATCACTACATGACTCCAGAGGTGCCTGAACACCCCATGTGGACTCGGCAAACACATTAACGACATTAGGTTTGGTGCCGCTCTGTGATTAGTGGAGCACATTAAGGCATGTGATTGGTTGAAAGGATGGAGACTGCTGATTGGCCGCATACGACCCTGTTGAAAAAAGATTTGGACGTTAAGAAAAAACTAAACAAAATCTGATAAGGTGAGCGCCAAGCAGCCGATCAGGAGGCTGGTTTCTGAATCTGTTCCTGGATCTGGAGGCCCCGAGCCAGACCTGAGTCCACCAGACCTGAGTCCGCCATGCCGCCTTACTGTCATGCCTCTTTGCCTTCATCTGGAGAAAACAAAGTTATGACACACTTCATTTCCGTGATCGTGATGTGTTTCACACACCTTAGGGTGTGGGCAACCGGCTACAGTAATAACTGATGTTCTAGTCTGCGCGCAACACGCTCTCTCACGCATTCTGCTTCCTAATCGCCTACCGTAACAAGTGTTGTCTGTGTGCAACATGCTCCCTCACGCATTTTACTTCCTACCCAGCTACCGTAATCACTATTGTCCGTGCGCAAGATGTTCCCTCATGTTTTCTGCTTCCATCACGGCTACCGTGATAACTGTTGTCTGTGCACAACATACTCCCTCACTCTTTCTGCTTCCATCATGACTACCGTAATAACTGTTGTCTGTGCGCATCATGCTCCCTCAGGCTTTTTACTTTCTATCCAGCTACCGTAATAACCTTTGTCTGCTCCCAACATACTCAGTAGCACTGTCTGCTTCCTACCAGGTTACCGTAATAACTGTTTTTCTAGTCAACACGCAACATTTTTTTTCTCAACCATAGAACGCTGAAATCTGGGACATTTTCGGGGACGGGTCTTCCGAAACGGGGACTGTTTACGACTGCTAACGTCCACTCGCCACTTAAGCCTTGGTGTCCACGGCGGCTAACGGAGGTGGCTAACAGAGGCGGCTAACGGTCGTGGCTAACAGACGCGGCTGCCCTCCGGGACATGGCAACATACGCGCGGGCGCAACTGTGTGTCATCACGCTGGGTGTCGACACAGCTGCTGCCGAGATAAAACGGGGAGGCCGGAGGTCGGGGTGGGGGGGTGAAGGCGGAAGGAGGCGAGACAGGGAGGCAGCAGGAAGGAAGGGGTGCAAAGCGAGATGGAAGGGCGGGGGGGGGGGGACTGAGTGAGAAGGGAGGAGGTGAGTGACATCAGAGGACGAAGAGGGCGAGGAACCCAAACGGGCGGATAATGAGCAATGACACACTCAAATATTTGGAGAGAGACGCTGCAATCCGCCGCCGTCTGGAGAGAGAGAGCGAGTGTGAATAACAGTGACGCGCAAATATGCTGTTTGATTTGATATCTCAGCACGAGCGCTGGCAAAGTCTGCATAAATCTGTTTGTGTGTGTGTGTGTGTGTGTGTGTGTGTGTGAGGACGTTGGCATGTTTGCAGCAGCTAATCTGTTTATGCAGTCAGAGCTCATCCGAGTCCAAAACCCTGAAAATAAATATTTAAGTCTCTTTGGCGGCGGCGTGTTTTTCACAAGTCGGGAACGAAGGGGGGGTAAAAACTACAAGAAGCAGCACTTTCAGAAATGGGTTTGTTCTGGCGCAGCAGATGTGAGGTGTTTGTGTTTGCGTCGGGGCGTCTGTCTCTCTCTGTGCATGTCGCTCTGATTGCTTTGTGATCTCTGCAAAGCTCTTAGAGACCTTTTGGAAAGCCGGAGTTTGACTTTAGTTGACCTGAAGGTTGCAACAAAGTAAGAAGTGCAGGAGCTTTGTGAGGAGCGCCGCCCACCTCCACCACCGGAGGCTCTCTCACAGCCTTCAGCAGCCTTTTATTTTGACGCTGGTCATCACTTCCTCTGTGAACTCTAAAGTCTGCCTCTATTTCAGGCCGTTAGCGCCTCACGTACGCTAACATGCCAGCTAACGTTAGCATAGAGCCGGGCGACGTAGACCAAAACCCATATCCCGATATTCAGGCTGAATGATAAGATACGATAAAGATCCCGATATGTGTTCTGCAAAGTGAGCTAAATGTTCAGTCAAAGTCAAATATGTCACGTCACAAGTAGTTTTATTCAAACCAGCTATTTCAGTTAACAGTTGCAAAAACAAATAACCCTCTGCTCACGTTTCTAAAACACTCACACTTCTTACTTTCATGGCCATTTTCGGCCACAAACTTCTCATGAAGGATTTTTTATGTGTAAATTAACCAAAGTCAGCTCTTTTCATTAGTATTAGTACTTAGTATTAGTGAACAAATTCCGTCTCATCTCATCTCGAATACGCACACAACAAAACAAAGGACACAAGTATTTTTAGTGATTTCTCTCATTTTGGAGGCTGATCTGGAAGTGAGAACAGGAACTGGTCATTATGGGATGCCGATTAGCATTTGGACCATTTTTCCACTCGATTGATGCCGTTTATACAGACTTTTTGAATAAATGTCGGCGTCGTGTGTGTGTGTGGAGTTGAAGTGGTGGCTTTGTCAGACGGCTGCGTCGGCGCGGTGAAAGTCCCGCCCGTGTTTCCGCCGGCTGGCCGCTGTCGCTCCACATGTGCGGAATCTGCAGCGTCACCCTCTGGGCTGCGTCTCCTGCCGAAAGGCGAGCGCTGTAATCCCCGTGTTTGCAGCGTCACGCTTATGGCAGGAAGGTTTGACAGCAGCCTGCCAAGTCAGGATAATCGGCTGTTTTTAAAAAAGGAAATTTAAATGGAGGTTATTTGTGCTCTGCTTTACAAAAACCTGTACTGAAATCATTTGCAAACAAAGCGGTGCACTGGTCCGGCCGCGCCGGCTCCCCTGGCTTTTTGTTCAGACGTTTTCGTGACCATTTACAGAATCAAAATCCCTAAAAACAAATTTGATATTTTATACACATCTTTCAGGCTGAAGCTGATTAACAAGACTGGCTCATTTAAAGTTGGTAAAAAGATAAATATATGATATTTTTTACAGCAGTCTTTGGAAGGAGACGCTTTTTGTCTCCAGGAACTAATTTGCTATAAAAATCTCACAGCAAAAAAAAATCTAAATGCCTCAAATTTAATGTTGCTGCTAATCATTGATCATGTGAGTCTCTAATAGTGATTATTATTTTGTGGCATTAAGAGGGTTAAAATCCCCCAAAATAATTCATATTTGATATATATATATTTCAGGCTAAAGTTGATTAAAAAGATTGACTCATTCAAAGTGGAAAAAAATACAAATATATATATTTTTTTTAACAGTACTTTTTAGGGAGGGGACGTTTTTGGTCCTGAGGGATTATTGAGAAAGTTTTTTTCAGGAACTCTTAAGGGTTCTTGTTTACACAGTTATTTTGAATCTAATCCCAGGAGTCTGTGTGTGTTGGTCTCTGTCTGACACACACCAACCTCAGATGTTCTTCCTCTCCTCCGTCGGGCCGTTCACACACGTCCTGCGTCCTCTATCGGGAAGGTGAGGACCTGCGAGCAGCCAAATCTCACCTCGTCTCACAGGTTTCTACATGACGTGTTACAGCAAAAGCCGCAAAGCCGGCTGCAGAACACAGAGTGCCGGTCAAGGATGAGGTTTTCTTATTTGTTTTTATCCCAAATAATGCATTGCTATCATTTTTTATATTGTTTGTATCATTATGAGGCCAAAGGAACACTGTCTGTCAGGGACACGCTGAGACCCTCATTCAGCCCGGGAGGTTGAGTCTGGAGGCCTGCACATATTAGGTCCTGAGGTGACCCACGTTCACTGTCACCACCCCTCGATTCAACAACAAATACTCATCTGATGTCCTCGATTCCATTCAATTGAATGTATTCAACCGTCAGTGAGCCAGCGTGACACGATGCATCTGTACCTGACAGTTGCTTAATGCTGGTTCCTGCTCTGCTCTCCTCCTCCTCATCCAAGACCACTGGCCCCTCTGCCTCCTCCTCCTCCACCTCCTCCTCCTCCTCCACCACCTCCTCCACTCATGACAATAATATAATCATAATAATGATTATGATATAAAAGTATTGATTACAAACCAGTTTGCATAGAGTACTTGATACGCAAAGGTAACCAATGTAAAAAGGGCCAAACATAAATCACACACACACACACACACACTGTGGATACACATTCCTCAACAGCTTAAAGTGTTACCAGCTCATTTGCATAATGAATGAATGCATGGCCAGCCAGGTCTCTTCTTGAGCCCTTTTTAAGGGGCTTCAGGTTTGCCCACCTGTGCTGCTGTCGGCCGTGCTGGCTCCTGCTGCTGCAGCTTCACCGCCAGCAGTGGCCTCCTCACCAGCCCTGCTTACACTTCGGAGGAGCTCTGTTCACTTTGCGCTTTTGGCAGCATCTTCTACAGCTGTTTTCTTTTCTTCATTCTAAGCTTTTCTGCACCACCCATTTCTTTCTCACCTGTCCTCTGTCTTTTTGACATTTTTTCCTTGTATCCATCCGTCAGTCGCCATAAAATGATGCTGATGTGATGTGATGATGTCAACAGAAACAAACTAACTGAGCCAAACAGCCAATCAGATTGTCAGGTCAGACCAGGCAGGCAGCGCGTGACCCGCTCACAGACTTCATGCAGCCACCGACACACCCACATACGACACACGGACACACACAGACGATGTCTCACTCACTCGACTTGGAGACTGTAGAAGTGGATATTTGGCGACTGTGGAAGCTCCTAAACTGAAAATCAGAGCAGCCGCAGTGAACTGCAGTATGGAGTCGTAATCAATGTAGTGAATCAGAATCATCAGAATCAGAATCAGAATACTTTATTGATCCCCAGGGGGAAATTGTTTTTGTTCCAATGCTCCGTGCAAAGTAGAGATGGAAAACAAGCGATAAAGATGAAATGAAAATAGAAATAAAATATTCAAGTAGAGTAGTGAGCCTCTATTACTGTAGCTACGGTACGGCACCGTCGCTTTCAACAGGGTCAACTTTACTGTATGACAACACTAGACGTACACTTGTTGCACTTTTTTATTTGATTTTATTTCCCATTTGCCATCATAAACTTTCCGGGGAATCGAGAAATAATCTTGATCAGATTT
>CAESWR010000491.1:229789-250403 GCA_903171835.1 Mullus surmuletus | reverse complement strand
GTGAGAGAGAGTGTGTGTGTGTGTGTGAGTGTGTGTGTGTGAGAGAGTGTGTGTGTGAGAGTGTGTGTGTGTGTGCGTGTGTGTGAGAGAGTGTGTGTGTGTGTGTGAGTGTGTGAGTGTGTGTATGTGTGTGTGTGAGAGAGTGTGTGTGTGTGAGTGTGTGTGTGTGTGTGAGAGTGTGTGAGTGAGTGAGTGAGTCAACTCACCCTGAAGTGAGAGTGTGTGAGTGTGTGTATGTGTGTGTGTGAGAGAGTGTGTGTGTGTGTGTGTGTGTGTGTGAGTGTGCGTGTGTAGGTGTGTGTGTGACAGTGTGTGTGTGTGTGTGTGTGTGTGTGTGTGTGAGAGTGTGTGTGTGTGTGTGTGTGTGTGTGTGTGTTGAGAACTTTATTTACCTCTGAATCCGGCTAAAACGATCATCGAGAGTCTCGGGGGTGAAACTCTGCGACCCCGAACAAGCAGAGAGGCTGATTCCCCCACAAACACGCGCGAGCCGCTTCCCGCTTCCCGCTTCCCGCGCGCCAACTCTCGCGAGACTTGAGGAGGCGCGTGGAGCGCGAGGTGTCGCTCCGGTCAAAGGTAAACAGCGCGGACACGACGAGGGGCGGGAGGGTCGCGACGGTGACGGAAGCCGGCAGTCGGCAGTCGCCTCCGAACGGCTCGGTTTACGGTTGAGGGTCCCGTCCACACACACACACACACACACACACACACAGGTGTTGTGGGGAGAGAAGCGGCTGCGGAGGAAGAAGAGCGGGAAAGCGGCTTCTCCTCTCGACCCGCGCAGGTGAACCCGGGACCGGCGATCCGGAACCAGCATGGCGGCAGCGGGGTCCGGTTCTGAGTCCGGCTCGGGGTCGGCGGCGGCCCGGGCCATGTTCCTGATGCTCACACCCAACGAGTCGTCGTTCCAGAGGCTGGAAGATGTTCCTCCGTACGTGCAGCAGGTGGGTGAACCTCCATCCGTGACGTCACGCGGACGTCCATCCACTTTGATGTACAGGATTGTATTCAAACCGCTCTGACGTCTGATGGAAAACGTGCTTTAAAATTTCCCACAATGCACCACGCGCCGTGTTATTGGCCGACAAAGTCATCAACAAATGTATCAATTATCCTCCCAACGTACACGCTCTCTGTCAGCGTTCATCGCCAGAGATCACAGCTCGTTCTTATTCCACAGAATCATGAATGTTTCAGGGAAAATGTTTTTCTGCAGTCCATTGGAAACAGGTTTTACCTCGAGGTGAAAGGTCGCGGTCAGCTGGTATCTTCAGGCAGTCTCCAGCTGCTAAAGGTTGAACATCTTGATAACGTGCTTATGTCATCAGCTGCGGTCCGAGGAGGCCGTTACCTCATGGCCTTCCTGTTTATTTGCCTTCAAGCGTCAATTGATGCACGAGCTCAGGTTCACGCAGGAGCCACAAACCCCACTGAGGAGGTTCATTCATCTCCCCAACTAACACCTAACTGTCCAGGTCACATCTTCTCTTGCTGGTTGAAATGTTTCCATGGCCTTCAGTTTAAAGGCTGCAGTCCCTCTCATGGCCAGCAGGGGGTGAATCCACTGTTTGATAAGAGAGATCAGATCAAATCGATGAGAAATTGGTGCCATTCTTTTATTTATTAGCACAGATTTAATTAAGTGGCGCCAATTTCGACCCAGTCTGCTCACATCAAACCGGATTTAATTCCTCAGACCTCAGATTTTCTTGGTAGAATAACTGTGGAAAAATAATGATGATTAATATGATTAATATAAATGTGTAAAATCACAAGTCCTCATCTTGGGTCCTAGCTTGTAATTTGTTTATGTCTTGATGCCAACGTGGCAAATACTATCGTAGCAAAATAAAGTCACCAGGATGACTCGGCTGCATTGTGTTGATCAGATATTTGGTTGCAGGCTGCCATCTTCTTCTTCTTCTTCTTTTTATGAGAATTACGCTGTGACATTTAATCAACTGTGGGGTTTAAAATCATAGTTAAATAGTGAAGTCGGTAAAGCGTGACGTCCATATTTTATACTCACAGCAGTCAGTGTCGCTGCTGAACAAAGTCCCAACCTTGAACCTTAAAGAATGTTATTTTACCCGCTTTGAAGAAACAGCAAATGAATGACGAAGACCTTGATAACTGATGTTGTGGCGCGAAAGCTCAGATTTTATTTCCATAGCGATATAAGATTATAACCTGATGCCTCAGTCAGAGATTTCATGCTGTTGTTGCTTTTTGCTAAAGGATCTATTTCCCACATTTTTTGGAAGGGGCGGAGCTTCGGCCAAAGACCCCAAATTTTCCCCTTAAAATTACATGGACATTTTATTAAAAAAATAAACCCCAAATAATTCAAATTGATATCTAGCTATTTATAAAGAAATAAAATAATAATAAACGTGTTAAAAAATCCTGTCACGTCCTGAGGTATTTTTATTTGTCAGTGACGTGCGCGATGTCGCTGTAGGCGAGTTCTTTAAGTTTATAAGACCATTGCAAGACCTCAGAACAATCAAGTGCGAGACTTAAGTAAGACTAAAAGCTTTGGTTTTTCTGCCGCTGCTCGCTCTCAATTTGCAGCGTCTGAGTGAGGCGGGTTTACGACGGCGAGCGTCTGGTGCAGGTTTTCACAGCGCGCTTTAACGGGAGGCGTCAGGGGGAGGAGAGCAATTACCCTCCCAGCAGGAGAGCTCGCAACCCACCACCAAACCTGATTACACAAATTTGTTATTGCTGCAGGGCTCGGCGGGGATAAAAGTGTGTGCGTGTGTGTGTGTGTGCGTGTGTGTGTGTGTGTGTGTGAGGGGTGACTCAGCGCTGTTTACGGCGTGTGATGTGTCATTAATTGTTCTGTGATCCCGACTGGCCAAATTAATTACAAAAAAACAAAACAATCCTCTCATTTCAGGGTTGCGGGTTTGTCGCCAGGTCTCCCGGCCGTGCAATACCTCATTTTTAATTTAAAAAAAATAATAAAATAAAATAAAAGCAACTCTTTTAGACTGCTGGGATGAAAGTGTATCGTCAGCCAGCATCAGTCGACCGTGACCTCATAAAAAGCCTGTTTGGGGGAAAGAAAGGGGNAAAAAAAAAAAGCAGACATCTGGTCCACAAATGTCATGTTCCCGTTTAATCCAGAAGAAAATAAAATGAAATTATTAGACGCCACAACAAACCGTCCACAGAGGAGCGTAAATGCTCAGAAACCAGTGAGCGAGATCGAGTGCGGGAAAGTCCGGCGGCGCATAAACGCAGCAGATTAGTCTCTGCGGCGTGAGAATCGACCTGCCCTGCTGAATAATTCTGTTTTAGAGGTAAAACTATCTGCGAGAAGTGGAGGATTGAGAAGGAGGGGGTGTGTGTGCGTGTGCGTGCGTGTGTGTGTGTGCGTGCGTGCGTGCGTGTGTGTGTGTGTATGTGTGCGTGTGTGTGTGTGTACGCGGGCCCGAGCAGCTCCGCCGGCCCATTTGTTCGCTGCAGCTCTGCAGTCTGCAGCCAGATGTTGGAGCGTTGCGTGTGATCGCGGGTCCCTGGTGGTGCTCTCGCCCCCGCCTACACACACACACACACACACATACACACACGTACACACACACCTGCATGCAGAAAGAAAGTGTGGATATGCACACTCACTCTCACTTCCACACACTTCCTCCCTCCCCACCTGCAGATGTGCTCCTCGTCACCCCCTCCTCTTCCCCTCACACACACACACACACCCTTCATTCCTTGCTTTTTTTTTGGTGTGTGTGTGTCTGTGTGTGTGTACGTGTGTGTGTGTGTGTGTGTGTGTGTCCCGGCCGCCTGGTCCAGCAGCGCCTCGGAGCTAAAGCTGAGCAGCCGGGCCCGACGCGGTGCTGGAGTCGCAGGCGTGACCCGTTTGCTCACCCCGTCGCTGGCTAATTTGTTCCATGTTTGACAGAGCCATTACGGGCTTATTACATGTTTCCAGAAATCGCGGCTCGTCACTGACTCTCTGCCTCTTTCCTGCCATTTATTTTGTCGCCACATGTCACAAAATATAACGTGTTTGTTGGAAACTCCTTAAAAGTAAAATGTTGTTTGCGCGGCCGAAAATCGCGGGTCGAGGTCTGGCGGCGTGTCGTGCAGAAAACAGCTGCTAATTCATATGAAAACATCCGTGTTTGTGTTGGTGGACCACACATTTGGGAGCCACACCGCTGCAGAATGGGACTGTTTAGTTTAGAATTCAGACAAAAAAACCCACACTAGTGATTTTTTAATGAAGACAGAACTTTTTTCTTCCCTTCTGCAGTTTCCAGAGCTTTAATCAGAGCGAGCCGGCATGTTGTGGATGTTTGGGGGAACGTATCAGCCTTCATCGTGGTGCAGTGTCGTATCATCACACAAATTACTAGGTCGAAATGGATGTTTTTGGCGTGATTGTCACAAAATCAATTGCACGTTCCATCCCCTAGATGGTACCAAGGGGCTTCCATTAGCTAATACACTATGATGGAGGTTTTATCTTTAAGGCTGAATTCTAATTCACCCTTCCCCTTGGTCTCCCTCTCGTCCCTCCACGCGGAGTGTCAAGAGGAAGGGGTGAAAATAGTCCCCTAAGAGACGAGACACCACTTGACTACAGCTACGTCCTCAAACTGCTGCTACGTCAGCAGAAGTCACAAGTCACAAACAAACATGCTGTTGTCAGTAGCGATAGTCACCGTGGTTCTGGTGTTATTCGACACATACGAGTGTTTATATTGAAAAAGACGGTTTGTTGTAATGAATTCAGTCGGATCTAATCAATGCTAGCTAACAAGCTTAGTGGATTTAGCCGTCAAACCTTGGTGTCTTTATGAGCATGTCAGAGGTAAAGACCTATTACCATCCTTACCCCCTTGGTTTGCTAGTGTGCTCCCGAAAAACCTTTGTTCCGTGGGCTGTTTGGCCCCGCCCCTCAGCCCTACCCCTCCATCCAGACGAGGAATGGGATACGCCTGTCCAAGGATTATCACATTTGAAAATACATCAACAAATGCGTTACCACGGTACAGATAATAACAGGGCCATTGTGCCAAAGCTAATGGTATGCTTATTTACACGACGGCTGATGGTAAAGTAGCGATTCAAAAAAGGTTTCGCTTTAGAACCGGGTTATGCAATGTAGCAACATGCAATGTAGCAACATGTCGTAAGGTAATAGATTACAAAAATACTCACATTTGTGCCCCGCTTTGGTTGCTCGTTTGGCCATGTTGTTCGCACTGTGTACCCCTTGGTTGCTAATGGGCTCCCGGAAAATCTCTGTTTGGCCCCGCCCCTCATCCCTACCCAACGTGAACGTGCAAAACTAAGGGGAGTGGCTACAGGCTGGAACTAAGATTCAGCCTGAGTGTGATAAAACCTGAAGTACCTCGAAGTACAATCCTGTTTTTTGTGTGGTGTTGATCAGTTTGTCTGATGACAGTGCGCTTCTGCATCAATAAAAATGAGCAAAGTATACATTTGATCTCTGAAGGTGACAACGTTTCCCTGTGGGGGGGAAATTGCGTCCGAGGAAAATGTAAACACGGCCCACCGCGACCCAGAGCCGTGTCGCTAACATTTTAAGGGGTCAGCCCTATTGTCTCACATTTCTAGGACCTTTTCAAAATGAGGTTTTGTGTTCTACATTTCCCCTCATTTTAAGCCCTATCCTCCCACAAGATTTTTGAAACATGTTATAGTGAATGAATGAATGAATGAGTAATAGTCAATCAATCAATCAACTTTATTTAAATAGCATAAACCACAGGGGCAGCCAAAGTGCTGATGGTCTATTGCTACTACTGTATAAAAGGTTAGTTGTAATTGGCTACCAAATTGGGAGAAATGGGGATAAAATAGAAATTTCAAAAAAAAGGAAATGTGGGAACCTCCGATTAAGATGTGTTAATGATATTTGTCGTGTAACAGTTTCTTTTTGTCAGGCTAACGAGCTAACAGTGCTAATCTTCTTGTCTGGGCTTTGTCATTGTCAGCGATGATCACCCCCCCCGTCCCTCGGCTGTTGTGTTGTTTTGCTTGGCCCGGGCAGACATCACTAAATTACAATCAGTGTTTTCTCCAGTCGAGCTCACAAACTCAGCCAGTGTCGTCTGGCAAGCCGCAGACCCGAGACAAACATCACGGATCACAAGACATGAAAGTCCGGCGAGGCTCTCAGCTCGCGTGCCAAAACAAATCTGTGCGCTTGGTACAACTGTTAAAAACAACAGAGGACTTCAAACCCCCTTGTTTTCACAGTTTATAAGAGTGTTGAATCATGATTCCTTCTGCTCTGTGTGTGTGTGTGTGTGTGTGTGTGTGTGTGTGTGTGTGTGTGTGCAGGCCACTCCTGTCTTTGTCGGGCTGATCCTGCTGGAGATGCTGGTGGGCTTCCTGAAGAGCGGAGCCCCCACGGTCACCATCAGCGACAGGCTCACCTCCATCTCTGCAGGGATGATCTCCAGACTCCCAATGTGAGTGTCAAAGGTCAGCTCAAGTGTGGGCGGCTGCCAAATATTGGATAACATTTGTGTATAAATGACAAACACACGTCTTTTATTGATATTTGTCTAATTCAAAGATGAAAAACTTCTTCTGTTCTTCTTCTATTGAGTTTATTTTGTTTTTTTATGTGGTGACTTTCAAAAGTCACTCAACTAAAAAACAAATATATATATATATATATATATATATATATATATATATATTTATGACATTATAGCTCTAGAAGTTCGCTCAGATATGATAACAAAAGTCTTTACAAACTTTTCTGATGAAACCTGACTCTTTGTGTTTTCCTTGCTAACCAAATAGATAGATAGATAGATTGGTACTTTAATAATCCTTTGAGGGAAATAGCAATATTACAGCAGCAGCACACATCACCAAAGAACAAGGCACATTGCACATAGAAAAATAAAAACACATAAAAGATTAAGCTAAAAAATAAGATAAAAGTACTTCTACTGTGTTTATTATAAGGCAGTATTTTTCAGAATTATTTCACTTAACTGTGCTGCCGTGGTAAGAAATGTCAAATAAGTGTGTATGGTTCTTCTGCTGTCCTACAAAGGCTAGTTTACGTCTCTGACAACAATGACAAAATCAAAGATTGTGACACCAGGCGAGGAGCCACACTTCCTGGTGTTGGTCTGCAGAGCCGGGTTGTTGACCTGATGACGGTCGCCATGGCGCCGAGCAGCGGATGACGCCCCCTGTCGCCCACAGGTTGCTGGTGAGGGGTCTGGAGCTGACCACCTACGTGTGTGTGTGGGAGCGCTGGCGGCTGCTGGAGCTGCCGTGGGACTCGGCCTGGACCTGGTGGCTCACCTTCCTGGGAGCCGACTTCTGCTACTACTGGGTCCACCGCTTCGCTCACGGTACCGTCAGCTCCGCTCCAAACATTCAGACACCGGAGCACACTTTTTATGCATTTGCAATTCTGCTGTTTTTTCGCTCTCCTCGAGCAAAGTGAAATCTGTGGGCGGAGCTTAATTACGTCTCTGTGGAGTTGAGAAAGTGGAAAACTAGTCAGAACTTTTTTTTTTGGCCTCTGTGCTTACGAAAGCTTAATATTTTTTTCAGATTTCCTCAAATTAGACTACCAATATTCAATTGAACTCATTCGCAAGTGGTGTGGTTTTTAGATCAAGCGCAATGAGAGAATTTGACAAATTTGATGAATGTTTAGTTCGATAAAACGATGAAGTGGTGATACATGAGGTCATGCCGGCCTTCATAATGGCTACCACACACTACCTGAAGCACACACCACATCATTCTGTCATGAGTCGGGACCCAATGATACGCAGCCTCAGAGGAAATCTGAGGAATTAACTTGAAATCACTCAATTAACTGAACACAGAAAGAAAATATCTGCTTTAGTAATTTCATGCTTCCATTTATGATTGAATTTGATAGATTTTAAATTGGTTCCTTTCTGGAAGATCAATGGTTAGGAGACACTGCAAGAAGAGATGACACTGCTCAGGTCAAGTTTATTAAACCTCACAACAAATACTGTATATCAGCTCAAACAAAGTTCTTCTATTTATCTTCACATCGGGTCATAAATATCATCTTATATATGCTGTGTGAGAGCTAAAAAAGAAATTATTTGTTTAGAGACAATCTGATTGTTATATTGTTTTGGTTCGATCACTTTCAGTGGGTGTTGGTGTGTTTTTTTTGTTTTGTTTTTCAAATTTAAGACCTTTTTTGGACTTTGAATAGTTCTCTATTGAAGCTGTAGCTACAATATACTGTATCGGGTCCACAGTGATGTTTCCTTCAGGTAAAATCGCAGTGGCCTCACTATTTCCATGACTATTTCCAACATGAAATCTGACTGAGGGATCGTTGACACTTCCAGGAGCTGCAGCAGCAAGTGAACATCATATTCCTCCCACCACATGGTCTCCGTGCTTGGTCAAAAATGGTCCCGTTTATCCCATAATGAGCGGCTTACAAAGTGTGAGAACATTGAAGTGGATCTGAACACTTCTGCTGCTGGAAAAACCAAGTGAAATGCGAGTGGAAAGTTCTCACAACAAACCAAAGATCTGTAATGTGACTGCTTCCTCAGGCTCACTGGGGAGAAGTTCTGATCTCAGAAGTTGGGCTTCGTGGTGGAAGATTAATTGCTGGATGTTCATCTATCTTTGCCAGAACTTCCTAAACCCTTCCACTCAACCACCAGCACCCGAGCCCCCCCCCCATGTGTGTGCAGATAATAGGAAGAAAAAAAAAGAAAGAAGAAAACTACAAAGGTAGCTGGTGATAAATGGTTGTAAAGCTTTGATTTAGTTACCATCCCTGCCGGGAGGAGTCGTGAAGATAACACACACATCATGCTCTCCTGGACGTCGCTGAGGAAGCAATCATTTCTGAGCTACATCCAGCTGCTGGGGAGCCGTGCAGATGTGAGAGGCCGGGGTCTCCGGAGGGCCGCCGTCTGAAGCCGGAGCTGTCACATCACCGAGCGCCGCTGCCTGCCGCCTCTGAGGCGGCGGCGGCGGCGGCGTCCTGCAGCATCGCTGTAAAGAACAGAAATAAACAATATACTTAGCAGATACCGTATTTCTGTCGTAGCCGGACAGGACGACCCGATGGCCGGAGACGCCGCCGCGCTGATGCTCACGCCAGATGTTCGCGCCAGATGCTCGGCTGCCTCGCACCGGAAGAGGCGCGTTTATTTGTGGCCCGCGTTGATGTTTATTTGTGTCGGTGGCGTCTCGTCCGCAGAGCTTTAGAGGAAGGTCGGCTGCCGCTGTGGCTCCACAGAAGCCCGACGGCCTCAGACTCAGATGTGACTTAGAACGTCGCCTCGGAGTTTTGACACCGCTCGACATGTTAGTCTCTTAGGACAGTGTTTCTCAAATTGTTTCAGACCAAGGACCACTAAAGAAAAATCATGTATGGCGAAGCGAAATAGCCCCGGAACAACAGCCCAAACACAAACTGATGTATTATAAACTCACATTATATATGTTACAACCAGTCCAAAAGAAAGGCTTGTTAATGGAGTAACGTTAGCTCGCCCGTAGGCTTGTTAATGGAGTAACGAGCCTATTCCATTAGAGAGTTAATGGAGTAATGAGTCTACAGTTTGCCTGTTTTTTCTGGGGGTTCAAGGAAACTTTTGTGACTCCTGGCGAACTATTTTTTTTAAATGTTAAAAGTAAACACACACAATTTACTCACGGTCTTGGCGGCCATCCACCAGCGCCCCCTAGTGGACCCCAACAGAAACCCTGCCGTAGGACATGTGCAGCCGTCACAGATTTTGAGGGAAATGACAAATAGCTGCTTTGCTTGTAGGCACGCTGACGTACTGTGATGCTGAAACTACTGTAATCAAAAGTGTCAGACTTTCTGCACTCAATGATCCTTCAAAGAGCGGCTCCCGCGCTGCTCACATGTCCACATGGTGTTGTTTACGTGTTACGAGTGATAGAATGACCAAAGTTGTCAGTCAGAGTTATGGCTCTTTCTGTTGTTGATTGGTTTTCCACCACAGACCGTCTCCGCCAGCGGTTTCGAACACCACGTCTGCTCACTCAGGCGAGAAGAAGCTCGACCGCACATGGTTGTCTGTGTGCTCATCCTCACTGTGGTAGCTGAAGTTAGCATCATTAGCTTGCATTACCACATTATGATTCCCAAACAGCCAAACTGTTACATGAGCATCAGTGATAGAAATGCTAGCTAGCGGAGAGGCTACAGGTGTTGGAGATGCTAGTGGAGAGTTCAGGGCAGCATCATTAGCCTGGAAATGTTTCACATGATTATTCTTTTCAAATGTTCACAGTGCTTTTTTCTTTTGTAGCTTAGCATCTCTAAGCAAGATGTTGACGAACAAAGTTGCAATCTTAACTCAGATTCAAACAGCCAAACGTTTAAAGTAACATAACCATGTTAGCTAGCGGTGATGCTACAGTTGTTTGAGATGTTAGTGGAGAGTTTAGGGGAAGGTGACCAGACATCCCAGATTTTTTGGATGACCTGTCCTTGGTTCGAGCTGCCTCTGATTTTAGCATTTTACTGATTGAGAAAAAAATGTTGCACGTTGACTAGAACAACAGTTATGACTGAAGACAGATAGGAAGCGTGAGTGAGCATGTTGCGCAGACACCACTTATTACGGTAGCTGCAGACGAGGACAATGTTCAGGGCGGCTCTGCTTCATTGATAGGTTGCATCATTGTGACCTTCTGTTTATTATTTTGAATTCAGGTACGTTTGAACGGTTAAAAGTGTTGTGGGTTGAATGAACTGACTGTTGTTATTACTGAAAAAATGAAAAAGCCGGAGCACCATGAAGTGCAGCTGGAGTGTGCTGACCTTTGCCTCGCTCCCTGTAATATTACCCCAACAAAATATAGGAATCAGCCTGAGATCTAAGGGGTCAATCCTTCACCCGAAAGTTGAGTGAGCAAACCAAAAAGTAAACACTTGGCGAAGATAAGCTTCCTGTTCCTGATAGTGATGGTAAATATTATCAGTCTGCTGCTCTGACTACAATTTTTTGGACTATTGCCAGTTAGTGATGACAGTTAATGCTCTCTGGGTCGGTCTGGACTGCAGAATAGCTTTGGGTTTCTTGTTGTTGCATTTTATAGCCACCCAAGAAGTTTTTTTAAACTAATGTTGTAAGACACATCGTTTAGGACACTGGTTTGCTGGGTTAAACAAAACAAAACAGCAGCAATGAACAGATCAATATATTTGGAAAATTAGAAAATGCAACAAACCATATGATAACATTTTTCAATTAAATGGCAGTTTCTGTGAGAAAAGAATCTTTTAACTTGGATAAATAGTGCGGCAGTAAAGGAAGCGGTAAAGTTGGAGTTGAAGCGCACCGCAGCGAGGCAGTAAAGCAAGCAGCCCGACTCTTCCTCTGGGTGCCTTTTAGCCGCACATGCAAAAGTCAACAAGCCAGCGAGGCTCGGCGGCTCAGCTGGTGAAAACTTTGTCATGTTACTGCAGTAGACCAGAGTGGACAGTGTTTTATTTTGCGTAATCTGTGGTTGGAAACAGCTCAGTGTCCTTCGGCTGACCATGAATCATGTAAACAGTCTCCTTGTGTGTCGACCAGACCGATGTTCGGATGGCTGATGACCTTTTTTTCACCGTGGTTGCGTGAACCTGAATGCGAGAGACTCCTCCGGTATCACATCGCTGCTCTCTTTTGAATTTTATGAACTGCAGAATCATTTTTGTGCCCTCACCCCCACCCCCAAAATAAATAAAAAAAAAGAAATCCCCCAAAACTTTCCACTTACTCTCATTTCCTCCTCTCGCAGCCTGCCGAGGTTGTTATTATGGAACATTGTGGGGTCGCGGATGGTCTGCTGCTGAGCGGCCGCAGCGCTCGCTCAGGATATAAGCTTTTCCCCTGGAAAGGGAAGCGGCTCGCTGCGACCGCAGGACGGGACGGCCACGCTCCTCACTCCGCACTCTGGTCGGGCCAGGTCGCCTCGGTCAACCCGAGTCTGACCTCTCGCTTCTTCTCAAAGCGACCGGAATATTCCGATCCGCGTGGGATCCATAGGGGCGCTGTGGGTTTTTTCCCTTGCATGAAGAATACACTTTAATGAGTGTCAAGTCGTCATGTAGCGATGCTTTAGGAGCCCTGTCCGACTTTACAGCACTCCCTTTTACAACCATCTGTCCAGCTTTCGTCTCCAAACAGCAGGATTCCTCCATCTCAATTCCTATTGTGTCAAAACATTTGAGCTATAAATCTCCACATTGCACAATAAGAGCAATATTACAATAGGAAACTGCAAAAAAAAGCAAAAGTGACATCCTCCGCCGGGAAATATGAGCCCTTATTAGCTTCAACGTAAAATACCACTTTCAGTTTAAGCAGTTTTATGGGCCCTTTCCTTTCATAGTTTCCCTCTCATGACTTCCACATGAAAGGACAGCTTGGAGATAATTAAGTGGAAAGTACTTTGAGAGGCGGTCGCCCGTCTTTGCTGATGCCATCTTTGCCGGGGAGAGACATTACCCGCTCGGCTCGCCAGACGCTGTGATCTTGGAGATAGCGCCGCATTGAAGGGAAACTGAGCTGCAGGCACTGGGGCCTGGATGGAGTTCAGGATTTCTCTATTGACAGAAATATCAGCAAAGAGTCTGCGGCCTCGGCATTTGGTTTGAATCTGCACGGACCGGAGCCGACGAGAGCTGGCCTCACTCGGATTCTGACGTCTAAGCGAATCTGGAATTGTAAACACTTGAGTGACCTTCATGCAAGCACAGACTTGTGTGTTTATCTTATCGCTTGATATCGGCGTGGGTTAAAGGCCTCTACTGCCGTGAATTCTCCTTTATTTTCACACGATCTCCCTTGAAATAAGTGGCTCCCATCTTTATTAACAGCCTTTGAAACCACTTTCCTGTAAACACAATGCTCCGGCAACTCGGCTAATGACAAGAATAACAAATTAGACGATATTTTCTTTGCCGCCTCCCCCTCCGGTCACCGTCAGACAGACTATATATAATCAAAAGTGTTCTATTCTGAAGCAGCCTGGAACCAGATGGTTTTGGGTGAGCGTGAGGCCGTCTCGGTTCGGATGCGGCCGTGTTGTTGACAGGCCTGTTGATTCTGTTTATTCTAACCTCATATCGCCAGCACCACTAATAGCAGCTCTGCTCTCGGGCAGCATCTATATCCGGGCATGCCAGCCAGGCTGAAGCTATTAATCAGCCAGTCAGCTGTCCAGGCTTTGATTATACGTGAGGTAATAGAGTTACGCTGCAGTTGTCTCGCCGCACTACAGAAGCTGCCGCTCCGCTTATAGCTCAGACACGTCAGAGCATCACTCAGAGCTCCTGTGAAATGGTATCATTACTTCTTCGATGTGTTGGGCGAGGGCAGCATCAACCCTGCCGGGGTCACTGAAGAAGGGTTGGGGAGTCATTAAGGCTGAATCCCAATTCCAGCCCTTAGACCCTCTCCTTAGGTTTGTGCGTTCACGTGAGGGGTAGGGGTATCCCACCTCTCCTTTGGATGGAGGGGTAGGGCTGATGGGCGGGGCCAAACAGCCCTTGAAACAAAGATTTTCCAGGAGCATAGTAGCAACTAAGGGCTAGGGATGGTCATAGGTCTAACCAGAGGTGTTTACCTCTGACATGCCGCTCAGAAATGCACCAAAGTTGGACACCTGAATCCACTAAGCTTGTTAGCTAGCATTGATTAACTCTGTTCATTACAACAAAACGTCTTTCTCAATATATACATACCCAAAACTGGTCCAGCAGCACTCGAGGGTGTGTCAAAGATATCATCTTCTTCCTATGTTTCTGCACCTTGTCAATACACCAGAACCATGAGAACTGTTGACAACGGCATGTTGACTGTTTGTGTCCTGACGCTTCTGCAAACATAGCAGGCGGCTAGTGACAGCGTTTGATGCCATAGCGGTATTCAAGTGGTGTCCCATTTCTTAGAGGAATGTTTTCACCCCTTAGACTGAGGGGAAGGGGTGAAAAGGAGAGCTGACTTTCCAGTGAGGGTTTCTACGTGAGCGGATTCCCGTTTAACATCTCATATTCAAGCATACAAGCTCTGCTCCGTGTGAAGCTGCCGACCTTCGGCCTGATGTCTGGACAACAATAGTCTGCTCTGGGTTGTGTGAGACTTTGCCCACACCCCCAGATACGTCTTTCTCCGTTTCATCTGTGGACAAGATGGTTCCAAGATTCTGATAATTTGGATCGGAGCACCGAGGTCCACAGACACAGGCTAACCCCTGCCACTGACTCACACTCGGTGTGTCCCTCAGCCAAAGACACACTGAGGACCAGAGCTCTACATTAGAGTACTACATTAGAAGTTTGGGCCGTTTACAGGAAGAGGAAATATGTTGATTTTGTTGTTAAAATAATCAGATAATTGTTTATTTTAAAGAATTGTTAGACAGATAAGTAACACAGTAACACTGAATAAAAAAGTGGAGGGCCTTTGATTCACTGGCCATTGAAATGGTCCGTATTAAGGACTGTTGGAGAGATGAGTCCTACACTGTTGCATCTACACTGTTGAGGTTTCTGAAAGAGGGCAGAACCCAGTAACAGCTTGTTGTGGCTCAAAAACGGTCTCTGTCACGCTCTAACAAACACAACTTGAGACTAAATTCTCACAAAGTCAGAAATGTGAGCTTTCCCATTGTGAAAGCTGCTACAACCGACCTTTCACAAGCAGCAGCCGATCAAAGCCAGTCTGGGAGTCTGAAGCCCCTTGGCTGTGGCCGCCGCACCCTGACATTGCACATTCATGAGTCAGTTAGCAGTTGCGTTGGACCGACACCAGCGTGGGCCTTAGCAGCCAAAGATAGGTCGCATCTGTGTGGCAGAGAGGTTCCTCACCTCGGGTCACCCTTAGGGTTCTAGTGTTTCCAAATGAGCACACCAACGAGATGCTGCCACCCAACGGAATTTGTCAACTTTTTTTAGGCTTCACAATCTAAAGAGTTTATCAGCGGCTTCAGAGTGACTCCTGGCTAACGTCGTAATATTTTGCGAAGCTTCTGTTATCTGATAACAGAAATTTACATTGGAAGCCCAAACATTTGCACAACACCGAGCAGGCAGCGCTTCAGGCAGGCAGGCTTGCAGGTTCAGCCGGCCGTCCCTCGTCCGGCAGCAGTTTAAAATCAGCCCCTCTGTGTGGTTTGCTCGGAATTCGTCTGCCGCAAACATATTTCCCCCCAAACTCACATCTCATGTTGAGCCCGTTCCCGCGACCACAACTCTGATGAGGTTTGTTTAGTTTTTTTGGGGACATGAAGGTCCCCCATTGTGGCCAAAGCGGCTGTATTGTTTGGTTAATTACATGAGAGCGAAGACGTGAGCTGATGACCTGTCGTCCTCAGTGTGACGAGCAATAAACTGTTGTTATACCGCAGCCTGGAGGTGCCTTTAATTACAGCCAGTTTGAAATTGTCAGCATGTCATAGCTGAGGAACAAACTTTCCTAAACAACCATTTTGGTCCACATTCTTCTGCTGGAATTCACATTTTGTGAGCAGACTTTCAGGATTGACCAGGACTTGTTGGACCGCCTTTTCAATAATGACTCGATACTAAAGTTCTTTTTTCGTCATTATTTATTTTTTTGTTAGTTTAACTTTTTCTTTTGTCAATGGAACTCAGAAGAACTCGGTATGTCATTGATATCACCATCTATCAACGTTGTTTCAGGGTTTATTTTTGCTAGTGTGTGGAATTTGCACTTTCTCGTTTAGCAGTAAAGTATTTTTGTCAGACTTTTGGCGGCCTGACTCTCTGTGGTGACGTTTCACTCAGACCTCCAGCTCTCTGGAACAAAACGAATATTGCTTTATTGCTTGCTGCTTCAATTTTTAGAAAATTTGTTTAGGATGTCACAAACTCCGGCCATGATACCGTGTGCACAGAGGGGAAGGCGCTTGTGGTATTTGGCGCCTAAAACACAAAAAAAGTCATGACAAGCACAAATTTTATGAGAAATTTCATGCATTCTTCATTGACTTTTCCTGCATCTTCCTGGAATATTCGCCCCTGCTGGGATTTTTTTTCCTGCTTTGCCAGCACCTCGTGGCCCCGCCCACCCTGTCAGCTCTGCAGACAAACAGATGTGGTCTGCTGTCGTCCGTCCCCAAGGAGCTGCAGCCTATGTGGATGTTATTGTTTGAAGAGGATCTCCTCCCAGCCGTGTGGCAGTGCAGGGTGGTGCTGGTGCTGCTGCTGGTATGGGGGGAGTGTTAACACCCCCTCCCCTCCAGGGCCGGCCGGGGCTCCATAAATCTTCAGTGTGACGGCGAGTTCCTGGTGCAGGTTGCAGGGCCGACAAAAGAATCCGAGCCCCCACTTGGTTTGCTGGTGCAGCCGGTTTGGTGCGGTCAGGATGTGGGGGTCTCGCTCGCCGCAGCAGAAGAGACCCAGTGAGAGGACTCATGGGAGGCAGAGATAATATCAACAATGATCCATAGGTCAGACAGCTCCAGCTCTGAGGCTGCTGCGTGCGATGAAAGGGGGGAGGGGGGTGATGCGCTCAGGGCCCGCACGTACACTATGCAAACAAAGTGCAGAAAAGAGGAGTGTGTTATGAGCACGGGGGGGGTCGCTGAGTTCAACAGAGGCCGTGGCCTGCCGGGCTGCTGCCCTGACGCGCCCCACTCGCCGTAAGGACGGACTGTCCTCTGTCAACAGCCGTGGCAGACCAGGAGGTTTCCACTGCTGACGCTGCTCACGGTGAAAATGTCGGCACTGTAAGTGGAAATGCTTGAGATTGCACCATGCGAGGAAGAACGTGCACAAAATGTGAGTTAGATAATCAGGGTCAGTGTTAATGAACCCCCACTTTTAGTTGGATGAGCTAATATAGCACAGATAATGATACATTTGAGGTCAGACAAGCATGAACTGTTATGTAGTGTGTGTGTGTGTGTGTGTCTGTGTCTGTTACATCAGATGTTTGTGAGCTTGGACTGGACGTGCCTTGTGTGTGGAAATGGCAGAACTCCTCTTGGGGAGTCATTTTCCACCTTAAATTGCTTCATGCATATTTAAGGTGGAAATCCAAAGTGGTTTGCTTCTGTCACACCAATTTTGTTTACTGCAAAGCTCCCGTTCCATCACGTTTTTGGTTTTCCCATCTAGCAGAGGTTGTGGATGATACCTGTTACTTTTTTGTTATCGCTTTTGTTGAGTGTCTAAGCGACCCAAACCCACTGGTGAAGGTGACACACTGCAGAGCACAGTGACTGTGACTGAGCAAGTGCGTTTGAAGTGTAAGGCATTTAAAAAATATAATATACCTACATTGGTTAAACAAAAAGTATCTTGACATTGTGTATCTGTAACAAAGATTTTTGCCCACATACTGTAAATCACAGAAAAACGGTCTTGAACCGTCATGGCAGTCTTGCCACGCCCATTTTGCAACCATCCAGTCACTCCACCCAGTGTTACAACCCACCATCATCTCTGAATGTTCATCACCGATCATGATTTGTTTGACCTTCACAATTCCTGAAAGTTGCCTCCATTTCCGAAGCATGTGGGTTGGAGGACGTCTAGCGCGTTGACAGACGTCCACTTGGTCTCACACCTGTACATGCAAAGACAAAGACACGTGATATGAGTGCATTTGAGACGTTCGTGAGTGGATGAGTTTCATGGCGCCTGCGTCTACTCAGCTGCCCGACCCGTCCATCAGTGACCCAACAATGTGAAACCCAGAGATGTTTAATGTGAAATAATATCGAAGAGTAATGTAGCAGCTGTTGTCCTCAAACCTCCAGCCTGGAAAGACCTACGCGCTCCGGCGTTCTCACAGCATCAAATATAAAATTCTTCACGAACTGCCGACAGATTCATTCATATTTACATTTGTGTGAGTGTGTGTGAAAAGTTAGCAACAGAGCACAATAAAAGACGGGGGGGAAAATTGATTTAAATGGGAATGGGTTTAAAAAATGCCTCTAAATCAATGGGAATTCCATCAATTAAAATATTATGATACAGTGCATGAAGCTGCCCTGCATCATCCACAGTTTTAACACCCTGTTTGTGAGAGCTGCAAGTGGGCCTGACCGGCGTGAGTGTGTTTAGTTTAGTGTGTGTGACTGAGCTGTGTGGACAGCATGAAGTATGGCAGCGGCGGCGGAGGGGGAGCTGGCCCGCCGTCCTCCGAGCCCGCCGCTCACTGTTTGGCTTGGCCTCCCATCCAAGGGCCCTCCAGTCCAAACACTGGAGGGCCGTTCACAGCCCATTACCCGGCTGACGGACAGGACGGGCCTCCACTCGCAGGGTGTCGCCGGCCGCTGCCAGGAATTTGTCGCTGAGGGTGATGATTTAGCCCGATGATGGATACAGAAGCATTTCAGGAGATTTGAGTGATTAAAGAGAGCGTTTGCATCACCTTCTGCTCTGGTTATTTTTCTCCACTCGCACCTTCTCGCAGGAGCGTCGCTGAAGGTGGACGTGGGTGCTGGCTGCTGTTGGTGCTGCGTTTATGGAGTTGAGCAGGTCTGGCGTTTACGCGAGTCCTCTTGTGTAAGTGCGGCTCCTGACAGGGCCAAAGGGGAAGTAAACAGACTCAGTCAAAGTCCAGCTAACATGAGTGATTATGAATTATGGGCCTTGATTATGTGTCGCCTTACAGCTAACAGTGCAACTTGCAGAACTGTAAAAGCTTACATCACCCAGCTGCCCCCCCTCCCCCTCGAGTTTGGTCAAACTATTTCCAGCGTGTTGTTATTGGTCGGGACCTCCACCAGTTTCTCTGTTCCCTTGGTTTGGTTTTTAACAGGATTACACGGAAAGGACTGAAATTGTCAGGGTAGTGCCGCATCCCTGGAGGGGGATTAGTTAGGTTCTGCTACAGATCTGTTTACCACAACTTTGGCAAGAAAAAAGTGCTGCTAAAAGATACTCAAAAGTGTTTCAGAAAGACAAAGACAGAGATATGGTTGAAGCTTTGCCTGGACTGGCGGCTGTTCCGGAGAACTCGCTTTGTTTTGGTCCTGGAAACCTTGAGTAACCCAGATGATGTGAGCTCTCTGGAACTTTTTGTGATGTACTAGCAGATCAGAGATGTATTTTGAGGTGACTTGGTAACCTCTGAATCTCCAGCCTATCCATAGATGCAGAGGAAGGGGCTGGCAAGGAGGCCCATACTTTTTTGTGGGGGGTGGGTCCATGAACTTAGCCAAAAAGTGTGTTTTTTTAACAATGGCATTGATGGAGGGTCTCTCTGTCAGCAGTATTTAGCACACACTACTGGACTGATTTCCATGAAGGGGGGGGGGGGGGGTTGCTGGATGGAGGGGCGTCCCATTCACTTTTTTGGAGCCAACTCAGATGTTTTTCTCAGGAAATATGACATGGACCTTGGCGGAGGTCTCCATACTAAAAGTGCACTTCTAGTTGTAGACAGTTTTGCAGCTGCCCCAATGATCAAACTAACGGGCTGATGATCGACCAATCGCTGCCTTCGTTGTTTTCTTTGTTTTGTAAACAGTCAACAGCCAATTAGAAATTTTTGAAAAGTGCCCTGGTGAGCCTCCACTCATCCTTGTTATTGCGTAGAAATTGTTAGCCAAGACCCTCCAGGGGCCGAAGGCAAAGTGCCGTCCTCAGCGTTTCCCTGCCCTTGCTGGGAACGTGGGCTCGGAGGCACTGGTTCTCGCTGGTTCTCACCATTAAAGGGGCTTCCCTCCTGAATAGGCCCTGCCAAACTATGCAACGTCCCGCCGAGTCCAGAGATGAGGACATGGGCTTGCAGTGAAGCCTAGCGGTTCTTACTTCCTATCAATGACAACGCGCATCAATCTTAGCCGCCCCGAGTCCCGGACCCTGCCAAGCATGATTCCAGTGAGGAGGGGTGGGGGGTGGAGGGGACTCAGGCTGCTGGAATTAAACAAAGGCTGGATTATCCGCTTGGTACGTCTCTTAGTGGGACAGTTCTGAATCCCCCATGATTCAGGGTGGAATAAATCCCATGATTTTTGTGTCAGGCTGCGGCGTGCTCGGCCGGGCCTCCTCTCGGCTCACGCTGGTGTCCTGTCTGCAGATCCGTCCTCTCCAGAAGGTAAATAAAGTTTGAAATCCAAACTCTGTTGCTTCCATTTCGAGTCAATCCAAAGTGCACCGTTTAACATGGCATGTGACGGCTGCAAAACATTCAAACGGGACGTTTCTCTCTCTCACACCTGCCGAAAAAATCCAGCAATAAGGCCGTTAAATCAGCGAGGTGTGGAGTATTGCTCAGGACCGGTAGTTTTCTCTCAAAATTCTTCAGGGTTTCCCCAACGCATGGGGTAGTCCACCTTGATTGCCCCCCGTTCTCCTCACACAGCGGCACACACCTTCAGTTCTCACCAGCATGTTTTTTCAGGTGCGTCGGACCCTCGATCCATTGGGTTTTACGACTGCCGGCCTCCGTGGAGTTCACAAGTTTATTAAACAGAGAGGAAAGAAGGAATTTGAGATGATTTTTTTTCTTGAAAGATTTTCTCAAAATAGAAAGGAGTTTTCCCACAGTGGGCAAAGCTTTTATCTTGCTTCAAAACACTTCTATGTATGAGATTTACACTCTTGAATCAAAGAAATACACTGGGGGGGGGG
>CAESWR010000491.1:196534-206770 GCA_903171835.1 Mullus surmuletus | reverse complement strand
CCCCCCCCGATGGCGAGCATTCCTTGAGGATGAGGGGATCGATGGCACGAGGGCCAAGTGTCGTGCGGCTCTGATCATCCCGCTGGCGTTGGAAAGCAGCGTCTCTCTGGTTTCTAACTCTTCTTAGCGGGCGTTGGCGGTCGCAGCCGGCTCTGAACTGGCTCCGCCCCCCAACGACTTGAACTCCCAAGCCTTCCAGTCAGTGCCGGGCCCTCTCTGCGGAGCCGCTCTCACCTCAGCCAGACCTGAGATGCCCTCTGCAAAAGCCTCCTCAGACACGTCTTCCACCCGGCGGTTAGACGGATTTAGCCGCCGCACTGGTGAGGGCGGCGGCCGCGCAGCTCCGGGGCAGCAGCGCCTCTAATCCACGTCTGCTGGTGGGAAAAGACAATATTTCCCTCGTCAATGTCGCCGAGCGGAAGTTTTTTTCACATTTCTTTTCCATTATAACATCAGGACGGAATAAACAGCAGAGCGGCAAACCCCCTGAGCAAGATGGCCGCCGCAGAGAGGCACGCAGCAAGCAAACGATGAACACAGAATCACTTTCATGGTGTTTTCTTCATCTTTTAAAAAAACAAGAAAGATGTGACAAAAATATGCTAAAAAGACACCTGACAGCCGGTCAGACGTAACAACGTGTACGGACGTTTTTAACAATCGCACCCTGAAGCTACGTAAGGTTAGAGCCGTCCAGTTACGTGCTCTTAACCCGTAAGAGTTCCTTAAAAAATCCCGCAGGGCAAATAATGCCCTCCCCCAAAAACTGCTGTAAAAATGACGTATTGATGTCAACCTTTTTAATAAACTTCAGCCTGAAATATATCAAATTTTAATTATTTAGGGGCATTTTAACCCTCTAAGTGCTAGTTTGTTTACGTAACTCGAGGATTTAATGATTATTATTATTATTATTAGTAGAGCCTCAGATGATCAATGATCAGCAGCAACATTGAATTTGAGGCATCCAGATTTTTTCTGCAGTGACTGATTTTTATAGCAAACTCTCTTATTAGTTCCTGGGGACAAAAAGCGCCTCCTTCCCAAAGACTGCTGTAACCCCGAGCTGAGACTGTCGGGGTTCTTTCTTTTATTAAAAAAATAAACAGTGGGTGGACGGAGGGAGTCGAGGGACGGACGCAGCTCTAACAGGCCCTGTGAGGCTCATCCATCTTCGCTCTGGAATCCCATTAAACTCGCTCGCAGGACTCGGACGCCTGCTGCCGGAAAAAAAGGGGCGTGTCTTGCTGCGACAAAGGGGCGTGTCTCGCTGTGACTCGCTGGTCAGACCTGAGCCCACGCGGCCTCGCCTGATGTTGCCGGCGGCGCTCTGGACGCGCCGTCGACCTTGCATGCGACCCGCCGGCAGACGCACAGTAAACGAATACAAATACCACATGTGGGAGGAAAAAATACTCCAAACAATTGTGTGACTCTGAGCTGGCGTGTCATCACAGCACTGCGTGTTTTTGCTACACTTTCAGCGCACAGCAACTGCAGTTTCACATGTGTTTTGTCTGGCTGCACGATGTCCATGTGTGTGTGTGTGTGTGTGTGTGTGTGTGTGGGAGTGTGATGGCAGTATTTCTCATGGCTGTTGCTGCAGAGCCGGTGCTCTCTGGTGGGATGTTAAGCTGCCGGCCGTATCCGTCCTGGGCGCAGAGACTGTATATCTGCTCGTAATGAACGGACAGGAAGTGTGTGTGTGTGTATGTGTGAGTGTGTGCGTGCACATGTTGCTGTGCAGGTGTACCCTTGTGCTTTGCATGATGTGTGTGTGTGTGGGTGCACCTGTGTTTGAGCACCACCTACATCTGTGGGGGGACTTAGAGTTTATTTATGATATCATTTTGGTCACAGTGGCAACGTGTGTGTGTGTGTAAGTGTGCTGTGAGTGTGTGTGTGCTGTGAGTGTGTGTGTGTGTGTGTGCGCTGTGAGTATATTCTCACAGTTTTTCTGAGTAGCTTTTTCTATCTCTGAATTTTCTTCTCTCTGAAGCCCCTTTGGCTGAAAATTGTTCCAGTCCTGTCCGGGATGATGTCACTTCCTGTCTCAGCCCTCAGCCTCGTCAAAGCACGTTGACTGTATCGATCGATCATGAGTTTTCAGGTTTTTGTAAGTGGTTAAATTGTTTTTGATCAAAATTGATATCTTGCCAATATGACACCATCAAACATTAATTGTAAAGGGCGTCTGACTATTGACCCAAACTTCACAGTCTGGCCAGTAGGGGGCGGGGCTTAAGAGAGTAGAAAGAAGAAGAGTAAAGTAGACATTTTCTTTAGACATTAAGTTTTTAAATGTAAGTGTCGCAGAGTCAAACTTTATCAAACATCAAAGTTTGTCGATCGTCTTCCCATTTTTGGAGCAGAGGGAGGATGACTAAGTATTGAGCATCGCCATGGCGACCATTGTTGGGCGCGGCGGTGGTGGCGGTGGTGGCGGTGGTGGCGGTGGTGACGTTGGCGGCCCTCAGAGTGAGCAGCAGCCGTGATGTGGTGCTGCCCCCTGCTGGCCTCAGCCGCCACCCGCCTTACGCACATCTGGGCTGGAAGCTTCTCGTGTTTGATGGAGCAGGTTCTGCTGCTGACTTCAGTCTGCGCGTTCGGCCGCTCGCTCCGGCAGAGAGGAAACCCGCACGATGTTGGGGGTCTTTTGTGAGATTGTTGCGGCCTTAGCGGGAGCTTTTCCAAAAAATTGCGATGGAGTTTTGCTGTGTTTTTTTAGGTTTTTGTTGCGATCACATTTCACAAGGTGGCGATAAATTGTTGCGATTTTCCCTTTTTGTAATCAAAGTTGAGTAATGTGTTAAATATTAGGTTATTCCTGAAAGAACAAAGACATTGAGAAACGGTCCTATGAATAACACCGACCAACATAAATAAAAGATTAGCAGGAATAGAAAAATGCAGCCAAATCAATCCCAGCCTCGTGTCTGCGTTGCCAGGTTTCTTCCCGTCCTGACCTTTCCCACTTTTTCTGCTCGGCAACTGTGAAACGTTGAACTCGCACTCGCTGCTTCTCTTGAACACAAACATGGCTGTAAGGTTGAAGGCAGCTTGTCGACGTCAGCTCATGACGCCAATGATTGCTCAAAGTTGCAGAAGTTGCGGTGATTGGTTAAAAACGCAACACAGCTCTGAATTTGCGGGGATTTGCCGCCATCATCAGCCCTGAGGTTTTTAATTCCCGCACACTGTATCCTCATGGATTGAGTTGTTGCTTGTGTGAGATGGTGCTCTTATTTTGTAAAGTGTGGAGTCGGTGTCTGGCTTCCTGTCGGCGGCCATGTGGAGCGAGCTCTGGAAACGTCCCGTCGCAGCTCGTCCATCAGCAGCCTGACAGCTCCGGTCCGCCTTGTTTTCATTTCAATCAGCAGTGCAGCTGCGCCGCAGCGCCGCCACGTTGGCCGGCCGGAGGCGGCGAAGGCCGGCGGTCGCCGGGGGCAACAGAAGGCACCCGGAGCGCCGGACGCATCCGCTGGATGCTTCATGTCAGTCAGCGGCGCTCACATGGCGGCGCTCTCACATGGCGGCGCTCTCATGGCAGGAGCGGCCCTCTCACGGCGCACGGCGGTGGCGGCGGCCCCCTCACGGCGATGGCGGCGGCCCTCTCACGGCGGCGCTCTGCGGCTCTGAAGGTCGTTGCGGATGTTTTTGACTTCGGGCCAAAGTTTAATGTTCTGCTGTTTGACCTCGTTTCAGCCGAAGCTTCTTCCCAGAGTTTCCACTCGCAGGTGCTGAAGGTCTGGAAGTGAGTTTGAGCTTCATGGGACACAAAACTCATGAAGTCCAGAACAGGGATGAACACTCGGCAGCCAGCACACACACACACACACACACACACACATACACACACACACACACACACACACACACACACACNNNCACACACACACACACACACACACACACACACTCACACACATACATACACAAGTTAGAAGCTTTAAAGAATAACGGTTTTCACTTATTTAAAAACTGAAACACAGAAGTTTCCAGTACATTCATGCATAGTTAGTTTCAACATTGAGCTAAAAATATATATTTTTTAGAATATATAAAAATATTGCTTCGAAGTAGACGAAAAATAGAACTTTTTAGAATATGAACTTTCCCTCGAAGGGAAACCGATGTCAGACCACAAACATACAAAGTTGCATCGTGTGGACCCGGAGGGGGCAGCAAAGGGGCGGAGCCAGCAGGGGGGCGGAGCCAGCAGGGGGGCGAGGGCACCACTTCCTCGCTGCACTCGCTCCGCCGCATCCTCATGTTCTCCTGTGGGACCGATGAGATCAGATCAGATCAGATCAGATGAGGAGGGAAGGAAGGAAGGAAGCGGGTTCGATGGTCCACAATCGGCTCTGACGGCTCCGACTCCTCAGACTGAGAGCTTAGTGATCCACTCACACACTCAGAGACAGGAAGAGCTCCTCACGTGTTCCTCACTCAGCAGAAGCTCTCGGAGCCGCGGGAAGTCGTGGCCTCCTGTGGCTCCTTTAGGATGAAATACAGGAACAGAAAATAACCTCATTAAATAGCGATCAGTGTCACAGAGAAGGATCAGCTCTTCCGTCTCTCAGTCTTATGTTCAATTCAGTTCGATGTAAAGGCACAACAATGAAAGGTAATTTTTTTTTTACATTTTTAAAGTCAAAGTAATGTAAAAACTAAAGTTAAAACATTAAATAAATAAACATATATTTATTTCTAAAAAATAAGATTGAAGGAATAAAGAATTGTCTCCTCGGTCCCACATCAGGAGTAAAGTCGTCCACAGGAGGATTTCTGATCTTTGAAAAGACCTTGTGTTCTTCAGAGCGCCGCCGCCTCCTCGGTGACCAGCAGGGGGCGCAAACACACAGTGACGGGGAAAAATCACTCAAGTTCCCATCAAAGCACATTTCAGCTTCTGTGTTTCTGTCTGAGGCCTCGAGTGAAGCCTGCAGGCGACGCGGCGCCTCCAAACCTCAGCAGCACCGTCTCAACATCATCCATCCCCATCCCCATCCCCATCGCTCACACACACACACACACACACACACACACACACACACACACACACACCTCTGAGTTTTCCTCATCAAAAGAAGAGGGCGGTCGTATTTAAATCTGGTTGTTTTGTTCGGTGTTTATGCAGAGAGGAGAGAAAGACAGGAGTCTGTCTCTCTGTGTCTCTCTCTCTCTCTCTCTCTCTCTCTCTCTCTCTCTCTGAGGAAAACAGCTGCCTGGTCCAGGAGGCCAGGCTGCTTTTTTTCCCATCAGGCCTTGCTCCGCCTGTGATGGACAGCGGTCTGCTTCTTGGCCGGCGCTGTGATGTAGGATGCAGTTTATGGGCCAGAACACAGCGAGGGGCTGGAGGGGGCCGGGGGGGCGGCCTGCTTTCTGGCCCGCTGCCCTCCACCAACACCACGCCCCCACCCCCCCCCACTCCCTCAGTGACCCCTCTGACCTCGCCACCGGCGCATCAAGGGAAGGGTTGGCGTCTTCTTGACCTTTGAGGAGGTTTTTTTTGGTCCTGTGATGAGCTGCGGCCGAAGGCTCCGACTTTCAACAGAGTTTTGATTTTTAAAGGGCGAGTTGGTGTTTTTCTCCATGAAGGTGTATGAGCTCCTCACCATCAGTGAGCTTCATCAGCAGTGACTTTTCCTCCACTGCGTCCCGTGAGTCGAGTTCCAGCCCGGTTTCTCTGTTGCAGAAAGTAGTTCCGTCTAGTTGCTGGAGTCACATGGATGAAGAGTTTGGCTCCAAACAACAACATCATTATTATTATTATTATTATTATTATCATATGAGTATAATTATAATCATTTAACCAGGTTTGTCCCATTACGATGAATGAGACCTTGCCAAGAATGGCAGCTTATATAGTTAGAAACAGTTAAAACACGTAATTAGATCTGTTAAAAATCTGCACTCATGAAGCCTCGATACGATGGGATTCATCAGAGATTTGAACGCACTCACAGATCCCACATTTTGGAGTTTGGGCTCGACTGGCTTCTCTCTCACATTAACACACACGTTTCAATTGATGAATAATTGCGTGCAGAAAAACAGTGACGCTTGTTTCTCTCTTTGCAAACCCACTTTTAAAAAATGTTCCAACTAAACATCCTCCAGTTCTGCTGCTTCTTCCTCATCCATCACTGCAGAAAAACACTCCTGCAGCATCCCTTCATCCACCTCGCCGCTCTGCCGCTCGCCCTCCTCCCACGCCGCTCGGCACGGAAAAACACCCGCCCAGAGCTTTACGCATCCGTCCGTCCACTTAGAGCCCCTCACAACCACAACCACAACCACATTCTTCTCAGAGCAGTGTGTGTGTGTGAGCGAGCAGATGCGTTTAGGTCGCCGCCTCCTCTAATCATCAGGTTTTCCAGGTTTAGAGGAGGCGGAGCTAAGTGGAGTGGGCGTGGCCTGGGCTCTGACGGCGGCTGTGTGTGTGTGTGTGTGTCTTCCAGGCCTTTGTCTCCCTCTCCCTGCTGTCCTGGGCACTGCAGAGCGTCTCCCAGCTGCTCGTCCCCGGGAAGAAGTTGGAGTGAAGCAGCTCTGAACGTCTCCCCTCCTGCCGCCGCCACCAAGTTCAAGACTTTAAATAATTACAGGAAGGTGTGTCTGGTGTGTGTGTGTGAGTTGACCGTGAGCAGGACTTCGGCTTGGGGACGCTGTCCGGTCACCAACCCGAGACCAAAGTCTTCTTCACTGGCTATGTTTGCAGTCAATCAGCTTTTTCTAATCCAGAATATCAGCAACAAGCGGCTGCACGCGGCCACGAAAACACCAAGAACCCGTTTGAATAAGCAGAATGTGCTCATTTTCCGGTTTGAACCGGTTTAAAACGTTCTCAATCGTCCCTCGAGATCAAAAACGTCCCCTCCCTAAAAACTGCCGTAAAAATAACATTTTAAAAATTGTAAACACTTTAAATGAGTTAATCTTTTTAATCAACTTCAGCCTGAAATATATATATATCAATTATTGATAATTTGGGGGGATTTTAACCCTCAAACCCTCCTGTTTACGTAACTCCACACTATTTTTGAGCGAAAAAAAAATCTGAACTCAAAGGGGATTTAATTATTGTTATTAGCGTCTCAGATGTTCAGCGATGAGCAGCAACATGGAATTTGAGGGATTCTTATTTTTTTCTGCAGCCAAAATGGCTTAAAGATAAAAAAGTGATCCGGACAAAAATGTCCTCAGGGACTCTTAAGGGTTAAAACCCTCCTCTCCCCCTGGTTCCTCCTCCTCTGAGGTGAACATGTGATGATGTCTCCTCCCATCAGGATCTCCACATCAAAAGGAAGATGAATTAGTGTTGTGATCATGTTCTATCAGCAAGGAATCTTGGTCTTTGGAGTCCAGTCTTAACCCCAATATTGACTGACTGGAAACGTAGCCAGTCAGTGTCGTTTCCATGACGATTCTTAAACCTCCTACACGTTGGCTGATGATGCTGCGTTTGCTCAGATCTGAAAGTGAGACGATGAGGTTTAATCGTCCCGACTCCGAACAATGAGTCTCTTCTCATTTTCCCACAAAGCTGAAATCAGAGTCAGAAGCTGCGAGACTCACGCTGACATAAAAGTAATGTAACAAATGATATTACAATCATTTATTGATATTTTCTGTAACTAATCATATTTTGACATGACTTGTTTTGTTTTGAGAAATGTATGAACAGCCATTTTAGATCTCACCCAGTCTATTGTAAGAGGGAACGTGCTGAGATAAATAAAGGCACGTTGATCCTCCTGATGCTCCGGTCTGAGACTCCTTCAGCCTCTCACACTCGGCGGGTGAAGAAGTATTGATCGCTAATAAGATTCAGCGGCTTTAAACGTTTCCCCATGAATGAGCTGCGCTGTTTCCACAAACTGGAAGGATGGTGAATTACCGAGTTGATCTGTTTCTGAGTCTCAAAGGTTTGTGTTTGCGTTCCTCTCTTTGACTGATGTGAGTTCTTGTTTCAAATGAGATTGAAGTACTAATATTTTTTACCCTCCAGCCGCTGCTGTAGTATTTGACGGCCTGTGATGCAACACTTCAACATTTGAGATTCAGCCTCGTTCGGCTCCTGTTACGTCCCAACCTGCAGGAGCGCGTGTGTGTGCGTGTGTGTGCGTGTGTGTGTGTGTGAGATGTCAATCCGTCCTCCGTCCTCCAGACTGTGTGTGGGAGTGAGAAAGCGTCCGCAGCAGATGGTGCTGTTATCTCCCATCAGCCACCTCCTCTCCGCTGCCGTCTGCTCGCAGCGCCGCCGCCGCCGCCGCCGACTCGCCGCCGCGTTAAAGTCACAGAAAAAAAGCGAAGAAAGCAGCGTTTGCTTGATGCTTTCTTGGGTTGAAAATAGAATCAATTAGAATGATTAAGATGTGATTTTACAGAAACAGCTGATGAGAAGTGCAGTTTTAACTCTTTCACCTTTTCTCATATTGCATTTTCATGATGTAAGACGATTAGGCATGAACAAAATGAGGGAATTTTCAAAGAATTGGTGGAATGAACAGTAGCTACATGTAGCTGCTCATATCATGTATGAAGATGAAACATGTTGGTTGGTTATAAGCAGACATGCATGCAAACATGTCTAATGCAATGTTTTTAATGACATTATCAATGAATTTGGGGGAATTTTCCCTCACTGAGTCTAACTGTCATGAATGTAGGCATCAATATTTGTCATAAGCAAACATACATGCAAATATGTCTGATACAACATTTATAAATGACACTCATCAGTTTTTACAAGTGTAGAACTTTGATGAGCATTGGTTAGTTTAACTTTAATGTTGACTTTACTTAATTCCAGTTGAACCACACCATCAAATAGATTTGGCTCATGCAGTACTATCATCAAACGTACCTTTACAGGACTTCCAGGAATGTGGTCTCCATGGAAACGCTGTAGTCTAGCGACGTGGTGATTGATGATAATCAATCAGCACGTGATCGATGGAGCACAGCTGGATTTGCATCCAATCATGTTGTTTCAACCTTGTTTCAAAACCTCATTCGAGTTGATAATGAAGAAAAACATGAACGTTTCCAAAATTCCCAGTGAAGTTTTCAGGAAACTTTCAGGGAATTTACCAGAATATTTGCAGCCCGAAGGACGACACTGGAAATGTTTGCAAACCTGAAAAACAAACAAAAGAACATTTAAAGAGGTTTGAGCATCACATGATTGTTGCTGCTGTTACTGCACTGACAGAGTACTGCATGTGTAACATTACTGCATGTATTTCTGAGTCTGTGATAAAAGGAACAAAACTTGATGAGAGCAGCTGAAAAATAATCTGTGTATCCTTCGTTTTTCAAAACAAAATGAAACAAAATTGCTTGTTTTTGTTCTAATGACTCATTTTTCCAAACAAAAAAATCCGACATCAGACAGTCGGGACGTTTCATCCCACTTGGATACCAGGAAACTTTTACGGGATTCATGTCATTTTCAAGGCTCATTTTCAAGGCTCATTTCAAGACGGTCATGTGACTTTTGACAGCAGCTGTCGTCCATCAAAGTTGCTGTGGTTGCGCTCTGAGGTTTCTTGTGTTAAAGGGAGTTCTCCTGAAGTTCATCCATAAACTGGACCTGAAGTGAAGGTTTTTGGACGAACGACGCCTCCAAGTGGCTGCAGGCGGGAAGTGTTTTTGGCTTCTTCATCACAAAACAAAGCTGGAGAAGTTTTTTCAAAACCATTTCAAGGGTCAAAATCCCTAAAACATATTTGATGTGTCTTTCAGGATTAACAAGACTGAGTCATTTAAGGTTTTTACAGCAGTGTTTTGGAAGGAGACGTTTTTTGTCCCCAGGAACTAATAAGAGAGTTTGCTATAAAAATCTGTCACTGCAGAAAAAATCAGAGGTCCTGCAGAGAGAGAAGGTCCCTCCTGCTCAGCTCTGCAGCATCATCATGGAGCCTCGTGTCCCATGATGCAACTGTGTGTTTCATGTGTGAACTGAAGAAACGTGTGTGAATCTTAATGAGGCGGCGTGTTAGCGGGTTTGCAGATGGCGTCGCTGCCATGCGGGTGCTGAGCTCATCCAACATCTGCTGGAGACACGAGAGGAGCAGCAACATCTGGCAGGAAGGAAGGTGGGTTCCTGGCTGGAGGTTCCTGAGGACGACGACAGCAGGAACAACTTCCTTTGCTTGGTTTGAAATGACTCAACAAAGGTCGAGAGGGAACGTGTGTGTTGGGGGGGGGGTCAAACTGAGCTGAGTTTTT
>CAESWR010000491.1:180364-190699 GCA_903171835.1 Mullus surmuletus | reverse complement strand
GGGTGTGATTTGATAGAAAGAGTGGAGACTCCAGTTTGCATTGCATTATGCATTTCATTTCTTCCCTCTTTGAGGTAAAAACGAGAGCTTTCAGTTACATACGTAACAAATATGTGTTTTATGCAGTAACTTTCAAAACTATGTAACAAGACAGATTTTCAGGAATAAATCTAACCTGAACAACACCTCCCTGCAGATGTTTCACAATAAGAGTATTATTGATAAATGACTGTTGAAGCAGCACGGGGCTGTTAATGATGCCGATCGTGTTAAGTTTGAACAGTGCAAACGGGAGCGAGATCTCTTATTAAGGTACGAGAAATGACACTTGTGAAACAGATGTCATTGGAGAAAAAAAAGTCCCGATGCCCTCTGTAGTTTAGGTAGATTAAGGTCTCAGTCACGTTTGAGTAAAATGATCAAATTTCTATACATTTCATAAAGGATATTGTATTCTCACAGAACCCTTGCAATGACACCACGGACCACTCGGGGTCTGCTAAGTACGGAGGATTTACGAGATCATACAATAAAAAACGTTCAAACTCAGCAGCCTGACAGTGATGCGCAGGTGACCCCGCCTCTCTCTCGGACGCCCTATAGTAACCCCGGGCTGTCACATGGGAAGGACACGTCAATACTTCAGCTGCCTTTGCTCCGCCTCTTTGACACCAATGTAAACACCCACATGACCTACACAGGCGCCTGAAGGCAACACTAAAACACAAGTGTTATTGGCACATTGGCCGGCCCCGGTGCCCCCTCTCACACACACACACACATCCATCACACACACACACACACACACACACCACGTCTGGGGCTTTGCCCCGTAATCTTTGATGAAATTCAATCCATGCCGAGGCGTGTTTGGCTCGCACTAAACGCTGGTTGGCAGCCGTTTAAGACATAAAGGTTCGGTGAAGGTGGGCTGCTGAACGAGGGGGCGGCGCTCCGAGGTTTGTTCCAGGAAGCAGCGAGTTTATCTGTCACTCAGTTCGTCAGTACGGCCTCGACTGAGAGGCCGAGCAGCGCGGCACACACACACACACACACACACACACTCTTATACGTCCACGCTGCCGGCCGCTCGGCCAGAGCAGCCGCGGGTCAGAGGTCGGCGCCCACGATGGCTGTCGATTGTCAGCGCGCATTAAAAGTCGATCACCAGCGTTGTTATCGGCGTGACAAGTGCTTTCAAAATGCTGAGTCAGCGTGAGAGCGCAGACGGGATTACAGAACACACTCAAACGGCTCACAGATTAGTGTCCAATGAGAATATTCATGCTGGTGTTTTTTTATTAGCATGTTTTCTCTGGAATAAATTCACTGAAACATCAAACATAAGTTCTTCACCCTCAGTGCACCGGCAACAAACTGACAGGAGACACATGGCATTGGCAGCTAAGATGATTTCACACACTGAGAATATCCACAAATACAACAAATAAACACAAATAAATATCAGCCCCGACACGACTTCACATTTAATGATAATGTTTCCAATGTAAAGTGAAGATGAGTTGAGCCAAAGCTCTCACTGCAGTGGATGCAGGAAGCAAACCACTGGCAAACAGAGGGGTGCCACAGGGCTCCGTGATGGAGCCACAAGAAATTGATAGTTCAGGTGCTTCATTATTCCATCTTTGCGAGCGTTACTGATTCGGTGAGAGAGTGAATCCTGACATTAGCTTCCATTCATAGTTTAATGATGTAACGTAACTGTTTCTACGAACCTGATTTGGAGAAAGAAACGACTGGATGGATTCTGAAGGTCTCACGTTCATGCTGCACTTCTGCTCTTTGCTGTGGTGAAGACATTTCCCCGCGTGAGTCCGTCTTCGCCAAATGAAGGACGATCTACTCAGCTTATTCAGATCGGAGTTCCCATCCTGATTCCTGGATATTGATCCAATAAGATCAGGCAGGGTTGCCGCTGATAAGAAGGTAAACGTGCCGTGTCTCTTGCTTCATTGACGAGTACAGCAGCATCCTTAAAGAGCGCGTCTGTCTTTGACCTCAGGAGTTTGCAGAGAAAATCAAAGGAGCATTATTGTGCTTGTGCGGCTTCAGGAGCACATCGTGCACGGGGGGGAACTGATCAAACATATTGACAATTAAAAACGGCAGGTAGGATTGTGCAAACAGCCAGGAGGTAAGAAAGATCTGACGTGGAGAGCTTCCCACTCGCTGACTGGCCTGTTTTTGGCATTGATTATATTACGCTGTTTTGAATATTTATTGGCATTCCACGAGCATTTGTTCTCCGCTCTTATTGATCCGCCTGATGGTTCTGCAGTTTAAACGATGCTGTGTACGACTTTCCTGAGTGCTGGCATGAGGCGAATGGTGGTACGTACGCTGTGATTCTCGTTTCCTCCTCCGCTCTCTGCTTTTCTCAACCTGAATGGGGATTTGATGGCCTCGCCTCGTGATTCAGTGCTGCGGCTCCAGCCTCGTTCCATTACAATCGATTGCTTCCAGTGAGACCAGCGGCGGCGAGAACCTCAGCGCGGCGGCTGTGCGCACTCGTCATCACATAAAAGCCTCAAATGTCAACGATAGCGTTCAGTGAGGAATATTAACCACGGGGGATTTCAGCCCGAGCAGCTCCGCATTCGATTCTTAAACTAAGGGAGAAACGGTTATTTTATCGTTGGAGAAGGTTCAAATCCCCGTCCCATTGTTTTAACTGTCGATTAATGTTTTTTTAAATTTTTATTTTCTTTTGCACAGACGATGAATAATCATTGCCTTTCTGTTGTCAGGCCGAGGAATTGGAATTTCAAGAATCTTCAAGATTCCTGCACATTATCAATACTTCAGTCAGGTGTGTTATTTTTATATATTGTTCTATACTGTTTTTATATTGTTTTATATAGTTTTAGATTGTTTATATCTCTTGTGTGATCCTCGATTGTTGCTGCTGTAACTCCCCCACTGTGGGACTAATAAAGGAGTATTTTATCTTATCTTATCTTATTTAATCTTATTTAATCTTTATACAGTACTCTACTCTCTCACTCCAACTTTTCTAAAATCCTGTTTCTGTCATTAATCATCTTAATCAATCAGAGATGATGCTGATATCGATCCCTCTCTCTAATCCTGCTCTCACCACTCTGTGTCGCTCAGCCTCCAATTCTTTACAGAGGCTGTGGTTGGTTGTCGCAGGTAGCCAATCACAGCCGAGGACGAACTAAGAGGCGGGGCTAAGACTAGCGGCGCTCGCGACGATGACGCGCTGTGACTGTTAGCTAGCTAAGTAGCTAGCTAACAGTCACAGCCATCGATCTGTGCCGCCGAACCGGAAACTCGCCGATTGATGACACCTGTGTGAGAGTGTTCGGTGTTTGTTATCGCACAAACTCTCGCGATTAAAACAGAAAAAGTAAACGCCACGCCCACCCGTCACACTCGTAATGTTAGCTAACATGCTAACAGTGACGTCATCAAACCCCAACAGGTGAATACCGGAAGTAGGTGTCTTTCTGCCGCGTTGACACACGTGGATTCACTTGCTGTGCATTCATTTAATTCCTCAGACCCTTAGAGTTGGAATTAGAAATAGAATCTAGAACAGTTTTATTTAATTTATCACAGAATTCTCAGTGTTGTTGCTGTCGTCGTCTTGCACTCCTGTCAGTTGTTTATGTGACCTGTGAGCTACAAGATGCCTGAAATTCCCCAAGGGGATTAAAACTGTCTGTCTGTCGTCCTGTCCATCTGTTTATCAGAGGCGTCTTCACGCCTCACTGTTTGATGCCTGTAGGCGTGGAGTTGATTATGTTGCGTTCACTCAAATCTCCTTCCTGTTGCCCACAAAACAAGGTGCAAAAGGACTTGGTCCGGAGTGATTATTTCCTGCCTCACTTCCTGACGTCCTTTGTCATTTCCCCCCCCCCTGTTTTTTCCCGCCTTTCTCTCAGCTCCCGCCGGGGAGGAGATCCCACAAGTTGCTGCACTCGCCTCCCTCCTCGCTGCATGCTAATGTGGCCGTCGCTGTGACGCGGGCGGAGAATGGCTGGAGAGGAGAGGAGAGGATGGATGGGGTGAGTAGTAGTAGTAGTAGTAGAGTGAGAGTAGAGAGAGGTGGAGTGGATGGAGAGAGAGAGAGGGAGAGAGAGGGAGAGAGAGGAAGCAGCAGAGCAGAGGACCTCAGGGTGCTGAGGGGAGGGAGGGTGACCGGAGCAGCAACAGCAGCTGAGGGGAGGGATGGAGCCATGTGACGTGAGCGAGCGGGAGTATGGAAACTGATCATTGCAGGCAGAGCAGCGTTTGATAATTCTCCTCTCCCTCTCTCTCTCTCTCTCTCCCCCGCTCTCTCTCGCTCCACATCTGTGACGATGCTGCTCTGACCAGACGCTGCCGGAGAAAAACAAACAGCATCCACATACTCATACACTGGCATGCAGCGGAGGAGAGGGCTGCTGCTGCTGCTGCCGCCGCTGCTGCTGCTGCTGCGTCCGCGTCCCTCTCTCCCTCTCAAACACACACGCGCGCTCTCCCGCTAACCGCGCTCGCTCCACTCCACAGCCCAGAGCAGATCCAGAGGAGGACGCAGCTGGAATGTGATCGAGGCAGCCTCCATCCGCTCACATCTGGACTCCTCCCTGAGCGCCCTCGGCCGCCTTGCTCCGCAGCAGGTGAGCGGCGTGTTGACATATCTCGGCGTGTGTCGCAGTGGCCATATCTGTGCGTGTGTGTATGTGTTATGCCGAGGGTTGACAGCAGCTCAGGATCTCCCGGCGGAGAGCTCCGGCACATGGATCCGATGGGCAGGGAAACGCCGGCCACTGCACCACAGAAGAAGGAGCTGTTGGGAGAGTTGCTAAGATTACAGGAACAAACATCATATTGAAGATGGTGCCGGCTTTAGAATGCAAATAAGAATTTCCGTCTGAGGGAGAGAGATTTCATAAGTCGGCGCAGAGTGTTTTCCAGTTCACGCTCCATCGGCACATCAAAGTTGATGCGCGGGAGGTTGATTCCCACGCACCCAGCGTGTGAACAAAGCCACACTGGCGGCTGCCCATTGTGCTCATCGTCGCTTTGTGTCGTCTTCTTTAAAGTAGCAATGCTGCTGACCGATCTGCAGATGGAACTGAATTTTTCTGCACACATCCTTCACATCAGTGATGTACTTGTTGATTTGGGCTCCTGGTAATTGGGGCAAACGCTGCGCCGGCAGTGTGACACACTTACGCACCAACACAGCTGGCCCGAGCGACGCCCACGCAAACATACAATTATGTGGCGCGCCCGTTCCGCACAGACAGGAGGGGAGGCCGGGTCACGTAAAATCTCCATGGCAAACTAATCAGTGAAGCTGTAACCGTGTCTGCGTGTTTGCGCTGAGCTGATTAATCAGCTTGGCAACACGTCAGGTTGGCACGCGCTGCCGGTGAGTGATGGATAGCCGCTCGTGCTGTAAACCACTCTGATATGGTTTAGAGTCCCCCTTCCTTCACAGTGCAATCCTTTCAAATCCAACCCATCCCAAAAACAGCTGCAAATCCCACAAGTATGGAATTGGAATTGGAACTTAACGGCTCCTTAATAGCTGCTCCCCAATTAAGGCATTGCCTCACACAAGGACCCTCCCACTTCATATCATGATGCTTGGTCTCTGATCCAGATGCTCAGTCACATCAGGTTTTTGTGGTTTTTGTGTTGGCAGACGTTTTAATGCTGTGTCGATAATCGCACGCTTGTGAACTTAATGTGACCTCACGCGTTGTCTTCCCTGCTCTTTGTCATTTGAATCTGTCAGAAGGCTGAATTTCTCTTGTCATTTTCTTGCGACTTGCCATTGGAAAAAGGTCTGTCTTGGTCCTCCATGTCCATGTTTGTGTTTGACACGCAGTGTTTTCAACTGGTAAAACCCAGAATTGTGCTTCATTCAGGCCTGCTTAGGACCCTCAAACTTTTTTCTTCACACCTTTTGAGCTTCTGTATGCCTCCACCGTGATTGATCATCAAATCCAATCAAATATATTTGTATAGCCCTTTACAATAACGGAGAGGTACCCAAAAACAGTGCTTAAAAACAATGCATGAAAACAATACATAGAAATCTAATCCACCTAAGAACAAGTTTGCCCTAGTCAGCGTCGAAAGCTAATCTAAAAAAGGGGGGTTTTCAGCTTCAATTTAAAAAGGCAGAGATTAGAAGTGGTGCGAATGTCGGGGCGCAGTTTGTTCCACAGTTCCACAGTCTTGGGTCGGCAACAGCAAAAGAACAACCGAACAACTTAGTTGACATGCTATGATATCTGCAAGGCTCACTCACTGATATACACATTTAGTAGTAAATTTAGTAGTTGCAGTTCTTTTGGCTTTATTGACCTTCATGGCTCCCTTCTTTGAAATATTTTTCAGACCTGAGTGTAGCTAGCGAAGGTAAAAGATGAACACAATCTCTGGCTGTTTGTAAAGACACAATGAGTCGACCTTATAAACAACAGTGGTGCTTTTGTTTAGAAGACAGGATTTGTACTTGTCTTTTCAGACTTTTTTGTCACTTAACCTGGACACGTTCCTGCTGGGTCACCTGTAGATTCACAGTCCAGTTGCCAGTGTGGAGTGTAGATGTTTCCGAACACCGCGACCTCTCAATGGTTCCAGAACACTGATTGGAGCAGCATTTCAAACAGGCTGTGTGAACCGATGTCTCTCTATTTGATATTTGTTCACTTTTACAAGCTCCATGTGTGTGTGTCCAGCCTGGAGCATCTACCTGCTTTTCAAATTACTGGTGTGGCAGTTGTGGCATCTGATGTTGGTTGTATCCGCAGCGCGCAACGTCCTGCTGTGAGCTGCTGCCGCCGCCACCCGGGGAATGCTGGTTGGACGGAGAAGCCAGGCCTGATCACGATGAGCAGTCAGGACAAATGGGTCACGCTGACCCCGGCCGAATTCGCCCTGCTACAGGAGTACACGCAATGTGAGTAGGAGAGCTGCCTGGTGTGTGTGTGTGTGTGTACGTGCGTGTGTGCTTGAGTGCGCCCAGGACGCTCTGCATTCTTGTCAGGTGTCTGAGTGTGTGTGAGCCAATTTTTCAGGAGCGGTTATTTTTTCCGACACATCGCGCCTTCAGGCAGACACACAAGGTGAACCACTTGCCAACACTTTACTTTAAATGTGATTTTTCTTTTTTCTTTTTCGGCCTTCAGCTTGCGCACAATCCCTAGAATACTTCACATCGGTGCTGTGAGCTGATTGTTTGCATCTGATTGGATGTGACAGATTGGGTGTGTAGATGATGCATGCATATCTGTTAGCTAATCAATAGTGGTCCTGAAAGCTCACAGTGCTGCCGCTGAAACCAAAACACGCCAATAGACCAAAAAAGGCAACCAACCCCGAGCTGACATTTGACATGTTGTTCTTGGAAAGGACATGAATTCATCCGTACTGAATAGAACTACAAATTAAGCTATGTGTCAGTTGCGGTAATGTCTGTAATACATCCCATAATAGTACGTCAAATCTTCCAAAAACAGAATAACCAAAGAGTGAGCCCATGAAAATTTGAAGCGGCTTTGCTAATAAAACAATGAGAGTCTGACTGACAGGGGGATTATGCAAAATCTAGCAGTCTGACGGCCATGAAATTTTTGGAAGGGCCCATTTAATGCAGATTTACGAACGTCTGCAGTACTAATCAGCATTTGGATGTTAACACGGAGCGAAGCAAACAGCTTTAATATGACATAACGTGACGATTCCAGCATCTATCTGGCAATTGTTTCTCAGCCTTTTGTTTTTCAGTGAAACGGCTCAAACAAACCAAATGATCGGTGCTCACCAAATTCCAACTGGCAGATGGATTTCGTGATTAGAAGTTAATTTTGATCCCAATTAGATCGGCGCTCTGGAGGAGAGTTGCAGGCCGCGGGAAGCATGGCACATCAGTGTTGAATTTTGATGACTTTTGAGCGTCTGTGAAGTCTGTTCTGTGTGATTTTTCTTCATGAAGCTGTATGAGCTCCTCACCATCAGTGAGCTTCATCAGCAGTGACTTTTCCTCCACTGTGTCCCGTGAGCAGAGTTCCGGCCGGGGTTTGGTGTTGCACAAAGTAGCTCCGTCTAGTTGCTGGAGTCACACGGAGAAAGTGTTGGGGGAAAAGTCACTGCTGATGAACCACACTGATGATGAGGAGCTCATACAACTTCATGTCAAAAACTCTGGGGTGTATGTGGAAGTTGATTTTGGTGGTGTTAGCTTGCTTCCTGAGTGTACACGAATCTTGGGAAGTATTATGTGGTATTTTTTTCCTCTTTTAAACGCTAAAAATTCACAAAAACCTGACAAGTCCTCCTGCTTCGGCTCCCTTGTGTCAAACTGTGGTTTTTCACTTCTGGTAAATTTTTACTTCATTGTAGAAAATTGGCACTTTGGATGCTTGCCTTTGAATCTCACTCACTCACACACACACACACACACTAAAAAACCAACACACCTCATCACACCTCCACACACGCTCATGATAGAATCAGTGAACAACCAGAGCAGCTCCTTTATTGCAGAACAGTTGCGCTCACCAGAAACCTCTCCAAAGATGAATTTAAGGGAGCCGCTCAGGCCGCGTTAATCTCCGCGCTGCCTTTTGAGCTCACCCGATTGCGACCCGACAAATGGCTCCTCTGCTTGCCGCGCCGCATCACGCCTCTTTTATGGTTTTTAGTTTAAAGCGGCAGCAGCTGGTGATGGCGGCGCCGTGAAGCGAGGCTACCTGGCAGGCCGGACGGCGTTCTGGTAAACTTCAGAAGCGGCCCGTCACAGGAAATCATCAGACAAACAACAGAACATACTCTGGCCAGCTGAGATGCGACACACTTTTTACATCAGCACCAGAGTTTCGGTGCTGCTTCATTTATTCGCGATCCGGTGAACCAAGTATGAATCTTAATTATGGATGATGTTTTGTACCCGTGTTTCAGTCAGTAATGACTTTTCTCTCTTTGATTGCTTGCTAACATGTCTTTTTTTGGGAAATGTGGTTAAATGCGGTTAAAACAGTTTGTTGGAGAAAAAAAAGAGAGGTTTTCAGAGAGGTGTAGCTGAAAGCTGTGTGGAAATGTAAAAATATTCCGGTTCGTGTGCAGACGAACGTTTCAGTGAGCTCTGAGCGAGCCTTTGCTGCAGCTACAGGTTATAAAATATCTCTGCACTGCAACAATGAGCATCGCATCGCCTCCACTAACCCCCACCACCAGCATATCTCTCCCTTCCCGCTCATTAAAGTGAGCCTTGCACACTTTCATAACATTTTAATAGCCGCGCGCTGAGTCGGGTAACTCAGATCTGCAATCTATTCCAGCGTCTCTTCATGTTCTCGTAATTGCCGGAGCGCTCAGGTGTAGCAATGATTCTGAGAATTAGCTCACCTTTCAAGGCAGAGGGTGTGTTCATGGACCTTGAAAACAAGAAATGGTGGTGTTTGTGGAAAATGCACTGAAACACGGCGGTGATTTGCAGAGTGTGGACAGTCGGGGAATACATAATCACCCTGCTCTGTGTCACGGCTCTGTCTGGAGGGCACGCTCATGATCATGACACGCTTTTTTGTACGGCATTCATTCACAAAGGGAGCAGATTCAAAGCCATTAAAGGCGACAAAATGCTACAAACCAATGCAGCCATTAAGAGGAAGATTAGCTGTGACATTTATCCAGCAGCCATTGAAAACTCCACCGAGCTGCAATTAAATGCAACCAGGGTGTCTGTGTCGACTCTAATCTCTCTCGTCGCGTAAACGGTAACATCAGTGGGAGGAGCTAAATCAAACAGCGAGGATGGAACCCACAGGAGGTGCTTCCGGCGAACACTGCCATGAAGAAGGTTGTACTTTTAATTAACTAGAGTGGCGTCTGAACCTGGCGTCTGCTGCAGTGTGAATTGCTCCAGTGCTTGGGCTCGTAAACCCGCCGCAGCACGCGCTAATTATCGCCGCTCGTCTGTGTCTTTGTTCGTCAATAGCCCACTGCTAAAGAAATCAGCTTGGTACGCCTCAGCAGTCTGCACGGGCCGGCCTCCCCGCCGTCTGCTGTTTCTCAAAAAACATAAAGTGACACCTGAACGCAGCAAGACCTTGTCAATATTTCCACAGACTCGACCAAGAAGCTGAAGGATGTGCTGCAGGAGTTCCATGGAGATGGTGTGCTGGCGAAGTACAACCCAGAGGAGGTCTGTAACACCAGCGTCGATTCTGGCAAAATTAGCATTATTTGTCATGTATTTTCAAGCAGATATTTGCAGTATTTGTTGTGCTCATTGAAAAAAGATGTGTTTTTAAGTTGTATAAGCATGTATGTAATCTAGTAATTGGG
>CAESWR010000491.1:169803-180329 GCA_903171835.1 Mullus surmuletus | reverse complement strand
AGTTCCAGCCCGGTTTCTCTTTTGCAGAAAGTAGTTCCTCTAGTTGCTGGAGTCACACGGATAAAGAGTTTGGCTCCAAAAAACAACACGCCTTCAAAAGAGTCATACATTTGCATCACCAATTGTTGGCTACAAAAAAGTCCCACCTCGCAATCACCCGGAACTATTTTCTCTCCCTTTGTGTCAGAGGAAAAATCCCAAGAGAGCTAATGGAGTTGTTTTTTTTTTCGCCATACAAGCCAAAGATGTTTTGATACTAGCTTTTGAATATCACAAGTCCACCATTAATCTGTGTGTGTGTTGGATTTCTGTCTTTACACGCTGCTGATGTCTTATAGAAGCAGGAAATCCTCAGCCAGGTAACGGCTTCCATTTCTGTTTGTGGGTTTTGATGATCAAGCAGCTGTCAAACAATGCAAATGAATTCATAATTAGATCATCATTAATTGTCTAGTTTGAGTGTGAAGACCAGTAACTTAGTGCAGAAAAGAGCAGCGAGAAAGCAAAGCAAATGCAGTGCAGAATTGGTCCAAAATAAATCACCACCCACAGCCCAAATAACACTGTGAGCTTCCTTCTGAGCGCAGAAACCTGTAACGTGAACCAAGCGCATCTCGTCCGTCTCTGTCCGGCTGCAGGAGATCGACTTTGAGGGCTTCAAGCTCTTCATGCAGACCTTCCTGGAGAGCGAACTCCCCGAGGAGTTCTGCCAGCACCTCTTCCTGTCCTTCAGCAACAAGGGAGCCAAACCCAGCCCCTCGTCTTCGGACCGGCCCAGAGTGTCGGGTGAGTGCCGGGCGTCTTGTGGGAGGTGCTCGCCTCGCCTCAGGGGCTCCTCAGACTTTTAATGTTGTGTGAAATCAGCACAATCTTTTCTGCTTTATGCCGTCAGATTTACTGCCAAGTCCAGTCCGGCGGCGCACGATGTAAATTGTAGCGCAGCGGCTGCCAATTTTCTTGGCAACGGCCGTGTTTGTTGACAGCATTTATACTAATGTCTCGCTCTTGTGTGGTTATTAGTAGCTGATGATGAAGCGGCAGAGACACGGTACTCAGCCAGCTTCCTCCCGCTGTGGAGAACCAGCCTACTTTAGTTACATTAAAGGGCTAGTTGTGATTTTTCTTCATGAAGTTGTATGAGCTCCTCACCATCAGTGAGCTTCATCATCAGTGACTTTTCCTCCACTGCGTCCCGTGAGCCGAGTTCCAGCCCGGTATCTCTGTTGCAGAAAGTAGTTCCGTCTAGTTGCTGGAGTCACACGGATGAAGAGTTTGGCTCCAAAAAACATGCATTCAAAAGAGTAATCCGATAAAAGATGCTATCCGATAAAATTGTATCCAGATACAATCAGGATACGAGACGTATGTTAATGCCAGGTGTAAATGAGGCCAAGGTGTGTTTGGTCTCATCGTTTGGTGTTTCTTCATCTGAGAGTTTGCAACAGGTTAAAATTGGCTATTTGTTGTGTGACTAAAAACTCTCAAAATCATCTGAGACATTTCTGGCTGCGAGATCAAACACAACGGTTTTTTTGGACGTTGCCACTCGGTCACTTCTCTGGGATGCTTCAATGTGTTCTCAAAAAGAACGCCGGCTTCTCTCACATCATTCAATGTCATCTTCTGATGAAAGCACATTTAATTAGCTGCACTGTTAGCGGTGTGCCAGCATGAATTGCAGATGAGTTCAAAAATTAGGACACAACTAAGGCCAGAAAACAATCTTAGCATAAATCAAAATGATGGAAGGTGAGAAAGACCTCCAAAAAAGATGGAAAAACAATGAGCTGAAGATGGAGCGTGACCAAACTCTTGTGCCCCAGCTTATTAATATAAATTGAATGGTTCTTATAAGCTCAGAAATCCCAGGTTTTCTTGCTCTCCAGCAGAAGCCCCGGCTCAGAGGCTAACGTGGTAGAATTCCCTCTGAGCCCCGACAGAAACACACACACTCCTCTGGTGGTAAATTCTCAGAGGCTGGAAATTGAAAACATTCCTCGAGGGGACGGAGAGCCACTGACGCACATTCAGAGAAATAAGTGAGGCGGCTGCATCTGTAAATCTGATTCCCAGCAGACCGGCAGAACATTTGTGAATAAACAGCTTGCAATGAATTTGCAAATCTGCAACAAATGCGTTTTTCTGCTAGCTTTTATGAACCCTTGGCACGACTCTATCGTGACATCATTATCTATGTTTACATGCAGTCAATATTCGGGTTAATTAAGGTACATATTCCGGTTACTGAAACATAAACTGTTTACATGGTAACTGTAATCAATTGGGATATCCTGATCAAACCAGCGACGCATGGAGAACGTCTCGACGCACGGAGAACGTTCTGAAGCAGTGCGCCTCATTTCCGTTTCTTCCTACTGTATCCAAAACAACTCCACCACGACAGCGGATAATGAACAGGGTTGTCCCAATACGACTTTTTCACTTCTGAAACGATACCAATATTCCAGCCTAGAGTATTGGCCAATAATACGATCCGATATGATATCAGCACGAATCACACAAACATTTATGACTTATTTTGTAGTGTGGAATGGTAGAAAAGGCTTGATCAAGTGATATAACTCAAACAGAGAACAATAGTCAGCAACAGTAGCTATGAGAAAAACTGACCAATTGATTATTAACCAATGGCTCACATACATTTGAACCTTAAACAGAAGAATATTCTGCAGTTGATTGATACCAGAGATTTTGAATGCAGGCCGATATAATCCGATACTCATTCTTTTGCAGATATCTGAACGATATTCGATATCAGTATCGTATTGAGACACCCCTAATGAACAGAAGTCTCCTTCTTATGCGCTTTCGTGCACGTACTGACCCACAATCAGTAGTTGTTCTTCATTAATGGGAGGCCAGAACATGAAGAAATGGCAAATGGAGCTAGAGTACGAGACGGTCTGCTCCAAACCCTGCTTGGCGTAACTTTGCGCTCCCCTTTTTGTGGATCTGTCTATCCCGCTACTTTCTAGCGTCTCCAAATGCCAGGATGTTTGTGTCTTTCATCACACTGATGAAGTGATTGGTTTCCTCCTCACTCCAAAAGTGTGGCGTGGTGTCGCTCTCGCCTTTGGCCGTGTTTACAAGGAGTTCCTGGACTCCAAAGACCAAGATTCCTTGCTGATGGAACATGAGCACAACACTAATTCATCTTGCTTTGGATGGGGAGATCCTGATAGGAGGAGACATCATAGACATTCACCTTAGAGAAGGAGGAACCATCATAGACATTCACCTTAGAGAAGGAGGAACCCAGGGGGAAGATTCGGTCATGAGCATATTCCGGTTACTCAATCAGGTTCTCGGTGTTTACAACCTGCTTTTTATTGCTGATATTCCGCTTAGAAAAGGCTGATTGACTGCATGTAAACGTAGCCACTGCTGACTACAGAGGCACAGTAATTGGCTGTGACCAGACCCCACTCATTTATCACTTCACAGTGTCACACCCACTTACACTCTCTCGCCAAAGTTGTTTTTAAATTCTCTGTAACTTCAAATTTACTTCAAAACATTTTTGTTGACTACCGGTGTTGTATTTAGTTTGTACGATACTTCACCTCACTGCAGTAGCGAGCAGCCGCTCCTTAGCACATCCCTTTTGCCGTCGGAGACCATGGTGACATCACATGTAAAACCTTGATAGACTAACATACCTACCTTGCTTTTTGTTATTTTCCTGCCAAGGTGCCAAGATTCATTGCTGGTTCCACAGTGATCCTCACGCCCCACTGTGCGCTAACGAGCATTGGAATGGATTTGACTTGAACGAATAGTCAGTTTTTATATGCTAACTTGCACAGGGAATCGATAGAGAGTGTCGATGGCTTCACGTCATGTATTGATCTTAATGCTGCTTTCGAACACAGTGAGCTGGTGAATACAAATTAATTATGAAATCAGAGCTTCTTGTGTTAAAAAGGCAGAGGTTTTGTATTTATTTAATGTATTTTCTTTGGTGAACCCCTCTCTTGCTGACCGCTCCACCTGTGTGATGGATGTCAGGTGTCCTGGCCCAGCAGCCGCTTGGGCAAACAGTGGAGGTAGTGCAGAGGATGTTTTGACCTTTCATGTCGTCCCCCGCAGGGCTGAAGCTGATCAAAGGCAACTCGACCCCTCTGAAGACCAGTGCTCTCCCTCGGCCTCTGGACACGGTGCAGCTGAAGGACATCGTGTGCTACCTCTCGTTGCTGGAGGGCGGACGTCCCGAGGACAAGCTGGAGTGTGAGTGTCTCCGTGTCCACGCGGTGTTGCTCCACCGCAGCCTCGTTTTACGAATCGGACGAGGTCAACAAGCTGGCAAGAGTCATCCGTTACCGGCTCAGGAGGCAGCGCTGATTGATTTTAGTTCAAAAGTAGCCTTTAGCCTCAGTGTCTCGTGAAAGAGCTCACAGGGATGTAGCTGTGGATCGAACAATGGCGGATTAAAGGGGAGGCGAGGTGAGACACCCCAGAGAACGTGCTTCAAACATGAGAGAAGAAGAATAGTCCAACAAAACAACAGTTAGCTGAGTAATAACGGAATGACATGGCTGCTAATTAGGGGCGTCTCCATACTTTTTCACTTCCGATACCGATATTGCAGCCTTGAGGATTGGCTGTTACCGATATAGATCCGATACGATATCAGCAGGAATCATACATACCTTTATGACTTATTTTGTAGTATGGAATGTTAGAAAAGGCTTGATCAAGTGATATTACTCAAGCAGAGAACAATAGTCAGCAATAGTAGCTATGAGAAAAACTGACCCATTCATTATTAACCAATGACTCACATACATTTGAACCTTAAACAGAAGAATATTCTACATAGAAGTGCTGGAGTGGAGTCTGGAATGGACTGCATGTATCGGAGTGCTTGTATTGGAGATTTTAGATGCAGGCCGATATAATCCATACTCGTTTTTTTGCTTATATTGGGCCGATTAGGCCTGTCACAATAATCAATTAGCTGCACTATATAATGACAACCAACCCGATAATTTTGCCGGCCTCAATATATTGAGTATATCGTGTAAAGGGTGTACTTGCATTGTCATGCCATATTATCATTACATTAGTGAAAACAAGATCTCAAAATAACGTTGACAATAATATCGTTTATCGGCATAATTTGTGGTACAAAATATCATCCAGCAAAATTTGATATCGTGACAGGCCTAGGACCGACAACCAATATCAATATCGGATTGGTACACACTTACTGCTAATATCAGCCATAAGCTAATTTGAGCTAGAAGCTAATTTGGGCTAGAAGCTAATATGAGGTAGAAGCTAACGCTAGTAGCTCTATCAGAAAGTTTTTGAAGCTTCCTTCCTTTTGTCCATTTCATACAAGCTCAGCCTGTGCTCAGGGAGCGCCGTGTTCCCGCTGGGTAATAAGGTACTACCAGCTCCTCCAGATGAAGCAACTGGTGTGAAATCACACCTATTTTGTGCAGGTGCAAAGCCATAAAAGCCCTGACTGTCATACTGGTATTATGTATTTTCCTTTTAATGATGCAGGTTCGTCCTCAGCCTGCCTCCAAACAGACAAAAACCCACCAAAAAAACATGTTGACCGTTTGTTACGTTGCTCTGAGGATGAATCTGTCCAGTGAGATTATTTTGTGGCCTTTTCCAGTATGTGAGGTTAACACGACATGACAACAGCACCCTGAAGAGCCCCCGCCCCCTACACACACACACACACACACACACACACACACACACACACACACACACACACACACAGACACAGGCGCACACTAAAATCAGACAGATGCCAGCGTCTCTATAAGCAAAGCAAGCCTGAAAAAGAGAGTGTGTGGTGGTTAGTGTTGATCATCTGCCGCTGATTAACGAGCGGATCCACTCTGGCAACCATCTTTCTTGTGTTATTCCTGCTGCTAAAACATTCGTTAATGAGCCCGTTAAGCTTTCAGCGGAAACTATTATCTTTTATACGTTGAGATTTGGCTCAAAGGGGCCCTCTGGCTGCAGCCCATTCCCTCCATTTTAATATCACATTAAATTACAGCCATTATGCTATCTGTGTTCTGCTTCTCGCCGCTGTACGAAGCAGCTCCTTGAAATCTCCGCAAATGGATTTGATGGCTGATCTTAGCAGCTTATTGCCCCCCCCCTCCAAACACCACCTCTCTTTTTAATGGTGTAGCATCATTAATTCACAGGATTGCTTCGCTTAATTGGACATCAGACCTTTTTTTTTTTTCTTGTTGCTGTTATTCTTATTCATCTCCTGAATTATTGAGAAGCTCATTAAGAGCTGTGACGACTAAATAATTCAGCTGCCGTGTGAGAGCGCATCACGGATTTCAGTGTGGATGTTATCTCACTGCGCTGCACACTGATAGGATTTCTGTGGTCGATGGCTCCCTCTGCTGGTCTGCCGGAGAACTGTTGACATTTGTGGCTTTTTCTTTTCAGCATGAACTAAAATGATCTCCATTTTAAATAATATCTATCTGGAGATACAAGCACTTTAATGTCGGTTATTGCGAATTATCATCCCTTCATCAAGTATTTATCCAGACTACAAAAGGCTTCACTAATGACTTCTGGAATATCTTGATTTAAGCTTATTATCAACAAAACTGATGAAAATGTAAAAAAAGAAAAAGAAAGAAAAAAGTATGTTTCAAATCTACTAAAATGTATGTGGGGTGAAAACAATACAGATGATTAGTTAGTATCAATACAATTTATACAGTACACTATTAAATGTTTAATACTTCAAAGTAAAGCTGTTATTTTTCCCTTTAATCTACAGGAGCAGTTGGAGCACAAAAACAAAACAAAATATTCATTTCAAACAAATTACATTTACATTATATTAACAGGAGCATTATTTTAGTTTATGATGGAACCTAGAAATGTTGTTTTCTTTAAAAGATGAACTAGACTTTCCCATCTTGTCCTCCTGCCAAACAAAAAATGTCCTTGTCTTTATTGGCTTCTCGGGGGCCTTCTTGGCCCGCCGCAATCACGCCCTGGTGACACCGTCAACCTCCGCCCAACGGCAGCCCCCCCCCCCCTCCTTTGCCCATAAAACACACCCCTCAGGAAACTGACTATTAGCTCCTCGTTAGAGGCCCACTCAAACCGCCATTTGACGTCAACTCCATGTGACGTCAGTGCTCGCTGCCTGCTGCACCTCAACCACACACACACTCACAGGAGGGGGCGGGGCAGTGGCGTTCCCCCCCCCCCTTCTATCTATAGCTTTTACTTTGAAAGTGATCAGCAGCCAGGTCATGCTGTTGCTGCTGCTACTGTGACGACTTCTGGGTGTTTACACATCTTCAAGATGGAAGAGCAAGAGCCAATCACAGCAAGCTTTGTGTTTCCATGGTGACCATTTGGAGCAGTAATTGGAGGGCACTTAAATCCCACTGTTTAGATCCTGCCCATGCACTCTATGACCTTTGCTTGGTATTTGCATGCGGCCAAAGCAGCCGGGAAGATGCTCTCAGTACTGCTGAATATCTGAGACCATCCAACTAAATTAATATTAAAAAGGAAAAAAATTAATATTACGGCATTATGTGGACAGGAACACTTTTTGTGCCGCAGTTTGACATTTTGTTTTTGTCTCCACAGTTATGTTTCGACTCTATGACACAGACGGAAACGGATCTTTGGACAGCTCGGTAAGCTGTGTCCTTTCAACCTGAACTTTGAAAGAAGAAAAAGTCAATATTTAAATCACAGTGAACAGTGTGTGTGTGTGTGTGTGTGTATGTGTGTGTGTGTGTGTCTGCCATTAACACCAGAGGGGGGCGGAGAAACTCAATACATGTGTTGCACAAATACATGAATGCTCGTCATTGATCCTTCTATCATATAAAAGGAGCAAAGAGCAACACCGAGGGCAATTTTATGACCTTTTCAGCTTCCAAGTCTAATTTTGCAGCAATATCTGTCTGTCTGTCTGTCTGTCTGTCTGTCTAAAGATTGACAAAGCTTTCCTTGGGGGTCACAATATATAGTTATACGATCTCTCCCCTGGTGATTAGTGATTAATTAGCACATCTATCACTATCTGATATTTATGAATATGTATGTGTGTGTGTATGTATGGAAACTGCAGCGTGTGTGTGTGTGTGTGTGTGTGTGTGTGTGTGTGTGTGTGTGTGTGTGTGTGTGTGTGTGTGTGTGTGTGTGTGTGTGTGTGTGTGTGTGTGTGTGTGTGTGTGTGTGTGTGTGTGTGGTGGGAGGGGGGGGGCTGGCTGCTGATCTGGAGGTGGAGGGTTAATAGAGGAGGCTGCAGGCTCCATGTGATGTATCCCATTATTAGAATCCCATTATTGGCTCAGGCAGGGAGTGCAGGGACGACAGAAAGAGAAAGTGTAATAAAGAGAATGCAGAGCGAGACAAAAGGGAGAGGAGTCTCATTTTACTGCAAATTTGAGCGCAAATAAGAAAAACATTTTTTTTAATTCTCTCACTATATGTAACACATCACTACAAAGAAGTCTGAAGAGCATGAGAGTGATTCACTCCGCTTCTTGATAATATGTCATTGTCACCCCCTCGACGCCGCCCCACCTCCAAAAAAAGCGACCACTATAATTAACCCATCAGGCAGGGGAGCACTTCCCACGCTGCCTTTGTTTATCTCTCGCCAACTATTCTGTGTGGAAGAGTGACACTCCCAACCTGCTATTACGCGCCGTTTATCAGTCTATTCACACCAAAGAGGTTTTTCTATCAGCGTGTAAGGCTGCAATATGCAGAAAGGTAAATACAGTACTTTTGTGCCTGTAATGACTGTCTGTGGTCTCGCCGCAGGAGCTGGAGCACATTATCTCCCAGATGATGCACGTGGCCGAGTACCTGGAGTGGGACGTGACCGAGCTCAAACCAGTAAGAGAAGAGATGCAGAAGTCAGGAGGAAGCATTAGCTGTTGGTGCTGGCGGCCACCCCATATTTAACCGCAACGTTTCAAAAATACAAATGGGCTCCAAACAGGAATGTTGAAACTGAAAATGGAATTCTCAGGGCGGTTTGCAGCTGTGCAGGGTCAGAAAGTCGCGCCAACGCGACCGCTCACAGCAGAATCCCTGCAGAGGCGCACAGAGCGCTCACCTCTCTCTGCTGCTGCTGAGGCTGAGGCAGATCAGGGTGGTCAGAGCAACATTTACAACGAATCTACTCCTATTGTTGCCAGCTGTTCCTGTTCCCATAATCATGTGATGACACTGAAGATGTCAATTATAGATTGTTATAGATCTTAATACAATTAGTGTCAGAGAAATAATTACGTTTTAACAGTTAACACGCTTATAATGCATTAACACATATGATAACACCAATGTTCTGTTTTGTAGGTGTCTTTGGATGCCTATATAACAAGGACAATATAGTAACAAAGTAATGTAAAATGAATAAATGAATAAACAGACAGACAGATAGATAGACAGGCAATAATCCCGATGGAATTAAACAAAAAGCTTCTCTCTGTAAACTATATTGCGTTGATCTGCCTCTTTGGTGGACGGCATCATCTTTCCGTCTTTTTAACATGATAGTGTTTTAGAAGCTTTACGATTAACTAATCGTGACATTTAAATTTACAATTGATAGCGAAATCATCTATGAGCTTGGAAGAATCTCAGTATTTGTGGAATTAACTCTCCACAAATCAACATTATGATGACAAGAAGGCTATTTCAGCTTTCATTTTCTCCAATGAAAACAGTTTGCATGTCTGAAGTCGCTCCACAACAAAAAAAAAGCAAAATAGTTGCAAGATTTGATTGTTTTGTTTTTGTTCAAAGATCCTCCAGGAGATGATGCGGGAGATCGACTACGACCACGACGGCACGGTGTCTCTGGAGGAGTGGATCCAGGGGGGAATGACAACCATCCCGCTGCTGGTCCTGCTGGGCCTGGAGACGGTGAGCAGGCCGGGGTCCAACCATTTAGCTCTGCTGCAAAGGGATATTCTGCTTCGGGGCTTGTAGGTCTGAAGGTGATGCCAAAACAACCTGATGCAAATGCAAAATACTTGTTTGTGAAAAGGAAACGTACGCACTTTTACTTCCTTTGAATTACTTTTCAGTCCCTGCAGATAAGCCCAGGAATTTATTTATTACATTCCGTCAAAGACCCTTGATTAAGAAGAGACTTTTCTCAACATATACAGTGAAATATGTTGTTTTGTGCTGTTTTTTCCGGTCCATGTTCCAGTCAGCGTTGCCCTTTGCAACAGAAGATGCCGCTTGTGTGTTCTGCGTTTGAGTTATTTTCCTTTTTTAAATTAAAGGCTAAAATGATATTTGAATGAGCAGTTCAGCTCCCTTATCAATCAGTAGCAACCCTTTAAATACAATCACTTTTGCACCCAGCACCTTGACTGCTTATAAAGCATCCATGTTTCATAAATTATGGAAATCCCGCATATGTATCCATCTACTCCATAATGCAGTTCATAAATCCACCACTAGATGGAAGCACTCGACCAGCCACAGTAAAAAATTCCTACAAAGAATCT
>CAESWR010000491.1:93496-120283 GCA_903171835.1 Mullus surmuletus | reverse complement strand
TCTAGCGTCTCCAAATGCCAGGATGTTTGTGTCTTTCATCACACTGATGAAGGGATTGGTTTCCTCCTCACTCCAAAAGGGTGGCGTGGTGTTGCTCTCGCCTTTGGCCATGTTTACAAGGAGTTCCTGGACTCCAAAGACCAAGATTCCTTGCTGATAGAACATGAGCACAACACTAATTCATCTTCCTTTTGATGTGGAGATCCTGATAGGAGGAGACATCATCACATGTTCACCTTAGAGGAGGAGGAACCAGGGAGAGATGATTATTGGTGTTTACATGGCCGTGTTATTGCGAATATTCCACTTAGAAAAGGCGTATTGACTACACGTAAACGTAGCCAGTGTCATTATAAAGTCCTCAGGAAGCAGCATCCGAGACAAAGGGAGGCGTGGCTTCAGAGATGGTGAAGTTTGGCTGATGTGGATGTTTACAGACGTCATCACTTTTTATGTTGCCTTGGAAACGCCTGCCCGCTCATAACGCCTCAAATAAACTCTGCATGATGTTTGAGGCTCTGTAAATATCATGATGGTGTCAGCGTTGTATTTTTACACAATGCAGCCCTCAGCAGTTGGGCTTTTATTGTGGGAAAGGCTCTGCAGGCTTCTCTGGCCATTAAGACTGAACGTTCTTGGTCCATTTTGTCGATTGAGATCATTTTTCACAATTATTTTTCAGGAACAAAAGCACTCGTGGCGATGCTTGATGATGCTCCAGGAAGTGGGCTCTCCTCAGTGTTTGCGTTTCCATCCAGTGTGGAGCCTCCATCAGATTCTGCTTGTTCTGTTTTGGCTGCGTGTCTGATTGGCGTGTTTGTGTTGTGTCGCGGCGCCAGAAGTCGTCTCTTTTTATGTTTTCTCGGAAAACTTTATTCAGAAGAAGCTATAAAATGAACTCAGCATAATCTCTTACAAACATTTCATTCTAATTTGTTTTTGCAATTAACAGTTATTGTATTCCAATGTGTTGCTCCAACTGTTTTGAATTATAATTATGAGAAGGAATGGCAATGGAAACACAATTTACGCACGTTTTCTTCTGTTATTAATACGTGAGTAATGGTTTTAAGGTGTCTATAGTGAGTAATTTTCTTAGTCTCAGTGTCCCATTTTTCAAGTTGTGGAAATCTCATTGTGGAACAAAAGGTGCTGGATATTTTCCTCACAAGCGGTGCATATCCAAGGCTTTGAAACAATCAATTTTCCTATCAAATCCGTCTTCGTTAGTTTCACACAAGCCAAGAATTTGCCTGACATCAGGAATGCATCAGGCTGAGTAAGCAGCGCGCCGCGCCGCCCATACCAGCATGTCACACATCCACTCGCAGCGCTTCGAATGCATTTGTGCTCCATCCAGAACCTTCTTGGCAGGTCAACAAAGGCCGTCTTTGTAAACCATCTGAGAAAATGTTTGCTGTATTTTCCAGCATCAGCGGACGAGAGCGCTGCCGGGAGGGAAGACGGCCTGCACAAAACCAACACAACAGGGCGGCGGGGCGGACGGGAGGGAGGGAGACCCCCCCAATCCCCCGCCATCCATGAGCCAACACAAGGCTGCAAGATGGACCCCCCCAAACATACACAAGTTGGTGTGTGTTTGTGTGATTAATGTAAAGGTTGTGTGATTGCTGCTGGACTGCCTCCCACTCACAGCTGCAGAGCCACTCACAGACGAGTCCAAACTGAACGGAAGCAGTTGAGCTCACATTAGTTTAAGGGGATTTAAAAGAATAAATACAATTCTAATGTTTATTGATGATCACAGCTGATGAACCCAAACATCCAGTATCTGAAAATATTAGATCATTCTGAATCTACACTTGGTCAGGTTCCTCTGATGCAGCACAAAAATGGCCTTTATCGCCATTATCTCTCTTTGCAGTCTCATGAAAACATTGATGTTTTAGTCATTGACGTATTAAAGTTTCACCAATGGCTTTTACATGCAGTCAATAAGCCTTTTCTAAGCAGAATATTAGCAATAACGTGGTTGCGCGTGGCCATGTAAACACCAATAACACATTTGAATAAAACCCCTCATCTTACCCTGGTTCCTCCTTCTCTAAGGTGAATATGTGATGATGTCTCCTCCTATCAGGATCTCCCCATCAAAAGGAAGATGAATCAGTGTTGTGCTCATGTTCTATCAGCAAGGAATCTTGGTCTTTGGAGTCCAGGAACTCCTTGTAAACATGGCCAAAGGCGAGAGCAACACCACGCCACCCTTTTGGAGTGAGGAGGAAACCAATCACTTCATCAGTGTGATGAAAGACACAAACATCCTGGCATTTGGAGACGCTAGAAAGTAGCGGGATAGACAGATCCACAAAAAGGGGAGCGCAAAGTTACGCCAAGCAGGGTTTGTAGCAGACCTTCTCCGTGCGTGGCTGCTTTGATCGCCATATCACCATTGATTACAATCACCATGGAGACAGGAACAACCCTGTTTGATCACCATGGAAACGCTTTACTCACAATGTTCCATTAACCGTAATATGGACCTTAACCCCAATATTGACTGACTGGAAACATGGTCAATAACTGACAGGAAGCCCAAAGTTCTGCTGTTTGCTTTGAGGCGAGATGGAGCAGATATGTGATGGCCCCGAGCTGAAGCAGATCATCTGTTTGTTCTGAATCTCAAGCTCATGTACACCCGGACCCCCCTCCTCAGAGTGACCCCCTTGGATGCTGTCATGTGATGGTCTGGTCCCTGATGTGTCCCAGCAGCAGATGGAGCTCCTCGGTGGTGGGCTGCGAGGACGGCATCCTCCCCTTTATCCCCTCACACTGGCTCGGCCAGCACTGTTTCCTCATCCGGCCGTAAAGCCGCTCAGAAGCGTTTCATTCTCCGCCATTCATGCCTGACTGGGAACTTGTGTATTCTTTTATATTTCATCCCATAGGGCTTTGCTCGTAAATTTTAACGCAACATATAACTCAATAAAACACATAACCTGGGGGTTATTTACAGGGAGCCTCGACTGCCGCCATCCCGGCCCATAATGCACCTAAAGAATGTGCAGCTTGTCACGGGATGACACCCAAAGCCCGATAAATCCTGCCGCCGCCGCCGCCACATCGCAAGATGAATGGCAACCTCCTCCACCTGAACTACTTTCACCCCCTTCGAGCGCCCCCGCCCCCCCCACCACCCGTCACTGTCAAGGTTACCCGGAGCGAGTGGCTTTGTGAGGGATCAGCACTCTTTATTTTCCATCATCGCCTTCCCGAGCTGTGAGGGGGCGGAGGCTGATGGCGCGGCGTCTGGGCGGCAGCTGAGGAATAAACACGGCAGCCTGGGAGGTCACGCAGGAGAGGCGCTGTTTGCTCAGGTTCCACTTCAATTAATAGGGAGACGGATAAGGAAGAGGATAAGACGGCAATCAACCCGGCGCTCGCCAAACATTTCTGGCCATCTAATCTCCCCTCTTTCTGTTGTTTCATTTGTAATATGAACTAAATATTGAAAATAAGCGCGGTGACAATAAACATCCGGTTTCGCGTTCATTTGTTTTTCATTCCCTCGTCATGCACAGTGTCTCTCACACAGATTGCACTCTCTGTTGTACAAACACAGCTGCATCGGGAGCAGAAATAATCATATTGGTTGGTTAAATCTCAACAGGCAAAGTCAACAAACTGTTTTCCACAACACAAGAATGCAATATTGTTGAGCCACGAAAAAAGAACAAGCACTGCAATTGCACGGCAGAGCGGCGAGATGTGATGTTTGCCAAGTCTGGCATCATCGTGTGTCCGTAGCGGAGGGGGTGGAGTCAGAGGCCACGCCCAGGCCGGAGGGCGTGCTCCTGATGGGAATTCTGCTTCTACCAGAGCGCAACAGAGCCTGCGATCTCAGAGCTCAGTGTTTGCCTTGTTTTGGGATCCGCGGTGTGCGGTTTGTGTGTTTTCTGTGGTTGAGTACACACTACCTGAACCAGCGGTTCGTGGAACGTGTTGCGGATGTGCATAACTTTAGGCTCTTCAAGCTCTAAACACACTTAGTCCATCTCAGCACCTTGATTATGGTATGTGTACATCCATCATCAATATGTGAGTGCCCTCTGGTGGTGCAGCATGCACTATATGTAAATCACCGGAACAAAAAACAAAACAAAAAAAAGCTGACTGCGGCCAAATTCCCTCAGTCTTTGTCGGTATCCCAGTATTCCCACATACAAACATAGCAAACATGAGGCGTAACCACAAACTACAAACTACGACCGGATAGCGTGTGTGGCGGCCGAGACCTCCCCTCTATTCTTACCGAGATAAAGGGTTCCACTGACAAGGTTCTGATTAAGAGGCAGAAGACTCGTGTCAACATTAGTTGGTGCTAAGGCTAAAGCTAACGCATGGAGAGCCCTTCCAGCAGCCAATGCTAAAGGCCTCAGCTATGTTTTGTGGTGAAAACCCAACAACATGCTCTCTCATCAGCCAAGGAAATGAGGATAGACAAGACAAAAATCATTTCAATGGACTTGGTGTCTGGAGCAGAGGAAAAACTCCCTTTAACTGCAGAAACCTCAAAGCCAAATTTACTTTGTGGGTGTCTTTTGTCAGGACAGTGTGCATTTATTACCAACACATGCATATGTAACATGAACACACTGGAGTTAGCAAGAATGCTAAATCTCATCCATAGTCCTCCAACAATAAACATCACACAGTCACCAAAACGATAAATCACATTCATAGACAAGAATTACAAAGGTACCAATCAAACCAATTGACTGGTTTGATTGGTTTTGGGCAAACCAACACTGAGGTAAACCACTCAGATGGACCAAATATGCTGTTTGAAGAGCTCGATCTTGTGTGGGAGGAGCCGGGTTATGAAGGGACTGCAGACTCAGATGGTGCTTTGGTGCAGCTGCAAACAGCTTCCAAGCCCCTTTCACACTGCAGGGAAATCACGCATTGTCCCGGGATGCTGCGGGTTTTTCGACCCTCCAAGCGACCCGGGAATTTGACGGCTCGCCTCGCCTGCAGTGTGCAAGGCATCCCGTGTCGTCCCGCTAAATTACCCGATCACGTCATGCGCCGTCTTTGACATATGAGACTGATGTCCGCCGGGCTGTGAGTGTCTGGAGGCTCTGGCAGACATCCAGACACCGCTACGTCCACCACGGAGGATGATGTGACGGACATCCACGCGTTTGAATAACAGAGGGTCTCTACCAGACACGGGACAAAGTCACACATGTGAAAGTCTCAAGTAAGTCTCAAGTCTTCACCTTCAAGTCTCAGGTAAGTCCAAAGTCAATTTTTCTTGGGCAAGTCAAGTCGTAGGTTATGTCAAGTCAAGTCCTATAACAGGTCCAGTCAAGTCCAAGTCAGGTCACCTTATTTTACCTGCACAATCTGATCTAAGTGAAGTGAAAAGACAAGATATTAGTAACTGTCACTTAACATCATTGGCCAATCTATCCATCGCATTGTAATTACTGTGGAAAGTGAGTGTAAACACTCAAGTCATTCCAGTCATCGTGTCTCAAGTCAAGTCCCGAGTCTTTAACTTCAAAGTCCAAGTCGAGTCTCAAATCTTTCATTTCTCGTCAAGTCAAGTCACAAGTCATCAAAACAGCGACTCGAGTCGACTCGGGTCCAAGTCGCAGTGACTGGAGTCCCCGTCTCTGCTCTCCACATGGAGAAACACCGCCTCCTTGTTTGTGTTTAGCAGAGGAATGTTGGTAACGGCGGTCTTTGTTTACTTCCTGTGCTGGCACTTCAACGTGATGAAAACGAGGGAGAAACAAAAAAAACACGCAGCTCTCAAAGCGGGAGGTCAGAGGTCAGACGCGTGACTACTGGCAGTGTGAAAGCGCCCTGATGTGGAGCAAAGGCAGCTTGATCCTGGTTAGAAAATCCCGCATCGACGCACTAATTTCAGTGTGAAAGTGGTTTAATGTGTCCCAAAGTTCATACGCGCTCACACACTCTGGCTCCATTGTGAGGAAACGGCATCAGGATGTCGATCAGTACGTTCAGCTCTGATATGAGTCAGCGTTCCAACGTGCTGCGTCTCTACATGCAGGAGGCGCAGGAAGCCGTCACCTGACAAATAGTCCCTGACAGCAGAGAGGCTCGATCATTTATCAAGTGAGGGAAGTGGGGGGGGGGCGTCTTTTAGCATACAGATTGCAAAGCCTTATGGGGAGTCACCCAGCAAAGAGGCACATCTGTGATCATCTAAATCAGAACTTACTCGTGCAGTCAACAAGTTTCAGGCATGGTTTACTTTCACATGGCACGGAGCAGATGTAGTAAACTCACATCTCTTAAGCAGATTTTCAATTTTGTATCTTCAGAAGACAATCCGACACGGCTGTGCGGCGGCGGGACGACTGGATCTGGTTCACGTCAGCGTGATTGTTGGTAAAATGCCGCTCGACAGACGCGCTGGGCTGTGGGAGCAGGAGCAGGTTTTGATGGCTGTAACCTGTAATCTCAGCGAGCGTTTCACCTCTTCATCAGGGGAAGTCGAGAAATTTGGTTTCTCCCTGAGCACATTTTCTCCCAATCACAAAGCTGTTCCGTAACATTTTTCTGACGGCGGTTTGTTTCTGTAACTTGTTTTCCTTTTTTTGAGAGGATGTGAAAAAGCTTCTATTTGTGCACAAACTCCCTCAGGTCGTCCCCTTTTCCTTAGATCAAGGTTTTACACTGATTTTTGTGAGATAAATTCTTTCAAAGTTACAATAAAAACTGAAACGGTGGGCTGCGACAATGCATTTGACAGTCAGAAATTAAACATGACGTTGATTCATTCATGATTATTAATATCAGATGATTACGGGGTAATTATTCATGAAGTGCTTTGTTACCAGAGGATGTGGTTAAGTATCACAGGCACTGCCGAGATTAAGTTTTTATTACCAAAAGGAGACTTTCTTAGGTTTTCTTCCCCCCCACTTGCAGCTTCAGAGTGCTCTGTTTTTCTGGCCCAGATTTTAGGGAGGACAGGAGGATCAAAAACAGGCTAATTTCGCTGCCCGGCCTCAGAGCTGGCATGCAGCGGAGGCTCTCTGGGTTTCAGGCTGAGGTGGATATTGAGAAGACAATACAACGAAGTCGACAGCCCAATCCATTACAAGGCCTCTAGAATTACATTTTCCTCAGATACAGGGGAGTCCTCGGAGACTCAATACATTTTGTTCCAGGAGATGGAAACAATTTGGCCCAGGTTGGCTAACTCTCTGGAACTATGTGCTCACTGACAGCAAAGATGGCGCAACACTCTCAATTGCAACTGAAATTTATAGGACAGAACTTTTTTTGACGCTCTCCCCACAGTGCTGACCTGACCCGTACTCACCGCCAATCGTCACCTCTTTATGGCTTTACGTCTGCTGCTGTGGCCTCGCGTCCTGTGGTTGGACCACCTCCACCCTCTGCGCATTTCACAGGGTTCTACATGCCCAGGCTTCATTGGCAGGACCCGGGTCCTACAAGCATTCCTTCGCTATGCCGACAAGGATTTTGGAGCACTGCTAGCACAGTCGGTGGCCTTCCTTGCAGACCCTCCAAGGCTAAGGAATGCTCGGGCAATTTGCTGAATCACTTTGGCACGCAACTTGAGCAAATCCACCCGTGGCTGAAAACCAGACTACAAACCAATCTACATACAGTAGATTTGTATTCAAATGGCATAGAATACAAATTTACAAAAACCTACAAGAGCAGGACTGGCTGCTGCAGCTAGAGGGCGCCGTTTATCCAACTTCCAGACATCCAGGTCTTTTTGCTGTCAGGCAGGAATATTTGTGGACGTAGTTAACTCTGACAACAGATGTCGGGGACTTTAGAACACGACGGCTGCATTTCCAAATCTCATACTGACTAACATTACGTATTGCGCTTCCCCTTAGAAAGTACCTACTACTGCATGCAGTTTGCATACTTTTGGTACTACTGCTGTCATCATACTGCATTGTGGTGATTGTGGGTCAAAAGGCCAAGATAACATACTAGCTTGCATACTGCAAATTCTAGCTGGATGAAGTTATCGTTTGCACGATATTATCACGTGTGTGTTATCATTTTTCAATAACACGATTATCGTCAATACTGGTACTCCACGACAGCCCGAGTATGGATATTGGAAAGCAGCCCCAATCTCTTGCTAGTGGTGACAAAGGAGATAATAAATTTGTACTCTACGCTCATTGTTTCCTCAACCCAAAAAAACGAGGTGTATACCATATGATCTTGGGTTTACACTTCCTCCATTCCAGTCTTTTCAAATACAAACTACTGACCTGGGGAAAGGACAGTGTCTGTCCTACAGGACATCTGCCAGTTATAGGTTAGGAAACATAGGACTGATCAGGCTCTCTTGGACCCTGAGGGTCTTCAAGCGTTCAACAGAGTCCAGTGACTGGGTTTAGCCCAATCTGATCTTCCAGATCATGAGAGTTGAAGATTGAGGGTTCGAGTTGAGTAAAAAATGACGGGTAAATAGGACACAGGTGAAGTCAGGCATTTCAATTTGTCCAACTAAAGCTTTTGCCATCTTACAAAAGTGTCTGAAATTTTCAAAACCTGATATCAGCTGTTGAGAGAAAACCTCATCAACAGTAAAAGTGCAGCTCCCCATCATGCAGTTATCATATCCTGTCAGGCTCAAGGAATAATACGGTGTGTATTCATATTGTTCACACACTTCTAATGAATGGGACTGGCTTCGAGATTTGTAGGCAGCCAGGATGCCTGCAAACAAACTGACAGCCGGAGAGGAGCTCTGTGATTATTTTCAGACTCTGTTCAGGCACCTCTGGATACGCGATACAAACCTCACGACACCTTGGAGGAAAAAAGTGATAAATGAACACAATTTTCATGCCGCCTTGTGAAAGCCACCTGACGACAGTTCATCAATCCCTGACATACAGATATTCCAACAACTTGACCCAACCAACACATGAAACAACTCCAGCAAGACAAATGTAACGTTTGGTCCAGATAATCAGATGATGCTGCAGCTCTGCAGAGTGCAGTCCGTGTGCTGCAACCATGATCCAACGATCCAGATCTGGGTCTATGTTTGGTCCTGTCAGAAACACCTCGTCAGACACTCACACTGAAAAAGCTTCTTGGATGAGCAGCAAAACGTCTCCACTAACATGAGGTAAGTCCAGTTGCCCACCTGGAACACTGAAGATACATAATGACCTTGGTGACAGAGAATATCCAGGAGCAGATTTCTATTGGTGGTTTGCAGTCGCGTGGTTTTGACAACACGTGAAATTCAGATGGGGGCAGCAAGTGGAGAACAGTCACTGGAAACGACAGAAAGCGACAATGCAAAAGCGTTGGATGAGTCTGCATGCAGCAGGTATCATCCAAAAATAACAAAACATATCAGATATGATCCGTACGAACTGAAGAGAGGTGATTTTTCCTACCTTTTGGCGTGGTTTGGACACGATCGACATCACGAATGACCTCGTCCTCCGGACCTCTTACTATACCGCTCACCAAATGAAGGCATACAAGATCGTGGAGGCTTTCGACTACTTGGTGTGTGGTCGGGTCAGCGACCTCGGATCCATAGTAGGACTAAATGACTGCTGCTTGTTTTTGCCCAGGTGAGTAAATGTGATTCAGTGGCTGGCGGTGATAGCTTACATAGTTAGCATAACTAAAAACACAGGCGGAGATAGCCACCTAGCGTAGAAACACAAGCTGTAGAACAAACTCCACAAAGGGAAGTCACAGTTAGCTATGTTTGCACTAATATCATAACACACTGCTCTTTCCCCATTACAAAAAATGTAATTCTTCCCTTTGTGGGTTACTACTTTTGGGATGCGAAACGAGCTTTAGTTTTTTTTTTCGATTCGGGCGGTTGGTACAGCTATAGACAGCACAAGCACAGGCATGGTGTCGGCTTTCTCTGATGGGCAAATCACTTCCTGCCCCCCATCTGCAGTCGTAACGTGAGACGTGACGTCACCGGTCTAGTCCCGTTGCATGTAAGCGGCCATCAGTGGACTCAGTTGGTGGGTAAAAATGGCCGGACCTTGGCCGATGATTCGGAGTGATGGATGATTCATTTTTCCTCTTAGTGAGTGTTATGTTAAATATGACTGAAATAATAAAATTGGTGGCAATGCAACACGCTGCATCTGGAGCTAAAAAGCGTCCAGAGCCAGCAGATATTACATTTTGAGAAAAGAAGGCAGCTGTCAGAGGGACTGGTGGGTGGATGGGTGGGTGGATGGGTGGGCAGGGGGATTTCCTGTGTTTTCAACCAGCGCTCCATTCAGCAAAGCCCCGAGCTTGTCACGCTGACAGCTCCATCGACAGCACAGTGGTGACACATTGAACTGGGCGAATAATAACAGAGACTCAAAGTGAACAATTGGCTGCTCCAGTCGTCCTTTGTCAGCGCCGCCATTAGAATTCAGGAAAATAGCTGGTTGAGAGATTTGTGAGCCGTTTCTTCTTTGATTGCTTTGAGTAACAGTGGCTCACAATTGCCGAGCTAATCTAAATGTGTAATCTTTTCAATTACAAGTTAGTGCTCCTCATTCTCTGAGCTGGTGCGGCGAGAAGGTCACGACGAGGACAAAGACAACTTGACTCAAGTGAGAGTTTCTGCATCGGCGCCCCGACGTCCACCTCATGAATAAAATATGAAACATGCAGATGAACTGTGGAGTGAATCTCGCTCTTATGCTGCTCTACATCTGCGCTGCTCACTGGATGCTTCATTTGTTGTTTTAAATTACAAAAAGGTCCCAGAAGATATAAAATCCATTTCACAGTGTGAGTGGACGTCTCTCCACGTCGTGTGTGTGGTGTCCACATTCCCCCTCCTGGCCCTGGACCTGCTCCGTCTAACTGCTTTGCTTCCAGTGGATTCAGGCTGCAGGTTGTTTGTCATCCCTTGGTTCTTGTTTGGTCCTGCTGCTCTCCAAGGCTCGGGCGATTCAGGCCTTCCCATCATCCTTTACTAATTAATAACAGGCTTCTCTCTGGGGGACATCTTCTCATTTGTTTTCTCTTCTCTCCGGCTGGGTCTGCATGGATCCCAGCATAATCGTTTTTTGGCTGCTCGTGCTAACGACTTGTAAGGAAATACACTTCAATTTTAGGTTTCGTGAAGGAGGGGGCAGAATTGCTCTTCATTGCTGGTCCGTGTTGGAGCTCTCTTGATGTCATTTCTTATTACAACAGTTGCGGTGGATAGAAAACACAGGGCCTCGTTCCGCTGTTCATCCCAAAAATATAAGGCTAGTCATTATCTGGGATCAAGTAATTGTTTGCTTTTTGATATTGGTGTCTGCAGAGGTGAAGGCCCTATTATCGTCGACTCATCTCCTGTCTCACAATCATAAACAAGATTTTAATGAAGAAAGTGGAATTAATCGTTAAAAAAAATGGAGATAAAAGAACGTTGGGAACAAGAAAACAGCTGCAGGCGTCAAGAGAAGATGGACGTTTCCTGCACGGTATGTGGCGCAGAACTCTGCTGTGTTCACGCCTCTTATGATTCACAGGAGGTAATCACTTCAATCACAAGTAAGTAACACAGAAAAATGTGCTCCAGCAAAAAAATAAAGTCTGCAACACGAGAGTCATAAGTACCAATTAATGTATGAAATGAATATGAGGTTAAAGTCAGGGGACTAAATATGCGTAACAGTTGCTTATTTTGCCAGTTTATCCTTTTACCTTTCGTTGTTGACGATCTGGAGATAATTGGACAGATGGCGGCGGATTTTTAGGACAAGCTCGAAAGATGGCGAAAGGCATTGGAGGACGCCGGGCTGCCGACAGCCGAGAGCAGACCAAGCATCTTATAATACCAGAGCAGAATGGTGGCGATATCAGGGTGGGAGGCAGTGCGCTCCCCAAAGTCCGTAAGTTTAAGCAGTTGGGGTCCAAGACGACCCCAACTGAGGCAAGAATTGGCACCGACTGGCAGAAGTGGAAAGTGCTGATGACGGCGCTCTGTGACGGGAGAATACCAGGTCTACCAGGTCGCAGTCAGACCCCCAATGCGAGAGAATCGCTGAAGTCACTGAAGAGAAGATGTTGAGATGGTTATGAGGGATTACGCAAATGGAGTAATCCAAATGCAATGGAACTAGACGTGTAACTAATTACTTTAAACAGCAAGTAAAGTAACTTGCGATGTGAAATGGATTATTTTTGTTGACTGTGGAATTAGTGGCAAAAGTACACAACAAGAAAAGACCCCACTGAAGACGGTCCCGGTGAGACCAAAGGATGACCTCTGACCTCCCGCTGTTCTCTCTCGTACGTCATCGAGCTGAAACGCATAAGTAAACAAAGACGGCGGATATCAACATGCGTCTCCTAGCAACAACACAAACAAGGAGGCAGCGTTTCTCCATGTGTGGACTCTCTGACATTTTATTGTAGGAGCATCCAGACGCGTGGACGCTGGTCCACATTCATTGGACCGGACCTTCGCTGGACCTTAGCTCCTCCTCCTGGGACACTTTTACGTGACTGATTTACCGAAAAAGGATGGGACGGACAAAACGATGAAAGCATTCACGTTTGATAAGAGGAAGCAGCCGCTTTCTCGGTTGTCTGAACTAAGTTTGACCTGCAGTGATGTATCATCACATACGTGGGAGGCTCCTATTCTGCTCCGTTCTGTCCACTCCCACATCAACTGTCTGATATGTCAAAGACGATGCGTGATGATGCGGGACGCCTTTCACACCGCAGGCGAGACGAGCCGCCAAACTCCCAGGTCCCTTGGAGGGTCAGTTGACTCGGGGGTTTTTTGTCCAGTAAGGTACCTTTAGTGTGTACAGACACACACACACACACACACACACACACACACACACATCGGTCGGTAACGGCATATGTGGCGACCTCACAGTCATTAGTGATGAAAACACCTCAAAAGAACATATTGAACACACTTACAAACCTAAAGGCCAGCACAGCGCCGAAGGACCGTCCACACCAAGAACTGTAACTGCAAAGACAACTCTCAGCATCCACGACTTACAACTTACAACTATATCTATCTTTATAGCTATAGTTCTTGGTGTGGACGGCCCTTTACACTGAGACATGCACACACACACGCGATGGCTGACCTTCAGATGCAGCCGGCAATCGTATTAAAGAAGTATTCAAAGTTCTCTGGGCCTCATTCAAATCACACTGCACACACACGCGGCAGCCACCACCAGGCTCTGACCCGGTGTCACGTATTCGAAAGACGAATTACGGCTCCAAGGCTTTGTGTCACTGATGGGATGAGATTTAAAGTCAGTTTGTTTTCAGTGATTGATGTGCAGCTCAGGCCTCACCTCCTGAACCTGGACCCTGCTGAGCGTGGAACCTCCACACCACAGAGGGCCACTTCCTGTCACACCTCACAGCTGTTTCACCCGCTCAGGCAATCTGAGCTCCTATTCCTATTTCTGAATAGTCACGAAAGCTGTGACAAGATCGGAGGTTTGATATCTTTGAGGTGCAGGAAACGGCAGGTTGAGTCAGACACGCCAGCATTCCTACAGAGCCTCCACCATCATGATCCTGTAGGAGTCAAATCTTGGTGATACTTACCAGTATCTGGGGCTGCTAACATCGCTTCATTTCAACAATGAATCGTTTAGTCCACTGTGAGAAATCGGTGTATAAACTAACACCAGATGTGAGGATGGTGGCTGCAGTTGAGCTTTGATCGCCAAATGAAACAAAGTATTCCATTCCCACGTCTTTGTTCCAACAGTGTCAAATTCATTTCAACGTGTTTTGGTTATCACAAAAGCAGTAGGATGTGAATCAGCCAGGGCCGGCGTTGAGTCTTACCAGCTTTGCATATTAAAATAGTGACAACCAGACTATTTTTTTACAAAGACATTTAGCTGCTCAGCCTCACAAGTCCAAGGAGCTGTACCAAGAATGAGGTTACTGCAAATACAAATATTCAGATCAGATCCTAACAGCCTCCAATAACTTCATCCGCGGTGGCTCATACGCCTTGACCTAACAAACACCAGGTCAGAGGGGCCACTTTGTCCCTCCACTCAGTCCGGAATACCTCCAAAGGAGGCGTCAGGGAGTTTTCCTCATGAGAAGGAGCACCACCGCTGCTGTGACCTCCAACGCAGAATCTGTTCTGTCTCCAAGGAAGACGTCGTAACCCGAAAAAGCACATTGGGCGAATTGGCGAGTAAATTTGCCGGCCATCCTTCCCACGAACACACTCACTGACTGAGGAAAGCAGCAGAACCACATCGTCTACAAACGGTCAGCGAAGCCAGTCTGAGGTCCCCAAACTGGAAGCCCCCCCCCCCCCGCAGCTGCTCCATCAATGGAACGATTGGCAAACTGCAACCCTGAGTCCAACTCTCACTGGGGTACGGAACTTACAATCAGCAGAGAGCGTCGACAGAGAAAATATGAATTGATTTTTGAAATGAGTGTGGTTGTGTTTCCGTTGCTCAGTAGGTTAGGAAATATTCAAAGTTCTCTGTGTTTACCATGCAAATCATTTTAAACACAAGCATTCCAACAACCATATGACCTCCGGCCCAGAGATCAGACATAGTAACACTCGTCTCCGGTCTGCTGCCTCGTATCACTGATATGATGAAGTTCAACGTCTGAGTGCAATCACTGTCTCTGTCCGCCAATTGGAATGAGACTCAGATATCTTTATTTGTGGAAATGCTGAGCACAAGTGCTTCCCGTCTCTGCTCAAAGGTCATCCAGCAACATCTCCAATGACCAGGAACAAGATGTTATATCATCTGGAGCTCCAAACAACCATCATCACGCAATCTTTGCATGTCTTGATTAAATGATTGGTCTGTTGGAAAAAATCATATTGGAAGATGTGAAAATATACTTTTACCTCAGCGAAGAAAACAGATGTTCTTCCCTCTTTTATAAATGATGTTGAATTATTGGTAAAGTGTTTTGGTTAACAAAGAAGTGGCAGGATTTGATTCAGCCAACACCTGAAGAACGTCATGTTTTCCATTATTAATACAAATCTCCATCGGGACATTCAGCCAATTCAAACTTGCAGGGATTGGAAGAATTCTGGTCACAGCAAGCAGCAGCTGGACTCTAAAGCGACAGTGTATTATAATACGGGGTGGGATTTAACGCGTTCATTACAATTAATTGATTACAAAAAAAAAACATGCCAGAAAAAGGCATTCTTGAGCAGATTCGGAGCTTCCACAGTCGCCAAATATCCACTTCTAGAGTCTCCAACTCGCGGTGACATGCAGCGCGTCAGTCAACCTCCAAGCAGAAGGACGGTGGGCCGCACACCCGCGCTGAGGCTACGCAAAGGGTAGTAGAGTGTAAACTGAGGGGTTAGAAAATGTGTTACTGATCGCGACATCTGATCCAACTTTATGATCTATAATGACATTGTCAGACTGATGCAAAATTAACAATATTTTGTCGTTTAAATCAGTGTATGTGTCTATCATTTGACTGAGTCAGATACCAACACCCATTGAATTGAAAAATGGTGCTTCTTGTGGCAAATATTGTTCTGCGATTAAAATGCGATTAATTGAGATAAATTAATCACAAAGCCTCTAACTAATGAGATGTTTTTTTTTAATCGAGTCCGACTCCTAAATATGATATAACTTTAATATAGTTATGCAGGAAAAGTTAATACATCAATGAAAACGTCACAGAGGAGCTGAAACAGAGAAGCAGCTCCTCTGATGACAAGCTAGTTTTTTTTATTTATATTTTCTTAATCGTGTCATGAGAAAATGGTGATTTAAGAAAAAACAAACCTTATTTCTCTCTGTGTTTTATATAAAAGGACTACCTTTTTGACTACTGAAGTTAGTTTCCAAACTTTACATAATTTCCCACCTATCCAATCTCCTCACGAGAGCCAGAAGGGGGCGTGGCTTAAGGTTTACAGTCCCACTGATGTAAACAATATTGAGCCCCACCTAGTATTTCACATCAGATCTGACTGAGCCCCCCCATCAGGCCTCATGGCCTCACGGATACGCTAATGTGCTTGGAAACCCAGACTTCGTTGGATATTGTATGGCGTCATCTGCTGGCGCTCTCGCAGCGCTGCACTTCAGACAGCAGCTCCTCCTCTCCGGTGTCTGACAGTGACGGCCATGAGAGGAGTTTTCCTCCCTGTTGATCTGTTTGATTCTGCCAATGAAAGCTTGTAACTGAAATACGTTTTCCTCTCTTCCATTGATGTGGATCACATCAGTCGATCAGATCATTGTGAATAACAGCGAGATGTCCGACCACATTATGTGCTTTATGACAGAGTGTCTCCGTTAGAAAAGAGTTAGACTCGGAAACTGACGGCCAGCAGTCTTAACCTGCCACCCATCTAAAATATTTACAGAATAATGGAACATAAAATATGACAGAGGAGACTATGAGCTTGAAGCAGGTGGAATTCTACAGCAAGCAAGAATGTGAGAATATTATACAAGGTATTTTATTTTGATTTATCTTTAAAAAGTGATTTTGGTACTCCGTCTGAGAGTCTTAAAATTGTAAACATCACCTATAGTTGTCCATGCAAGAAACACAACCTCAGCAATAATTGTCAGGTTTGGCATTTAACATGCAGGTGAACAAGCAGTATAGCACTGTGTACCTGCATATTAATGCAGACAAAAATATTCAATGGTCAGGTCATCCAGTATATCTTCTTGGAGAATACTGTATGATCACTTTCAATTATATTAATGCTCTATTATTGAATTTAGAAATGAAAACATATCCCTTATCTGTCTGCCCTGAGGATTGAGCCTCTACATTCCCTTCGTAAGTATGCATTCATGACCTCAAGACTGAACTGGACTGATGCTCAACTTCAAACAACTAAATCTACAAACATCAATACAAAAGGGCAAACTTTTTAGACTGCTTTACTTGTTCACAGAATTTTAAACCTTAAGAGTTCTGTGCGTTTTTTCATCCAGACGATTTTTGACCATTTAGAGGGTCAAAATCCCCCCCAAAATAGTTGATATTTGATATGAATCTGTCAGGTCGAAGCTGGTTAACAAGACTGACTCATTTAAGTTGGATAAAAATATGAATATATTCCCGTATATTTTTACAGCAGTCTTTCGGAAAGAAACGCTTCTTGTCCCCAGGAACTAATAAGAGAGTTTGCTATAAAAATCTGTCACTGTAGGAAAAAATAAATAGATAAAATAAAACTAAATATTATTATTATTATCATCATCATCATCATTGTTATTATTGTTAATAGTAATAATAATAATAATAATAATAATAATAATAATACAATCCTCCTTAGATTGCATTTTATGGAAATTATCAATTATCATATATTATTTTATTTAAATACTATTGAGTTATGTGAACAAACTATATATGTAAATGTATTACTTTATTTATTTTCTTTTTATTGAGGTGAAGGGTCCACCTGGTATTTAGGACCAATGGCTTCAGTAAAGAGCTCCATGTGTTAAACCTGTAGAGGTGGGATTTGGTGCAGTGGTGAGATGTGACAGGAAGTGCATCTCTGTGGTGACTGTGTTTGGCCTATTAAGGTGTTATCGGTGGCTGGCGTGTGTGTGGCCGGTGTGATTTGAATGCTTCATTTGAATGTGACTTTAAAATGGTTATTCGGTGCAGCCAGCTCTCTTTCTTTGTTCACACTTTCTACCCATGATGCCAAATCTTAGTGTTTACATTATACAGCAGATATATTAAAAAGGCAATAGTGTGTGCTCACAATCAATAAATGGATATCTGGTGCACATTTAGACATATGAATCAATGCACAGTTCATGCTTCTTAATTTATTATTTTTAGCTTTAATTTAACATCTAACAACTTCTGGAACCTGCTCTTCAAATATAAAGGAAGCTGTAGGGGAGTCATGGCGACGTGAGCACTGACTGCAGTCAAATTCCCTCTGTGTTTGTTGATATCTGAGCGTTCTAGCTCTGTGTTTTAGTGTCCGGGCCAGCTGAGCCCCAGTGTGTGTGTGAAGCCCTCCCACCATCCCCTCAGAGATATATATATTTCCGTTTCCCAGGGCGATCATGGAGACATGGCTGCAAGCGGACATTGTGTTGTGGTTCCTGCAAGATGGTCCTACTGACGTAACTGACAGTCCCATGGGAGGGAGGAGTGGTGTGTGTGTGTGTGTGTGTGTGTGTGTGTGTGTGTGGGGGGGGGGGGGGTCCTCCTCAACCGCAGAAGGAAGGTGAGGGCGGCACGACAGGGAGAGATCCCTGCCATTGCTCCGCCACCGAGAGACGTAATAGCGTTAAAGGAGCAAAACATCAATGATTGTGGTCGCCAGCTGATGACCCGCGTACAAAGCCTTCCCCTAACAGAGTGTGAAAAGTGCTGTATTGATAAGGACTGATTGACTGATCATTATTGTAATAATATAGTTGTAAGACATTATATAATTGGGTCCAAGAAGAATAATGCTCGGCATAAACATTCAGCTGTACAGATAAAAGTCCACTCGTACTATAACTACCGATATTGGACATTAAACAGCTTTTTGGGAGCAAAAGTCATTAATGTGTGTAAAATGACCACCCATTTGGAAAGCTGTTGATGATTCAAACATTTGATACCATTCAAACTCTATAGAGTTTAGTTATATAGAAAAACCTTAGCCAAGAAGATACACTTAAAACTACTTAGACAAATATTGATGTCAGTTTTTTGTTTTTATAAATAACACACTGTAGAGGTCGATATTAACCTAATGTGGAGAGCAAGAATTCTGTACATCACTACTAACTCTTTTGCAGCAAATAAACTCTTGGCCACACAAGACACAGTTTCGTCAGCAGATGGTGGTATAAGCTACACTCAGCACATGGAAGACTTGAACAATGGTCAGACTCCGAGACGTCTGAAACAACCCCCTTCCCTTGTCCATGAAAGAAGATCTAGCTCTCATTTTTTTCCTTCTGAGCCTCCTTCTCCCCCTCATGGATCTCACGTCTAGGAATACAGTGCTTCTGTCTGCCGGCTCCTCATGTCTTAAATGTATGTTGCCCGTGTTGTCTCAGTGACCTGTGAGCTGTGGACTGGTGGCTGTGGGTCCCACCTTGATCTTTTCCCAGATTTCCTCCATGTGTCTTTTTAAAAGGGCAAATCTACATTCAATGGGGGCCCTGCCTGTAGCTTTGGTCTACAGGTCTTCCATGAAAAACCCCTCATGAAAGTTGAATGCAGACCCCCCACTATGATGCCTTCTTTCTGTGTCTAATTGCCCCTTTGAACTGGAAATCTGTGGATTCACCTACAAAGGTGAGTCCACTGTTGTTTGGTTCTTTGAGTTGGATCTGCTTTAGGCCTCCTGCTCAGGTGGTGTGACCTCGCTGATGGTCTGAGTGCAGATGAAAGTCAAGCTTGTCAAGCTTCTAATAAAGGAGGCGTACGGAGTGATTTCAGTTAAGAAAAAAAAAAAACATGACATGAGGTCAAATCAAACTTTATTGACATATTTTTATATGGACCAATTTGCAAACATGGATGGAAATCTCTGAGGCAGGTCCACCCAAAAGATTAGGCTGGAATTGTAGGGGGCATTAATGGAAATGCTTAATAACACGCTGTTCTCATCGTCATGGACGCCAACTTGTGACGTCACTTACCGTTTCTATTTGGGTTCTAGTTTAGAGCTGTTTTTGTTCATATCCACAGCTGCTGTGTTTGGTTGCATGGATGTCAGTGCACTACAGGTGGACAGTTTCATTGTGGGTTTGGGGGCTTAAATCAAGTCCAGGATTGTCACTCAATGGGTGTTTCAGTTGAGTACAGTTGTCGTTATTGTGAACAGTCTGTTTAATAACACTGATGTTAGGATTGCCGAATTGAAACCATTTATGTAGTTTGACAGACCTGCACTATTTGACTCAAAATTCCAGATTAATTTCAAAATCTGCTTTCCTATTCTAATGTTCTCATCAGCTTTTGTGCTACTTTACTGCTTCTATAGTTACTTATCAAACCACAGCATCAACAAGCCAAATAACCTTAGGTTATCGACCAATATTAGCTGATATATAGCAACTAAAAACATGACTTCAAAGACAGACAACTATCGCCATTCAAACGTTAGCCATTCAACAAGCGCTGATTTGATGGGACTTTTCCGCGACTTTTCTGGGTGGAGTCGTCCATTGCAGCTTGATGTCAGTCCATCCTTGACTTTTTAAGATTCCATTTAGCTGAGAAGGAATCAAAGAGACTTCAGTGTCTCTGCTCAAACAAATTACGTCAAATGAAATGTTAAGTGATTGTACCTTTTGGAGGATCTGTTCATTGACAGCAGGATCAGTCAGGTCAGCAGTTGTCTTCATCTTCAGCTTCAGCGTGGTCTTTGATTTTCTGACTGAAGAGTCACAAAGCAAACAGATTCCATTAACATACCAGGTTGATTTTCAGAGGTGGGCAGAGTAGCCAAACATGGTTTTCAAGTGAGAAAATATGGGAAAAATCAAGTAAAAAGTAATAATCCAAATCACTGAATAAGAGATTAAAACAAACACTCAAAATAATCCAAGAAAAAGTTGGATTCATTCTACTTGTCAAGATTTTTAATGAAAAATGATCTGTAAATGTTGCTTGTTAAAATCTAAAAGCATATTAACAGTTACCTTCATGGCAGAGGAAAAGTGCCTGACGGCCACAGACGTAGTCGCCCCAAAGATGATTTACATTCTCAATCGCGCAGTTTTCAATACTACCATAGTTATCCGGTTGACCTGAGTTCCAGTTTGTGAAGGTTCTTGGACTCTTGTCAGACCAAGTCCATGGAACTCTGTACAGACCAATCCAAGACTCAGCAGAAGCTGGTTTTGCAGACATGAAACTGGTGTTTTCTTCAGAGTTGGTGATGACGGCCAAGTCAGTGTAGTGTTGTCTGCAGTAGGTTTGGGCATCGCTCCATGTTTTCTTGGTTGAGATGAACTCATAGGTTTTCTGGTTTAGGCCGACGTCTGCAATAGACAAAGTCATGAAGAATGAAAGGTTTCAAACATTCTCTTCCTATCGTCTTTTTCTGACATTTCTGAAAAAAAAATAGATAAATGAATTATAACCAAGCTTTCTAAAAAAAGAAAAAAGACAAAAGTTGGGAACAAAAAGCGACTTGAAAGAGACTAGTAATAATAATAATATAATATATATAATGTAATATATATATTATATCATAATATATATATATTATATATTGCTATATCATAATATATATACTCAACAGTTTGGTCCATATTTGGTACGAATGTCAAAGGCCCACTTTAGTTGAAGGTACGAGTCTCTCGACAAATTGTCAGGACTTGTAATGTCGAATAAACCAGTAAAAAAATAGCAGTTAGTCCTAAAAATTCATCAACATATCTGGCACTGTGTTCGGTCTCACCTGTGTAGCAGGTAAACGGTTTCAACGCATAACAGTAATAGTCGTACCAGGCAGTGCTGTGGGCTACACACTTTTGCGCTCCATCTCTATTGTTTGGTTCACTAACAGCACTTTTAAAGTTGTAATATTGACTTGTGATTGGTTGACCAGTTGTTGACCATCTCCAGGAGCTGGAGTCGTTGCCCAGAGTTCCCTTCCAGGATGCTGGGTCATCATGGAGTCCAATCCACACCCATCCTGTGACGCCTGCTGGTCTGGTCAGCTGATTCACTTCTTCCATGCTCTCAAAGGTCGCCAGGTCAGTGTGTTTCTCTCTGCAGTAAAGCTGAGCATCTTTCCAGGTCTTTGGTGAGGAGATGTAGTAGTATTTACGGAGGGGAAAGTGAGAGCAGAAGGTGAAGCTCAATCCTGAGGGATGAGGACAGAGGAGATTATCAAGTGGTCTTCAGTGAAATTTCTCAATGTTTCCCCAATTTATTTTCAGAGCATGTATTAGAAGTGTGACCTCAAATATTCAAATATTCATCAGTTCATTTCAGTGCGATTATTTAACATCCAATCTCAGCGTTGACTAGTTTCATCATATGGTGACAAACAAAGGATTAGTCCGTTACTAGTTTTATATACAGAAACCTGGTGTTTCCGGGTGAACTATGATCTATCTCTTATTTCAGAATAAATCTCAGCCTTGAGGTGCGGCTGCAGCCGAGCATCTTGCGTCATCTGTGTTGCTAATTTATTTGAATATGCTAAATAAAGGCAAGAGAGGAGAGAGCAGGGCGGCACAAGCAAGCAAATCATCATCATCTTAACATTAAAAAAGCTTTGGAAGCAAAAACAAGTGTCACGAAACAAACTTTTTTTTTCTTGTAACCACAATGTTTTCTCTGCTGACTGTAGACGCCGTCATCCCTCCATTTGGTCTTTTCCACTTGATTTATTCTTAAAGTAAACACGCTCGCTCTGAGTGGGGCAGTGAAAGTGTGTGTGTGTGTGTGTGTGCGTGTGTGTGTGGGGGGGGCATTCCCAGACAAAGACATTTCCAATTAGTCACAACTATCCTGCTCTTCATTAATGTGTGAGTGGTGCTGCACTGTGATGTAAGGCTGATTTATCTGCTCCTGAACGCACCAGCACAACATGAGATGACATGAATCACAGAGCGGTGGGCTCACCACAGAGGAGGAGCAGCGGGGTCTTCCTCCAATCCATCCCTGAGTGACTGCAAACACGGAGAAAACAGGCCGACAATATGAAAGGACGAGGCTTCCAAAGCCGCGCAGCCACTCGGCCTCCGTCCCTCCCGCCGCCAAGCAGCTCCGCTCACCTTCAGATCCAGCCGCCGTTCTCAGGCCGTCGTCTGTGAAGTCGTCCTCGGTGAAGATCTTCGCACGGCCGACGTCCCCGAGGCACTTGAGAGAAAAATGTCCTGCTTGATGGAATTTTCATATGCAAAACAAACAACTCGCCTTTTGGCTGTTGGTTTAATCTGACCACCGACTCACTAATTAACCATTTCTTACCAACACTAGGCACTACTTCTGCGTGTTTGTTTGTTCTTTTTTAATCAATTGCAAATCGGCTCTGTGTTTGGCAGGAACAGGTTGACCAGATTTCAATTGTCAAAAAAGAGGACACCTGCAGGTCGCAACAGGACTGACAGAGCTGGCGTAACACACACGCCCATCCAGCACTGTTTTCAACCCCCAAAAAGAGGACATGTCCAGGGAAAAGAGGACGTCTGGTCACCCTAGACAGGAAGTAAACCTCTGAGGACTGGAGGCTCCACAGTCAGCAGGACTCCCCAAATCTGTGATTAAAAGAGCGTCCGACTTTATCTACAGTGTGAGTTTGTGTGTACTAAGTGTGTGTGTTTGTGTACATTGTGATTTGAATGATACACCCAGAGAGCTTTGAATATGGCCGCCAGATGCACAGACACCGTCCCTGCTGGATAACCAAAGGTCACTCACACACAGTATACACACACACACACAAACTGTGTGTGTGTACATTGTGTACACCGTCTGCACACACAAACTGTGTGTGAGTGACCTTTGGTTAATTAGTGAGTCGGTGGTCAGATTAAACCAACAGCCAAAGGCGATTTGTTTGTTTTGCATATGAAAATTCCATCAAGCAGGACATTTTTCTCTCAAGTGACTCGGGGCCGTCGGCCGTCAGACGTGCGAGGATCCTCACAGACGACGGCCTGAGAACGGCGTCCGGCGGCTGGATCTGAAGGTGAGCGGAGCTGCTTGGCGGCGGGAGGGACGGAGGCCGAGTGGCTGCGCGGCTTTGGAAGCCTCGCCTTTCATATTGTCGGCCTGTTTTCTCCGTGTTTGCAGTCACTCAGGGATGGATTGGAGGAAGACCCCGCTGCTCCTCCTCTGTGGTGAGCCCACCGCTCTGTGATTCATGTCATCTCATGGTGTGCTGGTGCGTTCAGGAGCAGATAATTCAGCAATAATTCAAAAAAAAGTTTGTTTCGTGACACTTGTTTTTGCTTCCAAAGCTTTTTTAATGTTAAGATGATGATGATTTGCTTGCGTATGCCGCCCTGCTCTCTCCTCTCTTGCCTTTATTTAGCATATTCAAATAAATTAGCAACACAGATGACGCAAGATGCTCGGCTGCAGCCGCACCTCAAGGCTGAGATTTATTCTGAAATAAGAGATGGATCATAGTTCACCCGGAGACACCAGGTTTCTGTATATAAAAGAAGTAACGCACTAATCCTTTGTTTGTCACCATATGATGAAACTAGTCAACACTGAGATTGGATGTTAAATAATCTCACTGAAATGAACAGATGAATATTTGAATATTCGGGGTCACACCTCAAATACACGCTCTGAAAATAAACTGGGGAAACATTGAGAAATTTCACTGAAGACCACTTATCAAAACATGGTTACTGAGTGCTTTGCATGAATGTACACACACACACACACACACACACACACACACACACACACACACACACACAGACAGACAGAAAGACAGCGGCAGGGAAAACTCCCTTTTTGGGAGGAAACATGTTTTACACATATCAGAGTGTGGGTCAGAATAAGTTTACTTCTTTCCTGTCCAGCACAATTTGCTGTCTGTGTTTTTAAAGAGTCAATTGGCACAAAATGTGTGAGGACGCACATATAACTTTATATGGTGCAAAAGAAATAAAATCAAATGTGACTGAAGTCAACCCTAGTGGAAACTTGAATAACCACGAGGGACGACTACATTCTGATTTGATGGCAGATTTGAAAGAGATGTTTGAATATAAATTAAATGTGTGTATAGGAGAGAACAAACTTCAGAGGTTCCCTCTCAAAACATAATTTCAACTGACTCAATGTCAACCTACTCCTGATCATAGATGATAGATTTGTTGTTTTATGTTGTTTTTACCACCTCCTCTGTTCCTGCTGTAAAGTGCCTTTGAGTTGTTTTTAAAGCGCTATATACCATAAAGGTATTATTATTATTATTTTCATAAAACATGGTGATATACATACTAAATGCTATTGTATCCTTTATCATTACTGAAAGTTAAGGCACATTTTTAGACATAAGGATTTTAATCTATTTTATTTTGAAATCATCTGTTTGTCAGAACTGTTCAATTTGTTTTTGGCTCTTGCAGCCTCATCATGTCTGCTTCAGGAAGTTAGGAGACCTGATGTAATTTCATACAGTGGCCTCTCCTCATATGAGCCACCAGGGGGAGCAAGAACATTTAATAATTATACTAATAATAATATTAATAATAGTAATAATAATTTATTTTATATAGTGCTTTAAAAACAATTCAAAGTCACTTTACAGCAGAAACAAAGCAGAAGCTCAAAATGAGAAGTAAAAACAACATTAGAAGTAAGAACAACAAGGAAGCAGGAAATCAAACAGTAAAAGCAGTTCTAAAAAGGTGTGTTTTAAGAAGCGTTTTAAAGTGGGCCAGGTTGGGGCAATTGCGGAGATTTTTGGGCAGACTGTTCCAGAGGGAGTGGGCTGCGATGGAGAAGAGGTTCAGTGCTTGGTCTTGGGGGGCAGGGAGAGGAGATTTTCGTCGGATGAATGGAGGGGGTGGTTGGAGTTAGGAGGTTGGAGAGGTAGGGAGGGGCCAGGTTGTGGAGTGATTTGAAGGTGGTGAGGAGAATCTTGTACTGGATGCGGTAAGTGATGGGGAGCCAGTGGAGTTCCTGAAGGACGGGGGTGATGTGGTCGAAAGGGCGGGTGCGGGTGAGTAGACGGGCTGCGCAGTTTTGGACGTGCTGGAGTTTTTTGAGAGTGCGGGAGGGAAGGCCATGGAGGATGCTGTTGCAGTAGTCCAGTCTTGTAGTGACATAGGCATGAATCAAGGTTTCAGCAGCAGAGGAAGAGAGGAAGGGGCGGAGTTTGGCATTGTTTTTTAATTGAAAAAACACAATCCGGGTTATCTGGCGAGATGTGGTGCTCAAAGGTGAGGTTGGGGTCAAGATGGATACCGAGGTTGCGAACGGTGGGGGACGGGGTAAGGGAGATGTTGTCGTTCGGGAGGTGTAGAGTGAAGCCAGGTGCTGATTTAATGAGTGGTTTTGGGCCGAAGATGATGATGTCCGATTTATTGCAGTTGAGTTGAAGGAGGTTGAGTTGCATCCAGGTTTTGATGTGATTGAGGCAGGAGGTGAGGCTGGTCTGTGTAGCGGCGGAGATGGAGGTGGTGGAGATGTAAAGGGTCATCAGCATAGCAGTGGTATTGGAGTCCTAGGTGGCAGATGATTTGGCCGATGGGGTGCAGGTAGAGGATAAATAAGAGAGGGCCGAGGACCGAACCTTGAGGGACACCTTGGGGAAGGGGGGCTGTGGATGAGGAGCAATAGTTAATGTGGATGAACTGTTGGCGGTTTGAGAGATATGATTGAATCCAGGAAAGTGCAGTTCCGGTGATGTGGAAGGTGGAAGAGAAGCGGTTGAGGAGGACGGAGTGGCTGATGGTGTCAAAGGCAGATGACAGATCCAGAAGGATGTCGATGGTGAGCTGGCCGAGAGTCGGATGCAAGCAGGATGTCGTTTGTGATTTTGAGAAGGGCTGTTTCCATACTGTGTTTGGAGCAGAATCCGGATTGCAGTGGTTCAAAGAGGTTATTGGAGTGGAGATGGGTTTGGAGTTGGGCAGCGACAGCACGTTCAAGGATTTTTGAGAGGAAAGGGAGATTGGAGATGGGGCGGTAGTTGTTGAGGATGTCCAAGTTGAGGTCAGGCTTCTCGAGGATGGGGATGACTGCGGCCAGTTTGAGGGAGGGTGGAACAGAGCCGGATGTGTTGACGATGGCAGTAATGAGAGGGGAGAGGCAGGGGAGCCACTGTTTGATGAGAACGGAGGGGGCGGGGTCAAGCACGCA
>CAESWR010000491.1:19028-58023 GCA_903171835.1 Mullus surmuletus | reverse complement strand
CCCCCCCCGCGTTATTTGGCTGCATTTTTTTCTAATGGACTGCATCTTTATCACAGAACCTCATTTATCGTCATCCTACAACTGAGACAGTGTGAGTGAAATTGCCGTTTACATGTTGTAATATTAATAACATCTTCCAATGAACTTGCTGACCACTTTGAAGGATGTTTTTATATTTGTTTTTTATCTGTTCGCACCTCCTGTTTTCCCCACTGCTGCTGCATCTGAAATAATGAGGTCGATCATGGTGATCACACACAACATAGTGCTGGACTATATATTTACGAAGGCATAAATGTAGTGACATCTACCCGTGCCGTCATGATGAGACATTAATATCCTCATCTTATGCATTTACACAGTCTACGATTATTTGCCAGCGCTCTCTTCCACTTTTCGCATCTGCGGCGGTGTTGCTCCGCGCTGTGATGAAGCTGCAGCTCCCGTATTTGCGCAGACTTCTATTTTGTTCCGCTGTCGTAAAATAAGATGCTCTCGCAGCTTTCTCCATTGTGGAAAATGGTCCGGTGCCGCTAACCTTGCCCCTTTTACATGTGCACGCATGGATGTAGATTGGCAACAAATGGATTCAGTTATCGAGTTGAAAACCGGCTTCGTAGTACAGCTGATCGGGATCACGGAGATCTGGTGAAGTTGAGCGAGTTGTCGCAGAGTTATTCTGGGTGTGTTAATCCAGCTTCATTGTACAAGCCTGAAGGATCTCCTCTAGTTTAGAACACAACTCCTGATAAACAAAATAAAATGATATCGGGTAACTAAATGGCCAGTTGCTCCTCCAGGTGGACCTGACGAAGAGCCAGTCTGGGATCCAGACGTTGTCTTTTTCATGTCATTTTCTAACTAAAACATTTTTTCTCTCCTTTGGGAGCTCCCATTGAGTCGCGAGTCCTCTACCTTTTTCCAGTTGCTCCACGAAGACACTATGACATAAGAGATTTTGGTGCTACTTCATTATGAACAACGTCAAGTCTATTCTACAGCTCTTGCAACCAATGCTCCTCCCACACACCTCACCATCACACAACACACTACCGAAGTGCGCATCAGACACACCGCGTCCCCCTCTCTATCTCCTCTAAAACAACACCAACGCTAATGCAGCGCTAACCGGGGGCTGACTTTGACCCCATCAGGCTGTGGGTGTCACACCGCTCTGACCACAGTGAGCGCTACAATCAACCACACGGAAAAGCTCCTGCCACACACTTTAAATACATATCTCAACTCTTCACTGGGTCATAGGTAGTATGGTCCTATGGGGAGAGGGTCCCGCAGACCCACTCATGGACCAGAGCCGTCGATCAGTCGTACCCCCATGAATGTCATGGGAGAGATGTTTAAACTACATTTAAAACTACTTCTTATGAATACTCTTAAAAAGCTGACAATATCTGTATAATTTAAAATTGACACCTCTGAGCGACCAGGAAGCGTGAATAGTGGAAACGTGTGAAGTTTTTTTTCACGTGTCCATATTTACACATTCAAATGTTTCTGTGTGAACCATTCAAATCACAGCGGCCACACACACACGTCAGCTGCCACCTGATGAGGTCACGTATAGTAAACTCACTAACATGAGTCTCCCCTCTGATGCTTTTTGTCACTGATGTGATGAGAATGAAAACTTGAGGAGTGTGTTTGAATTCACTGACTGATGTGCAGTGCAGGTCTCATCTCCTGAACCTGAGTCCTGCTGACTGTGGAACCTCCAGACCACAGAGATACACTTCCTGTCACATCTCACCACTGCACCAAATCCCACCTCTACAGGTTTAACACATGGAGCTCTTTACTGAGACCATGTTTGCCATCTGTCCTAAAGTATCCCACTCCATCAGGGGGAGGGGCACTCTTTGACTGACTCAAACATAGGTGGACCCTTGGCCTTCACCTATAAATCTTTATATTAGTGCTGTCAAAATTAAGGTTAACCTCATTCTCATCAAACCTACCAAATAACCTCATTCTGATCAATCCTACTAAACCCCCCACCTCTAGAACAACAGAGAAAATGGGCCTGCTAAATGTTAGATCTGTATCTAACAAAACCTTTATTTTAAATGATTTAATTTCATCAGAGAAAATGTATTTCATGTTTCTAACTGAAACATGGCTGAAGGAGGGTGATGGTAGCCAAATTACTGAACTGTGCCCTCCTTCTCCTGAATGCCTGAGTCAGCCGAGACTAAATGGTCGAGGTGGAGGTGTAGCTGTTGTGTTTAATAAGCAGTTTAAATGCGACCCCATTCCCACAGGCAACTTTTTGACTTTCGAATTACTTGCCTTCAAGATAAATTCAGTACCTCCGGTACTCTGCCTGGTCATTTACCGCCCACCAAAAACTAACCATAGCTTTATAGCGGATCTTTCAGATTTACTTGCCGATGTTCCTAACCTATGATAGAATTGTAATGTTGGGGTATTTTAATTTTCACATTGACAATGCTGCTAGTCTTGCTGCCACTGACTTTATTAATCTCACCAAGTCTTTTGGCTTACAACAGCATGTCCTGCTCCCCACACACACTCACGGTCATACCCTAGACCTGGTCTTTACGACTGGTCTTGACACTCGATCTGTAAACCTAATTAATCCTGGAGTGTCAGACCATCTGTGTGTAGTATTTGATACCACCCTCAATCTTACAACTGAAACCAGAACGCGATCTGTAACCTCTCGTTTCTTAAACAGGGAAACTGTCTCTCGTTTTTCTTCTTTATTCCAATTACAATCTTCTCTCCCTAACAACTCTGACCTCGACACCTTTAACCAGCTCAGCACCTCCACCTTAGACACTATTGCGCCGACTAAAACCAAAGTAAAGTCTAAAGCTGCGTTGTTGCCTTGGTTAAACAAGGACATTCGCAGCTTTAAAAGAGAGTGCAGGAAAATTGAACGCCAGTGGAAAAAGACAGGGCGCCAGGATTACCTGGCACAATTAAAGGTCTTTCTAAAATCTTATAATAAGAAAGTAAGGGAGGCGAGAAGCAAATATTTCTCTGGGCTAATCAAGTCCAACAAAAATAATGCTAGATTCCTATTCAATACTATGGACCGCCTTCTAAACCCTGCTGTTTGTGCTGAGCTGCTGCCTCCAAAGAGGAATGTCTCAGGATTCTCAACTTTTTCAATGACAAGGTAAGTAACATCAAAACTACTTATGTCAAATGTTGCGTCCTCAACGTGTGATGAGGACGTGCTCTGTCCTCACTCCATTTTAGATAATTTCATGCCTGTTTCTGCTAGTGAGCTTATGGATGTTGTTTCACACATGAAGCCCTCTTTCTATCCTGATGATGGAATGCCGCCAAATTCCTAAGTCAAGTGCTTGATGTTGTCACTCCTCATCTTCTGTCTATAATTAACTGCTCTCTGTCCTCTGGTCGTGTCCCTGACTCTTTTAAGATTGCCTGCATTCACCCCCTCCTTAAAAAACCTGGTCTCGATCCTTTATCCTGTAGCAACTACAGGCCAATCTCCAAACCCCCAACATTTCCCAAATTCTAGAAAAGTCAGTCTATTTACAGCTGCTAGCAGCCTTCGATGATGATCAGTTGTTTGAAAAATTTCAATCTGGGTTCCGTAAAAACATCACAGCACAGAGACTGCCTTGTTGGAGGTTACCAATGACCTGTTGATAAATGCTGATGTTGGTGATGTCTCTGTTCTTGTATTAGTGGACTTAACTGCAGCTTTTGACACAGTTGACCAAACCATCCTGATTAACAGACTCCAGCGGTGGTGTGGCATATCTGGGACGACCTTGCAGTGGTTCTCTTCCTACCTGACTAACACATCTAACTATGTATCCATAGGTGAACTCGTCTCTGGTCCCTCTATCTGAGAACATCAAACCTGTCTCAAGGAACCTTGGTGTTCTATTTGATTCTAACTTGACCTTTGAGAACCACGTCAGCAGGCTGGTCCAGACATGCTTCTACCACCTCAGGAATCTTCACAGAATAAGATCCACGTTAAGCCCTAAAGACTGTGAAATCATTATCCATGCCTTCATATCATCTCGTCTTGATTATTGTAATGGTGTCCTGACATGCCTCTCACAGAAATCCCTCAGTAGACTCCAGTTGGTCCAGAATGCAGCCGCAAGGCTGCTAACTGGATCAAGGAAAAGGGAGCAGATCACTCCCATCTTAGCCTCCCTCCACTGGCTGCCAGTCACTTTCAGAATAGACTTTAAAATTCTATTGACAACCTTCAAGGCACTTCGTGGCCTTGCCCCAATTTACATCATGGAGTTATTAGCCCCATATGTGCCCGCCTGCAAATTGAGGTCCTCTAGCAGGAGCCTGCTGGCCGTCCCCAAATCAAGGTTGAGGACCCGGGGTGATGCCGCCTTTGCCGTCCGAGCTCCTCGTCTGTGGAATCATCTGGATGAGGAGCTCAGACTGGAGAACTCAATGTCCTCCTTTAAAACCCAGCTAAAAACTCACCTCCATCGCCTGGCCTTTGAGTCCCCTTTATGACCTTATTTATCTGTCTCCTGCCCTCCATCTGCAGTGTTTTTGTAATTGTTTGTCTGCTAACCTGACCGGTCTAAGCAGATGAACGCCCACACCGAGTCGTGGATCTGCCCAAGGTTTCTTCCCAATAGGGAGTTTTTCCTTGCCCCAGTCACTTTGGTGGGACATGTTGGGTTCCTGTTTTGTTTGTGCCTCTGTTTTGTGTGTCACGGCACCTCACCTGTATATGTTCATGTAAAGCACTTTGTAACCTTGTTTTGAAAAGTGCTCTACGAATACATTGCAAGCACGCATCACACTTTGCCAGAGCCGAAGGCAGCAGCACAATGTCACACAACTGACAAAGTCGAAACACACTTTCGAGGGTTTAGCCCTCCGCCATCTAAAAAGGTAGGCGAGCAGCTGAAGTTGGTGTGTGTGCGGCAGCTGCTGCGCTCCTTTGTGTGTCTGTGTGTGTATGTGTCCCTGCTCTCTTTCTTCTGGTGCCAAAATATGATCACTATTCGCCTGTAAATGAATTCATTCTTCAATTAAAAAAAGAGAACTCATTTTTTCTTTGCGGCCCGATACCAAATGACCCACAGACCGGTCCGGGGAAAACATTGTATTTTATATATATAATTACACACATACAGTATATATAAAATAATTCACCACCATATTTGAATCAATAGTGGTGAATTCCTCACTCAGTGTTTTGATTAACAAAGCAGTGGTATGATTTGACTCAGCCAACACCCACAGGGTGACTCTATATGCAAGGTCATATTTTGCATATCAAAATAGTTTGAGCAGTTTATTTCTCTAAAGGGAATTTCAGCCATTTACGCTCCCATGTGAGGATCTGTATTGATGAATTTACCGATCGTATCACAGCCTAATAAAAGCATCCAGCAGCTGCATTTGAATTTACTACAGAAAACTGTTTTAAGTAGTTCACTCAAAAATAAATATCAACTCATCATCTTCCTGATCTTGATATGATTGTTCCTAAAGCCCATATTAGTCAGACTGGGGTGGGGGGGCATTCTCTCAGTCATCTTTGAGGAGATGTTATTTGGTGACATCAAGCTGGATGTGAAACAACTGCCAGAAGATGCCCTCTGGTCAAGACCACCGATCACGGTCAGTTTGAACTGTCAATTCATATATTACTTTGACAACTGGTGATTTCTTTTGTTTAACATTTTTAGATACAAGAGCACATGGAGCAAAAGACAATAATTATTGTGTCAATGTATAAGCCTTCAACATGAGCCTCAACACTTCATGCCGAGTACTGGCATTATTTATCATGAAAGTCCACTGCCATTCTTCGATTGTCTTGGTCAACAAACTGTCAGGCGATGGCAAAATCTGGGATGTTGTTGATGCAGCATGTGGATACAGTCTGCAGCTGCTTCTCCTTTCGCATTGCCACTGAGAGGCGCGTATACAACAACAAACACGCACGCACCCAAATTCCCTGGAAAAATAGCGGCCTAAATATCAGGTACAAGATTTCAACGTCTTCATCGTCGGCCCTCACCAAAGGGAAGCCATCGATTTCACAGGCTGAGTGCAGCACCGAAACTCTGAAAGTACCTTGTGGAGATGCAGACCTCGTCTTTTTTGTTGTGAATTGCCCGCAGGTTTGCAAGGACCACAGATGGATGTGGTGACCTTGTGTGCCTCACTTGCAGGCATCTTTCCAGCTCTGGGGGAATGGTGTCTCAGAACCCCAGTCCCATGCAGTCTCCTGACAGCGTCCTAGTTCCAGCAGTGCTTCTACGCTGGATACGAGCACAGAGGCAGAAGATGTAACACCAGTCTCTGCAGCCACACAGCAGTTCATGCCCACACGCAGATCCACATCCCAGCCTGCTTGGTGCACTTGCAGCCACAGTCCACATAACACGAAGACAAGCGTGCATAAACAATTCCCTGGTGCTTACTTTAGACGAGACATATTAAAGGTAAAGGACAACATCAAACAGAGAGAAATAAGCACCTTGACGCGAGTCCGATTCAAGTTGTCTATGTTCTTTTAATCTTTCTTTGATTCTTTTTGTCAGCAAACTGTCAGAAAATGGCAAAATCTTCATACACTGTAAATTCACATGAGACTATTCAAATGTATCAGCCTTTAACATTAACAGCAAAAAAAAACCTTTTTACCCTCATTTTTTTAGTTCAATATATTTTTTCTAAATCAAAAGTGCAGAATTCCTCACTCAGAGATTTCATTAACTAAGGCTGAGATAATGGAACCATGGATGGAGGGATCCTCCACCGGGGTCTCACAAAGTCCCCCAAAAAAGTGTCAACAGTAGTGCGACTGTGACAAAGTCAGAACTCTTGGCTGCACAAAACCTCACCATCCAAGTGCAACAGTAAAGAACATTAAAAACAAAAACACATAGTTTAAAGAAGAAGGAGCTGCTGAGACTTACTGCCACAGTCGCAGCACCATCATGGAAAAAAAACCACCATCAGAGGGAGGGAGACATTTTGACTCACTTAATAGGTGGACCCTTGGCTTTCACCTCAAAATACATATATATATTTTTTTTTTCAATCAATGGTGGTGAATTCCTCACGCAGAGTTTTGATTAACAAAGCAGTGGTACGATTTGACTCAGCCAACACCCAAAGGGTGACTCTATATGCAAGGTCATATTTTGCATATCAAAATAGTTTGAGCAGTTTATTTCTCTAAAGGGAATTTCAGCCATTTACGCTCCCATGTGAGAATCTGTATTAATGAATTTACCGATCGTATCACGGCCTAATAAAAGCATCCAGTAGCTGCATTTGAATTTACAACAGAATATTTCTTTAAGTAGTTCACTCAAAAATAAAAATCAACTCATCATCTTCCTGATCATTAAATGAGTGTTCCTAAAGCCCATATTAGTCAGATTGGGGTGGGGGGGCATCTTTGAGATGTTATTTGGTGTCATCAAGCTGCATGTGAGAAAACAGCCAGAAGATGACCTCTGGTCAAAGGTCAAAGACCACCGATCACGGTCAGTTTGAACTGTCAATTCATAGATTATTTTGACAACTGGTGATTTCTTTGGTTTAAAACTGTTAGACAATTGTGATATTAATGTCCACAGTAAATTAACATGGGGCAAAAGACAATGATTATTGTATGAATGTAGAAGCCTTCAACATGAACCTCAACACTTCATGCTGAGAACTGCCATTATTTATCATGAAAATCCACTGCCTATGTTTTTTTTCCTTTTTGTCTTTCTGCAATTGTTTTGGTCAACAAATTATCAGACAATGGCAAAATTGTATACACTGTTAATTCACACAAGACTATTAAATTGTATCACAAAACATTTTTACCTCTATTTTTTTGGTTCAATATATTTTTTCTAAATCAAAAGTGCAGAATTCCTCACTCAGTGTTTTGATTAACAAACACTTGGAATGATTTGATTCAGCCAACGCCCAATGAGTAATACGTACTACTTTTTGATTTGCATATTAAAATAGTTTATTCAATAAGTCTATTTCTCGCAGGAGACATTCAGCCATTCACACTCAGACGTGTGAGGATTTGAACGGAGGACCAAGTCACTGCAAAGCCTTCAGATCACAGCCTGAAAACAGCATCCAGCAGCTGGATTTAAGAGGTGAGTTGACCTTCATCCTTTGAAGGAATATCTTGACTGCATCTGCAACTGCATAGCAAACTAAACAGATAAAGCTGAAGGGTCTCACCTTCATACCGACCTGACTGAAAAGGAGAGAAGAGCTGATCTCTCTCACACAGACTTGATGTCATTGGCATCTTGTGTCATGGACAACAGAATTTGAGATTCTTCTCCTGACTGACAAAATGCTTCATGGTCAGACGCAGTGTGATCTGACGGGGCTCTTAGACCAGGGGTCACCAACACGGTGCCAGTGTTGCCCCCCAACGACCACATGAGATGCCTGTGGGCCTATTCTTCAATTCTATTTGATTCTTTTACTATTCTTTTATAATCACTCTTGTAATCATAAAGATAGAAAAAAAGGAATATATTTAATAAGCATTAAACACATCTTTACTATACATGAAGTTTCTAAGTTTATGCAAACTAACCTATTCTTGTTCATTTATTATATCAGAAGAGTATATCAAACTGGTGGCCCTCAGAAGACTCAAGAGCCAGGAAGTAGCTCTCAGTGTCAAAAAGGTTGGTGACTCCTGTCTTAGACTCTGATTGTCCATCGAGAACTCTGCACCAATAATTCAATCTCTCAGGTTCCCAAAGCAGAAGAAGAGTTTCCAAAAGGGAGGGCAGAATATCAGGCTAACAGACCTCTTTCCTGTTCAACCATCCTGTAGGTTTGGTTCACAAAGGCAGACCCTCACTCTCTCTCTGTGTGTAAGGACAGCTTCAACAAGTTCTTTTCTCACGTAGCTTACAGTCAGGGATGTTTGAGTGGAATTGATGGTAAAGGCGTCGACTTGTTGTGTTCTTCATCCCTCTGCTGACTCTCCTCTCTCTCCCTCCATCACTTTGTACCTGCTCTCTCTTTCTCAACCCAACAATGTGAGAGATGTTCTATATCCATCTTAACACGTGTTTGCGTTTAATGTGTTTTTCTACTTCCATGTCACCAAGTGCTGAATATTGAAGATTTGTTTGGCCTCTTTGAAAATGTAAATATTGAAAGGGGGCACGGCCCAAACTAAATCTATATAGAATCTCTTTATTTGGTGCAAAAGAAATAAAATCAAATGTGACTGAATTCACATTCCTCTCCTCAGCCATCAGAGGGAGCAACTCCAGATTCATGATTACATAAATACACATCATATTGAGCCTCATCAAAATTATAATAGCAGGTTTAAAAGAGAAATGAAGCAGAGTAACTACACACGTTTTTAGAAGTAACCAGATGTTTTGTTTATCTGTTTTCTTTTTGGTTACAGTCAAATCAGAAATGGATTTTAAGTCTCTGATTCTCATCGTCTTTGGTAAGGTCACACACTGATTCATACAGTTCACTAACATATGACATATTTGTTCATTCATTCCATCTGTATGTTTGTACTGTGTAGAGAGTGATGTACTAACTAGATTTTTATGTCAAGAAAATACTTCAATTTTTCTGTGTTTTTCTGTTCTAAAAAATGAGCCTGTTTCAGACATTACAAGAACATTTCAAGTTGTCTTTGGGTTCATGTTATTACACAGAGACTAGAAAGTACGTAGGGGAGAGAGATGGAGAACAACATGCGAACAACAACAAAAGGGCCTCATCATTTCCTTTTTTGTAGAGATCAGTTTCAAACAAAGTATCAAAAATGTGCCAAAATGTTGAAACATACCACTCTGTGGTAAGTTAAATGTTATGTTATTAAATCATTACACTGTTCCAGCAAAGACTAAATATCTCCTCCTCCATCATCCCTCAGGACTGAGCTTCACCTTCTGCTCTCACTTTCCCCTTCGTAAGTACTACTACATCTCATCACCAAAGACCTGGAAAGATGCTCAACTTTACTGCAGAGAGAAACACACTGACCTGGCGACCTTTGAGAGCATGGAAGACCTGAATCAGCTGACCAGACCAGCAGACATCACAGGATACGCATGGATTGGACTGCATGATGACACAGCATCCTGGAAGGGAACTCTGGGCAACGACTCCAACTCCTGGAGATGGTCAACAACTGGTCAACCAATCACAAGTCAATATCACAACTGGTTCAGTGGTGATCCAAACAATAGAAATGGAGGGCAAACATGTATATTCCAAAACAATTACTGGGCAGACAATAACTGTTATGCGTTGAAACCCTTCATCTGCTACACAGGTGAGACCAAACTCAGTGCCAGATGTGTTGATGAATTTTAAGGATTAACTCAAGGAAAGCCTGCTGCTGTTTTTTTTACTAATTTATTTTACATTACCCTTTTGAAGTTGTTGTAATTAAGTAAATATTCAACGGTTTGGTCCATATTCGATATAAATGTCAAAGGCCCACTTTGGTCAAAAATCCATACTGAAATATTGGTTGATCAATTTATATCTAAAAATAGATCACAATATTTGTATTCCTTTTGTTTATAAAAGGATTTCCTATTTCAAAATGTTTAATTCATATTAATTCAAGCAATTTCTGATAAAACTTTGTACCTCCAAACATGCCCTCATATTACTTATTTTCTTTAATGTTTACCTTAAATCCATCTGGATTCTGACTAATGATCAACCATGAAGACATTATTAATTTTACCAGCATTGTGCTACCCACCATCAGGAATAATTTTCTTTACCATGACTTTGTCTATTGCAGACGTCGGCCAAAACCAGAAAACCTATGTGTTCATCTCAACCACAAAATCTTGGAGCGACGCCCAAACCTACTGCAGACAACACTACACTGACTTGGCCGTCATCACCAACTCTGAAGAAAACACCAGGGTCCAATCTGTAAAACCAGCCTCTACTTGGTCTTGGATTGGTCTGTACAGAATTCCATGGAGGTGGTCTGACAAGAACCCAAGTACCATCACGAACTGGCAAAGTGGTGAACCAAACAACGGTCAACTACTTGAATATTGTGTTGCTGAGGGGTCAGACCATCTGTGGAAGGATGCCAACTGTCTCTCTGAGCTCCCTTTCATCTGTTATGATGGTGAGATTTCACTCAAACACAAAGTATTAATAGTGTGTGGAAAAGCAATTTTTCTACAACAGTGGTAGCTGAGATATGAGGTCTCTAAATCCTGAACCAGAGCATCTACCTCTTCTATGTTTCTATAATATTTTCTTTAAAATCAGTGAGTATAAACATGGTTTGGATTCCTGCTGCTATTCCAGTTTGTGGACAAATTCAAAGTGGTCCAATTTAACTTATAAAAAGGTGGATGAAGGAGAGTAAAAGCTTCACTTCATTCACCACTTTTATCTTAAGTGAGTCACCCGTAAGCAAGAGTTCTCGCCTCTGAGACATGAGATGTCTGGTGTTTTTTTCTTTTAAAGTTTAAAAAAAAACTCTACCGGAAATGAGGTTCTGCGCTCTGAATGCATTTCTAGTTCCGTCTGTTGCTTGATGATGCGTGAGGAGACGAGTGAGCTAAGAGGGAGGGAGCAGGGGTCCCAGAACAACTCCATGGTCCTCCCTAAATGCTGTAACTGTAACTGGAGCTTATCATTGTTGTGATTTTTCAGTCAGAAAATCTAAGTCCACCATAAAGGTGCAGATGAAGACGACTGCCGACCTGAATGATCCTGCTGTCAAAGAACAGATCCTCCAAAAGGTAAAATCACGTAATCTCTGCCTCCTTCTCTGTCTTTGAAAATATGAAATAAAGATAAGAGGACACATTTAACTGTGTGTCACTGTTTTCTACCACAACAAATTACTGTAAGCAAAGTGTTTCTCTGATTCCTCCTCAGATAAAGGCAGACTTAAAAAGTCAGGGATGGACTGACCCCAAGCTGCGATGGACGACTTCTCCCAGCAAAGCTCCGGAGAAACTCCCAGAAACTCAACTGTGCGGTTTCTGATGTTAGTGAGGATTGGACAAGATGTTTAATTCCTTAAAACGAGGCTAAACTTTAAGTCTAGTTTTATTTGCTGTGTACTGCATATTTATTTGATAATGTGGTTTGATGAGTAACTTTACAAGAAGGGAAGTAACACAGAAGAGTAATGCATTGACTTGATAAAAAAAATAAAAAAAAACTACTCTTTTTGTTTTATAAAATTGAATAAGAACAAACACTGAATCTCAGTGGGGAGACAAATTAAGACCGATTGGTTCCTTCGAGTACATATTTACTACTACTACTGCTACAAAGGCAAAAAGAGTGGACTTTCTTTTAACCAAGTGAATCCATCACACGTCTGTAAAGAAGAACCCTGCACAAACTTGTTTTATTGAATAAATAATGGATTTAAAAGGTTTTAATCATCAGACATAACCTAATTGTGCGCAATTTATGGGCATCTGTTTTTTCAATGCAAGAAATACTTGTCAAATGAATGTTTACTCTGCTGAACAGTATGGATTGTTACACTATATTCATAATAGGTAGAAAACAATTGATGTAACCTGACTGAGATTTAATGTTAGTTACTATCTTTTAAATGATAGAACATATATCTTACAGCAATAGAGCTTCCACCCTTATCTCATTGTGCTGAACTATCACCTGTATTGCGTTAATAGCAAAAATAGAGTAACTCCAATGATGGTTTGCCACATGTCAGATTATATTTGTGTGACATGATGGGATTATTTTGCCGTGTGCTGCAGAAAGTAACCACAAGCAAGAACGCAGACAAAGTTGACCTGATACCAGAAAAAGTGGTGTGTGTGCTGATAGGAAATAGATATAAACTAAAACTAAAATTAAAATGTAGACTTTAACTGTGAATTTCTTTTCTTCTGAATGTATATTTCAATAAAGGTTGATTATGACCAATCAAATGTAAGTGTATGATCATTTACTTTGATTGCATAACGGAAGTGAGTTGATGGTAAGACCTGACTGTGTTGTTGTGGAAGGTGGAATCCTTACCGGCTGACACATAATTGGCGGTGAAGTAAGTTCTACTTTTCTTTCCATGGAGCCAAATGGCGTCAGGGCCCCATGAGGACCAGCAGTGAAGATGTGTATATATTACACATCACAAATATGTTTGTACCAAACTAAATTAGGCAAAGATCTGACTTAAACACCAGATCAGCAATATCACATATAGGTTTTAGATTTGAAAACTCTTTTGATCAAATCATTTCTTTAAAAGTGAAGAAGACATGGTCAACAACTCCACTATCACACAATGTAGTGTCATCAAACCCTCACAACCCCTGAAGGATCTCCTCTAGTTTAGAACACAACTCCAGAAATTAAAATGATTTTTGGTAATTAAATGGGCAGTGTCTCCTCTAGGTGGACCTGACGAAGAGCCAGTCTGGGCTCCAAACATTGTCTTTTTCTAACTAATACATTTTTTCTCTCCTTTGGAAGCTCCCAGAGTCACGAGTCCTCTACCTTTTTCCAGTTGCTCCACAAATACACGATTAAGTAGCACCAAAATCTCTTACGTCACAAACAACAACCTCAAGTCTATTCCACAGCTCTTGCAACCAATGCTCCTCCCATACACCTCACCATCACACAACACACTACCGACGTGTGCATCAAACACACCGCATCCCCCTCTCTATCTCTATCTCTATCTCTATCTCTAAAACAACACCAACGCTAATGCAGTGCTAACCGGGGGCCGACTTTGCGCTACAATCAACCACACAGAAAAGCTCCTGCCACACACATCTGAGCGACCAGGAAGCCTGATTAGTGGAAAGGTGTGTGAAATTGTTTTTGACGTGTCCATATTTACATATTCAAATGTTTCTGTGTGAACCATTCAAATCACAGCGGCCACACACACACGTCAGCTGCCACCTGATGAGGTCACGTATAGTAAACTCACTAACATGAGTCTCCCCTCTGATGCTTTGTGTCACTGATGTGATGAGAATGAAAACTTGAGGAGTGTGTTTGAATTCACTGACTGATGTGCAGTGCAGGTCTCATCTCCTGAACCCGAGTCCTGCTGACTGTGGAACCTCCAGACCACAATTATGTAATGTTGACTGTATACCAAAAGTGCCAACGAAAGTGCGAACCAACCTTCTATTTTTGTTTTAGGTCCTCCCTTCTTTTGGGGTTGGGGTCACCTTTCCCTCCAGCCCATTTTCTGCAATGGCAGGAATTTTCCACAAAACGTTTCGTACAATTTGCAACAATAGTATAATACTATAACTTGACCACCGTGTAATGCCGCAATTTACTCATAACCATGAACAGGGAGGCGTTTGCCAGCCTCCAGGCTACGAGGCCCCGAGTTTCCTCGTCCGTCCCTAGAAAGAGCAAAACATATAACATTACAGACATCAAACAAAAAGTAAACATACAAATAATGACATGATATGCTGCAGATAAACCTCTGTAGCTGATACTGGCTCTATTCACAGGATATCTAGCGAGCTAAAGCTAGCTAACAATAGCTGCCATATTTTGCGAGTATTTATGATGAAACCCTCCCCACGCTTCTAATACCAGCCTCCTCTACAGCGAAGGCAAAAATCGATCCCATTCACCACAAAATCACAATTAGCAGGGTAGAGTTCGACGTGTTGCTGATATCGGCTGATATTGCTGATATAGGCGACCCAGAAAGCACCACGGTGCACTGCAGCGGTTAGAATACACCGATAAATTAAAATGTCGGAGTCTGTGCCTCTGGCCGTATAGTCCCTGAGCAGGTTCTGCTGCCCGCTGCCTATTTTCATTTGCCCATTTCTTTGGGTATTTTGGCCATTTACGCTCCCATGTGAGGATCCGTATTGATGAATTTACCGATCGTATCACAGCCTAATAAAAGCATCCAGCAGCTGCATTTGAATATACTATAGAATACTGTAGTTCACTCATAAATAAAAATCGGCACTATTAAAGCCAATATTAGTCAGATTGGGGTGGGGGTGCATTCGGTCAGTCATATTGGAGATGTTATTTGGTGACATCAAGCTGGATATGAGACAACAGCCAGAATATGACCTCTGGTCAAAGGTCAAAGAACAGATCACGGTCAGTTTGAACTGTCAATTCATAGATTATATTGACATCTGGTGATTTCTTTGGTTTGAAATTGTTAGACAATTGGGATATTAATGTCCACAGTAAATTGACATGGAGCAAAAGACAATGATTATTGTATAACTGTAGAAGCCTTCAACATGAGCCTCAACACTTCATGCTGAGAACTGCCATTATTTATCATGAAGGTCCACTGCCTATGTTTTTTTTCCTTTTTTTCTTTCTGCAATTGTTTTGGTCAACAAATTGTCAGACAATGGCAACATTTTATACAGTGTTAAATCACACGAGACTACTAAAATATACCAACCTTTAACGTTAATGGCAACACAAAACATTTTTTACCCTATTCTTTTAGTTTGATATATGTTTTCTAAATCAAAAGTGCTGAATTCCTCACTCTGTGTTTTGATTAACAAAGTGGAATGATTTGATTCAGCCAACGCCCGATGAGTAATACATACTACTTTTTGATTTGCATATTAAAATAGTTTATTCAATAAGTCTATTTCTCGCAGGAGACATTCAGCCATTCACACTCAGACGTGTGAGGATTTGAACGGAGGACCAAGTCACTGCAAAGCCTTCAGATCACAGCCTGAAAACAGCATCCAGCAGCTGGATTTAAGAGGTGAGTTGACCTTCATCCTTTGAAGAAATATCTTGACTGCATCTGCAACTGCATAGCAAACTAAACAGATAAAGCTGAAGGGTCTCACCTTCATACCGACCTGACTGAAAAGGAGAGAAGAGCTTATCTCTCTCACACAGACTTGATGTCATTGGCATCTTGTGTCATGGACAACAGAATTTGAGATTCTTCTCCTGACTGACAAAATGCTTCATGGTCAGACGCAGTGTGATCTGACGGGGCTCTTAGACCAGGGGTCACCAACACGGTGCCAGTGTTGCCCCCCAACGACCACATGAGATGCCTGCGGGCCTATTCTTCAATTCTATTTGATTCTTTTGCTATTCTTTTATAATCACTCTTGTAATCATAAAGATAGAAAAACGATAATATCTTTAAAAAGCATCAAAAACATCTTTACTATACATGAAGTTGAGATAAGTTTATGCAAACTCTGACCTATTCTTGTTCATTTATTATTTCCGAAGAGTATATCAAACTGGTGGCACCAATAATTCAGTCTCTCAGGTTCCCAAAGTAGAAGAAGAGTTTCCAAAAGGGAGGGCAGAATTTCAGGCTAACAGACCTCTTTCCTGTTCAACCATCCTCTAGGTTTGGTTCACAAAGGCAGACCCTCACTCTCTCTCTGTGTGTAAGAGCAGCTTCAACAAGTTCTTTTCTCACGTAACTTACAGTCAGGGATGTTTGAGTCGAACTGATGGTAAAGGCGTCAACTTGTTGTGTTCTTCAACCCTCTGCTGACTCTCCTCTCTCTCCCTCCATCACTTTGTACCTGCTCTCTCTTTCTCAACCCAACAATGTGTTTCTCTAAGTTTAGACTTAGAGAAGTTCTATATCCGTCTTGACTTGTGTTTGCGTTTAATGTGTTTTTCTACTTCCATGTCACCAAGTGCTGAATATTGAAGATTTGTTTGGCCTCTTTGAATATGTAAATATTGAAAGGGGGCACGGCCCAAACTAAATCTATATAGAATCTCTTTATTTGGTGCAAAAGAAATAAAATCAAATGGGACTGAATTCAACCCTAGTGAAAACTTGAATAACAACTACATTCTGATTCTATAGGAGGGAACAGACTTCAGAAGTTCCCTCTCAAAACATAATTTCAACTGACTCAATGTGAACCAACTCCCGATAAAACATGGTGATCAGTTGACACATATATTAAATGCTATTGTATCCTTTATCATTATTGAAAGTTAAGACACATGTTTAGACATAACAAGGATTTTGATCTATTCTATTTTGAAATCATCTGTTTGTCAGAACTGTTCAATTTGTTTTTGGCTCTGCTTCAGGAAGTTAGGAGACCTGATGTAATTACATACAGTGGCCTCTCCTCATATGAGCCACCAGGGGGAGCAACTCCAGATCCATGATTACATAAATACACATCATATTGAGCCTCATCAAAATTATAATAGCAGGTCTAAAAGAGAAATGAGAGTAATTATACACGTTTTTAAAAGTAACCAGTCGTTTTGTTTATCTGTTTTCCCTTTTTTTTTTTACAGTCAAATCAGAAATGGATTTTAAGTCTCTGATTCTCATCGTCTTTGGTAAGGTCACACACTGACTCACACAGTACACTAACATGTGACATATTTGTTGGTTCATTCCATCTGTATGTTTGTACTGTGTAGAGAGTGATGTACTAACTAGATTTTTATGTCAAGAAAATACTTCAATTTTTCTTTACTGTCATGTTGAGACTGTAATAATTGATTTTCCTTTTTGTTGTTTTTTACATAACAAGTAAAAAATACAACTGTTTCAGACGTCATAAGAGCATTTCAAGTTGTCTTTGGGTTCATGTAATTACACAGAGAGTAGAAAGTACATAGGGGAGAGAGATGGAGAACAACATGCAACATTTCCATTTTTGTAGAGATCAGTTTCAATCAAAGTATGAAAAATGTGCCAAAATGTTGAAATATACTGTAATGTAATGTTATCAAATCATAACACTGTTCCAGCAAAGACTAAATATCTCCTCCATCATCATCCCTCAGGACTGAGCTTCACCTTCTGCTCTCACTTTCCCTTCCGTAAGTACTACTACATCTCCTCACCAAAGACCTGGAAAGATGCTCAACTTTACTGCAGAGAGAATCACGTTGACCTGGCGACCTTTGAGAGCATGGAAGACGTGAATCAGCTGACCAGACCAGCAGACATCACAGGATACGCATGGATTGGACTGCATGATGACCCAGCATCCTGGAAGGGAACTCTGGGCAACGACTCCAACTCCTGGAGATGGTCAACAACTGGTCAACCAATCACAAGTCAATATTACAACTTTAAAAACAGTGAACCAAACAATAAGGCCGCAAAGCAACACTGTGGGTTCATCGAGATCACTCAGTGGAATGACTTTGACTGTAATATTGTCAAACCTTTCGTCTGCTACACAGGTGAGATCAAATACAGTGCCAGATATACTGATGAATTTTCCAGGCTAAGTCAAGGAAAGCCTGCTGCTATTTTTTACTGCTTTATTTTAAATTGCAGTGTATTAAGCACAGACAAATTGTCAAGAAACTCATACCTTTTACCAAAGTGGGCCGTTTACATTTTCTTCAAACTGCATTTATATCGACTATGGATGAAACTGTTAAATTTAAAGCTTATTACATTGACTGCCAGATTGGAAACTCCATCGATAAATCCATATTGAAATGTCGATTGAACAATCCATACATAAAAATATAGCTTACAATTTTAGATTCCTTTTGTTTATAAACTGATTTTATATTTCAAAATGTGAAATTCAGATTAATTAAAGCAATTTTTAAGGAAAATGTAATTTCATTCATCATGACTTTGTCTATTGCAGACATCGGCCAAAATCAGAAAACCTATGTGTTCATCTCAACCGCAAAATCTTGGAGCGACGCCCAAACCTACTGCAGACAACACTACACTGACTTGGCCGTCATCACCAACTCTGAAGAAAACAGCAGGGTCTTATCTGTAAAGGGCTCCACTTATCCTTGGATTGGTCTGTCCCGGGTTCCATGGAGCTGGTCTGACCTGACCCCACCAACCTTCACGAACTGGCTAAGTGGCCAACCAAACAACTATCAAAACAAAGAATTTTGTGTCATGGAGCATGCAGACCACCAGTGGCATGATGGACCCTGTCTCACCGAGCTTCCTTTCATCTGTTATGAAGGTGACTGTTCACTAAAACACATAGACAAAGTATTGACCGTGCCTTTACGGAACTCTACCAGAAATGAGGTTCCGTAACTGCTGTAACTTATCTGCTGGAGCTTATCATCAATTGCAGTTACATGCACACGAGAAAACCAAATTACTTCAGTAGATTTACTACGTAAATGCATGTAAACGCTGCAGCTCAACTACAACCGGACCAGAGAACTCTGATTCTAATGGAGCTACCCACCCGAGAGAGCTCGTTTGAACGTCGATTTACGTGCACATGTAAACACGGTAGCTCGACTATGCGTGCTACACATCCGCTGACCCGGAAATCAACGCGCCAGACTGAATTGTTTACCGCATTTTGCCTTGGAAACCGAGATCCACGTAAGATGGCAAAACATTATTTGAACCTGAGAGCCAGAGCTACCTTCGTCTCCGCCTCCGTCTCCCACGCAGCTCAGCAGTGAGGAGGGGGGGCCGATGACAAGCACCCCGGACCTCAGTACTGTTGTTGCTGTGTGTGCAGTGTGTACTATTTAAAAGGAATGCTAAGGATAAAGCTTTTTTATAAAACAACATAGCTTTATTGTTTGTATCCAGTACAAATCAGCACCATCAGAGAGCTAATGCCCCCCCCTCTACCAGCACCAGAAGCCCCGGCCCACTCCAACATACCACACCCTGATAATAGTGTGTAATTCAATTCAATTAAAAGGTGGGACACAGAATTTGGAGCCGCTCGGAGCATTTGGTTTGCGTTGGTGATGCTTGTGTCATCCGCATTGTCAGCATCCTCGACGCTTTTGTCACTCTTGTCCGCAAGTTCGTCACAATATACCTTCGTTGCGTTCACCAGCAATAACACGGTGCTCATCGTGGCTCTAAGCTTCTCCAAAGGCAAAAGATAAAAACAGTATGCCAAGTACTGACGTGTAAACTCGTAAACTAGTCAGCTCACTTTGTTGTGGTGTGACGTTGAAGGTCAACTGGTGTGGCTCAACAACAACAAAGTACAACAGTGCATGTCGCCACCTTACAGGGGGAGGAGTCTTGACTCCAGCCATAGTCCGACTATGCAGACTGCATGTAAACGCTGCTTTTCCGTTTGCATAAATTATGCACGCCAATTGACCCAGACGCGTAGTCCGATTTCTGTGCCAGTGTAACCGCACTTATTGTTGTGATTTTTCAGTCAGAAAATCAAAGTCCACCATAAAGGTGCAGATGAAGACGACTGCCGACCTGAATGATCCTGCTGTCAAAGAACAGATCCTCCAAAAGGTAAAATCACGTCACCTCTGCCTCCTTCTCTGTCTTTGAAAATCTGAAATGAAGATAAGAGGACACATTTAACTGTGACACTGTTTTCTAGCACAATAAATGACTGTAAGCAAAGTGTTTCTCTGATTCCTCCTCAGATAAATGCAGCCTTAAAAAGTCAGGGATGGACTGGCCCCAAGCTGCGATGGACGACTTCTCCCAGCAAAGCTCAGGAGAAACTCCCAGAAACTCAACTGTGCGGTTTCTGATGTTAGTAAGAATTGGACCAGACGTTTAAATCCTTAAAACGATGTCGAAGTCTAGTTTAAATTTCTGTGCTGCATATTTATTTGATAATGTGGTTTGATGAGAAACTTTACAAGAAGGGAAGTAACACAGAAGAGTAATGCATTGACTTGATAAAAAAAAGGACTTTCTTTGAACCAAGTGAATCCATCACACTTCTATGAAGAAGAACCTGCACATACTTGTTTTCTTGATTCCAAGCCCTTACATTAAAGTCAACTGTTAATAAGGAATGGATTTAAAAGGTGGTAATCATCAGATATAACCTAATTATATGCCATTTACGGGCATCTGTTTTTTCAATGCAAGAAATACTCGTCAAATGAATGTTTACTCTGCTGAATAGACTGAATTGTTACACTATATTCATAATAAGTACAAAGCAATTGATGTAACCTGACTGAGATTTAATGTTAATTACTGTCTTTTAAATGATAGAACATATATCTTACAGCAATAGAGCTTCCACCCTTATCTCATTGTGCTGAACTGTCACCTCTATTGAGTTAATAGCAAAAATAGAGTAAGTCCAATGATGGTTTGCCACATGTCAGATTATATTTGTCAACAACATGATGGGATTATTCTGCTGTGTGCTGCAGAAAAGTAACTACAAGAAAGCAGACACAGTTGACCTGATACCAGAAAAAAGTGGTGTGTGTGCTGATAGGAAATAGATATAAAGTAAAATTAAAATGTAGTATCTTTATTTTATGACTAACTGTGAATTTCTTTTCTTCTGAATGTATATTTCAATAAAGGTTGATCATGATCAATTAAGTTCAAGTGTTTGTTCATTTACTTTGATTGCACAACGTAAATGAGTTGACGGTGTGTGTGATAGAAAACAGATATTAGATTAGATTAGATTAGATAGTCCTTTACTTATCCCTCAGTGGGGAAATTGAGATTGTATACAACAGCCATACATACAACAAACACATTCACACATACACACAATGCAATAAGATAAACTACTATAAAATGACTTTGAAGACTTTGACTGTGAATTTCTTTTGGTTATTCTTTTGATTATGATTAATTAAGTGTAAGTGTATGATCATTTACTTTGATTGCATAATGAAAATGAGTTGATGATAAGACATGACTTTGACTTTGTTTTTGTGGAAGGTGGAATCCTTACTACTTTTCTTTCCATAGAGCCAAATGGTGTCAGGGCCCCATGAGGACCAGCAGTGAAGATGTGTATATATTACACATCACAAATATCTTTGTACCAAACTAAATTAGGCAAAGATCCAACTTAGAAACCAGATCAGCAACATCATATATAACTTTTAGAGTTGAATACTCTCATATCTTTAAAAGTGAAGGAGACATGGTTAATAACTCCACTATCACGCAATGTAGTGTCACCAAACCCCCACAACTCCTGAAGGATCTCCTCTAGTTTAGAACACAACTCCTCATATTGAAAATAAAATGATTTTTGGTAACCAAATGGCAAGTTGCTCCTCTAGGTGGACCTGATGAAGAGCCAGTCTGGGCTCCAAACATTGTCTTTTTCATGTCATTTTCTAACTAATACATTGTTTGTCTCCTTTAGGAGCTCCCATCGAGACTCCACGAATTCACAATGAAGTAGCACCAAAATCTCTTACGTCACAAACAACAACCTCAAGTCTATTCCACAGCTCTTGCAACCAATGCTCCTCCAGGAAGCCTGATTAGTGGAAAGGTGTGTGAAATTGTTTTTCACGTGTCCATATTTACACATTCAATTGTTTCTGTGTGAACCATTCAAATCACAGCGGCCACACACACACGTCAGCTGCCACCTGATGAGGTCACGAATAGTAAACTCACTAACATGAGTCTCCCCTCTGATGCTTTGTGTCACTGGTGTGATGAGAATGAAAACTTGAGGAGTGTGTTTGAATTCACTGACTGATGTGCAGTGCAGGTCTCATCTCCTGAACCTGAGTCCTGCTGACTGAGGAACCTCCAATACTTAAAATTTTCAAATTGAGTATACTAAGCATATTATGTACTCATTGGCTCGGTCCGCGAGTTTCAAGAGTGCAGTACTGTCCCAAATTGCATGCTGCTGCGCGGTGTCCTCACCCAAAATGACCACGCGATGTCAACTTCTTCTTCTTCACTGATTTGCTACCGGCTTGCAGCACATTACAGCTAATTACCAGCAGCTTTTGCCTGCGCTTGTTCGTCTACTTTTGAATCAATATTCAGCAGCAAAACAGCAAAATGAACATTCAGTTCATTGTAACGCCACAATCAGCATCGACAACGTGACGTCCTCCTTCTACTGGCTGAAGATACACCAGTATGTATAGTTTATTTGTGTGATCTATCTAGCAAAACATTTGGTGACAAGTCATTTTATTTTTTCAAAACCCTGTCCACAAAGAATTTCAAACTTGTCCCCGTTATTTAATGTAAAGATAACTCTATGCAAGTCAAAATACTAAACAGTAAAAATACATAACTATTATAAGTATGAGTTCAAGTATTACCGTAGTTTGACTGATAGGCCTATTGTTACACCTATTACATTATGAACATTGATGTATCAGTGTTTGATTAGCATGTTACTGATGTAGCTGCGAGGGTTGATGCAGTTAGATTCAACTACAACAAAAAATCTAACAAAAAAAACCCCACCATTAATATTACTTAAAAAGATGTTATTTCAGACATTTTTTTTCCTCAGCCTCCAAACCCCAGGCTGTACTGCCAGGTCAATGCCACTCCTGGCAATGCACTTTGATGGGGAAAGTGACCTGCGCTCAGACTTCCGCCTCACCAGGGAGTCCTTCAGGGGTCTGATGGGCGTCGTCGGCACCCAAATGGACCATGGCTGGGGGCCCACCATTGAGGCCCTGGTCTTCTAATTCAGGTTGGCCAGCGGGACCTCTGACCGTGTTGTGGCCAGAGCCTTCGCCATCCCCCGGACCACAAAACCAGCCAGAAGGTTGTCGTGCTCCTCCCGCTGGTTGTCCATCTTACATCGGCAAAGGACCTTCCCCTGCCTCGGGCAGCCTATGGCCCTCTTCACCCCCTATCGGCAGCCTCTCCAGAACCAGCTCCAGGTGCGTTTTAATGGCCACCTATCAAGAGCCAGATGTGTGTTGGAGAGAGCCTTTGGAATCTTGAAGACCAGGTGGAGGTCCATCTTCCTCAAGGCACTAGAGGTGGATGCATAGTCTTCCACAACATTTGCCTTCTTTCATCCCTCTCTCTCTCATCTCCCTGCACATCCTCTCCTCTCTTACAACCGCCTCCCCGTGTCCTCTTTCTTCCGTCTCAAGATCTTCTCGTCTTCTCCTTTCCTCTCTCTCCAGGTCCTCCTGCCTTCTCCTATACTGTAGCTCCTCACGCCTCGCTTCCTTTTCTCTTACCTCTAACTTGAGCTGGGCCTCCTTCTCCCGCAGCTCCCTCAACGCCTCCACTTTGGCGGGTGGATGTTGTGGAGGTGTCCCCTCCTTGGCTGACCACAGAGGGGGGGAGACACCCACCGCATCCTGGGACAGCAATGGACGGCCTGCCCCCAATTGTCTCATCCATCAGTGAAGACCACTTCCAGGATGCAGCAGTGGTCTCACCCCCCTCCGTGCTGACCCCAGTTTTTGGGCACTTGAGGACCTTTGCAGGAAGGACAACAAAATGCAGAAAAGCAACGTTATACAGTCAATGCTGACTGTATAAAGAGAGGGCACACCACAAAGAATCAACTTATTGATCACATTACAGCAAAACAACCTTGTATTTTTGTTTTAGGTTCTCCAACCTTTCCCTCCAGCCCCTTTTCTGCAATAAACGCCCTGGCAGGAATTTTTTACAAAACGTTTCATTCAAATTTGCAACAATAGTATAATATTATAACTTGACCACCGTGTAATGCCGCAATTTACTCATAACCATGAACAGGGAGGCGTTTGCCAGCCTCCAGGCTACGAGGCCCCGAGTTTCCTCGTCCGTCCCTAGAAAGAGCAAAACATATAACATTACAGACATCAAACAAAAAGTAAACATACAAATAATGACATGATATGCTGCAGATAAACCTCTGTAGCTGATACTGGCTCTATTCACAGGATATCTAGCAAGCTAAAGCTAGCTAACAATAGCTGCAATATTTTGCGAGCATTTATGATGAAATCCTCCCCACGCTTCTAATACCAGCCTCCTCTACAGCGAAGGCAAAAATCGATCCCATTCACCACAACATCATAATTGCTATATCGGTGCAGCAGACTGAGGCGACCGAGAAAGCATTACAGTGCACCGCAGCGGTTAGAATACACCGATTAATTAAAATGTCGGAGTCTGTGCTTCTGGCCGTATAGTCCGCTGGTAATTTTTATTTGCCAGTTGCCACGCTTCGGAACCCGGCAGCCGTCGCAAATGCACAAATGGGCAGTTGATGACAAGGAGAAGAACCAAGCGATTTCAAAATGTGGACTCATCAGACCACAGCACACTTTCCCACTTTGCATCAGTCCATCTCAGATGAGCTCAGGCTCAGAGAAGCTGGCGGCGTTTCTGGGAGTTGTTGATACTTGCCTTTGGCTTGGCATGGTAAAGTTTGAACTTGCATTTGTTGATGTAGCGACGAACTGTGTTCACTGATTTTGTGTAAACTGGTTTTCTGAGTTGTTCCTGAGCCCACGAGGAGATAGCCTTTACACAATGATGCCGGCTTTTAACGCAGTGCAGCCTGAGGGATCAAAGGTCACAGGCATTCAATGTTGGTTTTCGGCCTTGTCGCCTACGTGCAGAGATTTCTCCAGATTCTTTGAATCTTTTGATGATATTACTGACCGTATATGATGAAATCTTTAAGTTCCTTGCAATTGTAAGTTGAGAAACTTTGCTCTTAAACTGTTGGACTATTTGCTCATGTAGTTTTTCACATAGTGGTGAACAACTGGGCCTTTCGGGTATTTAATCGTGATTAATCAAAATTAATCCACAGCAGCCCTGCGATTAATCAAATCAAAATTTGTATACACATGTATATGCATATGTATATATATATATATATATATATATATATATATATATAAAGGCAAAAATTCACCACCATATTTGAATCAATGGTGGTGAATTCCTCACGCAGAGTTTTGATTAACAAAGCAGTGGTATGATTTGACTCAGCCAACACCCAAAGGGTGACTCCATATGCAAGGTCATATTTTGCTTATCAAAATAGTTTGAGTAGCTCATTTCTCTAAAGGGAATTTCAGCCATTTACGCTCCCATGTGAGGATCCGTATTGATGAATTTACCGATCGTATCACAGCCTAATAAAAGCATCCAGCAGCTGCATTTGAATATACTATAGAATAGAATAGAATAGTTCATTCAAAAATAAAAATCGATTTATTATCTTCCTGATCTTTAAATGAGTGTTCCTAAAGCCCATATTAGTCACATTGGGGTGGGGGGGCATTCTCTCAGTCATCTTGGAGGAGATGTTATTTGGTGACATCAAGCTGGATGTGAGACAGCCAGAAGATGACCTCTGGTCAAAGGTCAAAGACCACCGCTCACTGTCAGTTTGAACTGTCAATTCATAGATTATAACTGGTGATTTCTTCTGTTTAACATTTTTAGACAATTGTGAGATTCATGTCCACAGTAAATTAACATGGAGCAAAAGACAATGATTATTGTATGAATGTAGAAGCCTTCAACATGAGCCTCAACACTTCATGCTGAGAACTGCCATTATTTATCATGAAGGTCCACTGCCTATGTTTTTGTCTTTTTTGTCTTTCTATGATTGTTTTGGTCAACAAATTGTCAGACAATGGCAAAATGTTATGCAGTGTTATTTCAGATGAGACTTAAAGAAAGGGTAAAGGTTGGCTTTAACGTTAATGGCAACACAAAACATTTTTACCCTTATTTTTTCAAGTGCAGAATTCCTCACTCGGTGTTTTGATTAACAAAGTGGAATGATTTGATTCCGCCAACGCCAAATGAGTAATGTATACTACTTTTTGATTTGCATATTAAAATAGTTTATTCAATAAGTCTATTTCTCGCAGGAGACATTCAGCCATTCACACTCAGACGTGTGAGGATTTGAACGGAGGACCAAGTCACTGCAAAGCCTTCAGATCACAGCCTGAAAACAGCATCCAGCAGCTGGATTTAAGAGGTGAGTTGACCTTCATCCTTTGAAGGAAAATCTTGACTGCATCTGCAACTGGGTTAGGGTTAGGGTTACTAACTAACTAACTAACAAACTAAACAGATAAAGCTGAAGGGTCTCACCTTCATACCGACCAGTGTCAAAAAGGTTGGTGACTCCTGTCTTAGACTCTGATTGTCCATCGAGAACTCTGCACCAATAATTCAGTCTCTCAGGTTCCCAAAGCAGAAGAAGAGTTTCCAAAAGGGAGGGCAGAATATCAGGCTAACAGACCTCTTTCCTGTTCAACCATCCTCTAGGTTTGGTTCACAAAGGCAGACCCTCACTCTCTCTCTGTGTGTAAGAGCAGCTTCAACAAGTTCTTTTCTCACGTAGCTTACAGTCAGGGATGTTTGAGTGGAATTGATGGTAAAGGCGTCAACTTGTTGTGTTCTTCATCCCTCTGCTGACTCTCCTTTCTCTCCCTCCATCACTTTGTACCTGCTCTCTCTTTCTCAACCCAACAATGTGAGAGATGTTCTATATCCATCTTAACACGTGTTTGCGTTTAATGTGTTTTTCTACTTCCATGTCACCAAGTGCTGAATATTGAAGATTTGTTTGGCCTCTTTGAAAATGTAAATATTGAAAGGGGGGACGGCCCAAACTAAATCTATGTAGTATCTCTTTATTTGGTGCAAAAGAAATAAAATCAAATGGGACTGAATTCAACCCGAGTGAAAACTTGAATAACCACGAGGGACAATTACATTCCGATTTGATGGCAGATTTGAAAGAGATGTTTGAATATAAATTAAATGTGTCTGTAGTGTCTATAATTTCTACTGACTCAATGTCAACCAACTCCTGATGAAACATGGTGATCAATTGGCACATATACACAATGCTATCGTATCCTTTATCGTTACTGACAGTTAAGGCATATTTTTAGACATAACAAGGATTTTAATCTATTTTATTTTGAAATCATCTGTTTGTCGGAACTGTTCAATTTGTTTTTGGCGCTTGCAGCCTCATCGTGTCTGCTTCAGAAAGTTAGGAGACCTGATGTAATTACATGCAATTACCTCTCCTCATATGAGCCACCAGGGGGAGCAACTCCAGATTAATGATTACGATCACATAAATACACATCATATTGAGCCTCATCAAAATTATAATAGCAGGTCTAAAAGAGAAATGAAGCAGAGTAACTACACGTGTTTTAAAAATAACCAGACGTTTTGTATATCCGTTTTTCTTTTTGTTTACAGTCAAATCAGAAATGGATTTTAAGTCTGTGATTCTCATCGTCTTTGGTAAGGTCACACACTGACTCACACAGTACACTAACATATGACATATTTGTTTATTCATTCCATCTGTATGTCTGTACTGTGTAGAGAGTGATGTACTAACTAGATTTTTATGTCAAGAAAATACTTCCATTTTTCTTTACTGTCATGTCGAGACTGTAATAATTGATTTTCTTTTCTTCTTTTTTTTTTACATACCGAGTCAAAAATGAGCCTGTTTCAGACATTATGAGAACAATTGAAGACTTTGGGTTCATGTGATTACAAAGAGACTAGAAAGTATATAGCGGAGAGAGAAGGAGAACAACATGCATCAACAACAAAAGGGCCTCATCCTTTCCTTTTTTGTAGAGATCAGTTTCAATCAAAGTATCAAAAATGTGCCAAAATGTTGAAACATACCACTCTGTGGTAAGTTAAATGTTATGTTATTAAATCATTACACTGTTCCAGCAAAGACTAAATATCTCCTCCATCATCATCCCTCAGGACTGAGCTTCACCTTCTGCTCTCACTTTCCCTTCCGTAAGTACTACTACATCTCCACACCAAAGACCTGGAAAGATGCTCAACTTTACTGCAGAGAGAAACACACTGACCTGGCGACCTTTGAGAGCATGGAAGACCTGAATCAGCTGACTAGACCAGCAGACATCACAGGATTTGCATGGATTGGACTGCATGATGACCCAGCTTCCTGGAAGGCAACTCTAGGCAACGACTCCAACTCCTGGAGATGGTCAACAACTGGTCAACCAATCACAAGTCAATATTTCAACTTTAAAAGCGGTGAACCAAACAATAAAAATGGAGGGCAAACATGTGTATACCAAAAGGATTACTGGGCGGACAATGACTGTCATTCGTTAAGATCCTTCATCTGCGACACAGGTGAGACCAAACTCAGTGCCAGATGTGTTGATGAATTTTAAGGATTAACTCAAGGAAAGCCTGCTGCTGTTTTTTTTTATCGTTTATTTTACATTACCCTTTTGAAGTTATTGTAATTAAGTAAATATTCAACGGTTTGGTCCATATTCGATATAAATGTCAAAGGCCCACTTTGGTCAAAAGTCCATACTGAAATATTGGTTGATCAATTTATATGTAGATATAAATCACAATATTTGCATTCCTTTTGTTTATAAAAGGATTTCCTATTTCAAAATTTAAAATTCATATTAATTCAAGCAATTTCTGATAAAACTTTGTACCTCCAAACATGCCCTCATATTATTTATTTTCTTTAATGTTTACCTTAAATCCATCTGGATTCTGACTAATGAACAACCATGAAGACATTATTAATTTTACCAGCATTGTGTTACCCACCATCAGGAATAATTTTATTCATCATGACTTTGTCTATTGCAGACGTCGGCCAAAACCAGAAAACCTATGTGTTCATCTCAACCACAAAATCTTGGAGCGACGCCCAAACCTACTGCAGACAACACTACACTGATTTAGCCGTTGTCACCAACTCGGAAGAAAACACCAGGCTCCTATCTGTAAATCCAGCCTCTACTCAGTCTTGGATTGGTCTGTACAGAGTTCCATGGACTTGGTCTGACAAGAACCAAACTACCTTCACAAACTGGCAAAGTGGCGAACCAAACAATGATCAACTACTTGAATATTGTGTTGCTGAGGGATCAGACCATCTGTGGAAGGATGTCAACTGTCTCTCTGAGCTCCCTTTCATCTGTTATGAAGGTGAGAGTTCACTCAAACACAAAGTATTAACAGTGTCTGGAAAAACAATGTGATTCTACAACAGTGGTAGCTGAGATATGAGGTCTCTAAATCCTGAACCAGAGCATCTACCTCTTCTATGTTTCTATAGTATTTTCTTTCAAACCAGTGAGTATAAACATGGTTTGGATTCCTGCTGCTATTCCAGTTTGTGGACAAATTCAAAGTGGTCCAATTTAACTTATAAAAAGGTGGCTGAAGGAGAGTTAAAGCTTCACTTCATCAAGGGAGTTAAGAGGGAGGGAGCAGGGGTCCCAGAACAACTCCATGGTCCTCCCTAAATGCTGTAAATGTAACTGGAGCTTATCATTGTTGTGATTTTTCAGTCAGAAAATCAAAGTCCACCATAAAGGTGCAGATGAAGACGACTGCCGACCTGAATGATCCTGCTGTCAAAGAACAGATCCTCCAAAAGGTAAAATCACGTAACCTCTGCCTCCTTCTGTCTTTGAAAATATGAAATGAAGATAAGAGGACACATTTAACTGTGTCACTGTTTTCTACCACAACAAATTACTGTAAGCAAAGTGTTTCTCTGATTCCTCCTCAGGTAAATGCAGCCTTAAAAAGTCAGGGATGGACTGACCCCAAGCTGCGATGGACGACTTCTCCCAGCAAAGCTCCGGAGAAACTCCCAGAAACTCAACTGTGACGGTTTCTGATGTTAGTAAGAATTGAACCAGATGTTTAAATCCTTAAAACAATGCTAACCTTTATGTCTAGTTTTTATTTCTGTGTGCTGTATATTTATTTGATAATATGGTTTGATGAGTAACTTTGCAAGGAGGGAAGTAACACAGAGGAGCAATGTATTGAGTTGATGAAAAAAACAAGAAAAACCTGGACTTTCTTCGAACCATGTGAATCCATCACACTTCTGTAAAGAAGAACCCTGCACATACTTGTGTTCTTGATTCCCAACCCTTAAATTAAAGTTAACTGTTAATAAGGAATGGATTTAAAAGGTGGTAATCATCAGATATAACCTAATTATACGCCATTTATGGGCATCCGTTTTTTCAATGCAGGAAATACTCGTCAAATGAATGTTTAATCTGCTGAATAGTCTGAATTGTTACACTATATTCAGAATTGGTAGAAAACAATTGATGCAACCTGACTGAGATTTAATGTTAATTACTGTCTTTTAAATGATGGAACATATATCTTACAGCAATAGAGCTTCCACCCTTATCTCATTGTGCCGAACTGTCACCTCTATTGCGTTGATAGCAAAAATAGAGCAAGTCCAATGATGGTTTGCCACATGTCAGATTATATTTGTCAACAACATGATGGGATTATTCTGCTGTGTGCTCCAGAAAAGTAACTAAAAGCAAGAAAGCAGACAAAGTTGACCCGATAACGGAAAAAGTGGTGTGTGCTTTTAGGAAATAGATATAAACTGAAATTAAAATGTAGTATCTTTATTTTATGTCTTTAGCTGTGAATTTCTTTTGTGCTGAATATATATTTCAATAAAGGTTGATTATGGTCAATTAAGTGTAAGTGTTTAATCATTAACTTTGACTGTATAACAAAAATGAGTTGATGGGAAGACCTGACTGTGTTGTTGTGGAAGGTGGAATCCTTACCGGCTGACACATAATTGGCGCTAAAGTAAATTCTACTTTTGTTTCCATAGAGCCAAATGGCGTCAGGGCCCCATGAGGACCAGCAGTGAAGATGTGTATATATTACACATCACAAATATGTTTGTACCAAACTAAATTAGGCAAAGATCCAACCAGATCAGCAATATCATATATTGCTTTTAGTTTTGAAAACTCTTTTGATCAAATCATATCTTTAAAAGTGAAGGAGACATGGTCAATAACTCCACTATCACACAATGTAGTGTCACCAAACCCCCACAACTCCTGAAGGATCTCCTCTAGTTTAGAACACAACTCCTCATATAGAAATTAAAATGATTTTTGGTAATTAAATGGGCAGTGTCTCCTCTAGGTTTACCTGATGAAGAGCCAGTCTGGGCTCCAAACGTTGTGTTTTTCTTGTCATTATCTAACTAATACATTTTTTGTCTCCTTTGGGAGCTCCCATAGAGTCACGAGTCCTCTACCTTTTTCCAGTTGCTCCACGAAGACACAATTAAGTAGCACCAAAATCTATGAAGTCATAAGGAACAACCTCAAGTCTATTCTACAGCTCTTGCAACCAATGCTCCTCCGACACACCACACCATCACACAACACACTACCGAAGTGCGCATCAGACACACCGTGTCCCCCTCTCTATCTCCTCTAAAACAACACCAACGCTAATGCAGCGCTAACCGGGGGCTGACTTTGACCACATCAGGCTGTGGGTGTCACACCGCTCTGACCACAGTGAGCGCTACAATCAACCACACGGAAAAGCTCCTGCCACACACTTTAAATACATATCTCAACTCTTCACTGGGTCATAGGTAGTATGGTCCTATGGGGAGAGGGTCCCGCAGACCCACTCATGGACCAGAGCCGTCGATCAGTCGTACCACAATGAATGTCAGAGGAGAGACGCTTAAACTACATTTAAAACTACTTCTTATGAATACCCTTAAAAAGCTGACAATGTGTAAACATCTGTATAATGTAAAATTGATGGATATGAGTAATCAGGAAGCGTGAATGGTGGAAACATGTGTGAAGTTTTTTTTCACATGCCCATATTTACACATTCAAATGTTTCTGTGTGAACCATTCAAATCACAGCGGCCACACACACACGTCAGCTGCCACCTGATGAGGTCACGAATAGTAAACTCACTAACATGAGTCTCCCCTCTGATGCTTTGTGTCACTGATGTGATAAGAATGAAAACTTGAGGAGTGTGTTTGAATTCACTGACTGATGTGCAGTGCAGGTCTCATCTCCTGAACCTGAGTCCTGCTGACTGTGGAACCTCCAGACCACAGACATGCACTTCCTGTCACATCTCACCACTGCACCAAATCCCACCTCTACAGGTTTAACACATGGAGCTCTTTACTGAGACCATGTTTGCCATCGGTCCTAAAGTATCCCACTCCATCAGGGGGAGGGGCACTGTGTGACAGAAAAAGCCCACTGATTTACTGGATTCAAACATATGTGGACCTTTGGCTCAACCTCTACACTCAAACAAACTTTATTTTACAATGATACGATATCACTATAATCATTCAATGTATGTTAATCAATGCTTGGTGCTTTGATTAACAAAGCAGTGGTACGATTTGACTCAGCCAAAACTCAAATGTTGACTCTACATGCAAGAGCATGTTTTGATTATCAAAAATAGTTTGAAGCAGTACATTTCTCCAAAGATAATTTCTGCCATTTTCGCTCACATGTGATGGTCTGTATTGGTGAATTTACTGATTAGATTACCGCCTGATAAAAGCATCCAGCAGATGGATTAGAATTTGGGCAGTTTGGTGTCATACTTAAAGATTAAAAAGTAAAGTGTTACTGAAAACACAGATTAGTCAGATTGGGGTGGGTGTTCATTCTCTCAGTCATCTTGGAGGAGATGTTATTTGGTGACATCAAGCTGAATATGAGACAACAGCCTTTTGGCCTCTGGTCAGCGCTCAAACCCCCCCGATCAGGGTCAGATGTGGCAACAGTGAACGGAAAAAATGCCTCATTCATGTGCTGCATGAAATTGTACCAACCAGTTTACAGTCCAAACCAGATATCATGGGATTGAGGGGAGGGGGCAACTGATGATTTTTGGAGCCGTGTTAATGACCCTCTGGAATGCTTTCCTCTGGGCTGCTGTGCAGCTGGTGAACCACACACATCAGCAGTACGTTGGTATGGATTCTACGGAGCACCTGTAGAAGGACACCAGCAGTCTCTGTGTGATGTTGTTCTTCCTGAGCACCTTCAGGAAGTGTATTCTCCGCTGGGCCTTTTTCAGCACCTCCCAGCGGTTCACGCTCCAGGTCACGCCTTCCTCAATGTGGACACCCAGGAAGCAGAAGTCCGATACCCGTTCCACACAGTCCCCTCTGATGGTGAGTGGTGGGATGTCAGTTTTTTTCCTCCTGCACCACGCTGCTAGATGTTCAACCTCGTCTCTGCCAGACTCAACCCCCCCCCCAGAGATGAGCCCTACCACTGTAGTGTTGTCCGCAAATTTCACTATGAGGTTGTTGTGGTGAGCAGGGGTGCAGTCATGCGTGTAGAGAGTGTACAGCAAGGGACTCAACACGCAGCCCTGTGGGGAGCCGGTGCTGAGGCTGGGGGCCGTAGATGTGTGATGGCCCACTGTCACCCTCTGTTTGCAACCAGTTAAGAAGCTGTTGATCCACATGCAGGTGGGGTGTTGAATGCCCAGATCCTCCAGTTTGTTCACCAGTTTGTGAAGAAGAATGGTATTGAATGCAGAGCTGGTTACTTCAGACGGGACAGTGCAGCATGGAGGGCTGTAGCTACGGCGTCCTCTGTGGATCTATCTGCACTGTATGCAAACTGGTGTTGGTCCAAGCTTTTTGGCAGCTTTTCAAAGCATTTCATCACCACCGGGGTGAGAGTGACTGGCCCGGCAGTCGTTGAGGCTGGAGATGTGAGGTTTCCTGGACAGGGGGACGATGGTGGAGGACTTCAGGCAGGGTGGGACAGTGGACTGTGGAGCCTAATGAAGACTCCAGTCAGCTGATCCGCGCAGTCCCTCAGTACACATCCAGAGATGCCATCGGGTCCAGCAGGCTTCCTCGGGTCCACGGCCCGCAGTGTGCATCTCGCCTCATGATCTGTGAGGGTGAAGCTGCTGTGGACCATGGGGTGGTTGCCTCGGGTGGTTCCACCCCAAAGCGAGCAAAGAAAATGTTCAGCTCCTCTGCCAGCAAGGCATCACCCTCAGCAGCTCCCAAGCTGGACCTATAGTTGGTAAGATGTTGGACTCCCTGCACACCTGCCTGCTGTTGTTACTTTCCAGATGTTCCTCAATCCTCCTCCTATAGTCTGACTTGGCTCCTTTGATGCCTCTCTTCAGGTCAGCCCAGGCTGCACAGTAGAGGGCGTGGTCACCAGACCTGAAAGCAGTGTTCCTCTCTCTCAGCAGCCGCGGGACCTCCCGGGTCATCCAGGGCTTCTGGTTGGGGTAAACCTGGATCTGTTTGTCCACAGTAACAGTGTCTATGCAGTATTATATGTAACACAGTACACCGTCCGTCAACACTTCCAGGTCTTGATGTACAAACACATCCCAGTTGGTCCTGTTGAAGCAGTCCTGCAGTCAGACTGGCCCAGGTGAGGTAGTGGTTTGGCCCTGTAGCCCAGCTTGATGTTAGAGTGGACCTTGTCAAGAGTGTTATTGCCTCTACTAGCACATTTAACATGTGGGTGGAATTTAGGGAGCACTGCTTTCAAGTCCACATGATTGAAGTCCCCTGCAATGATGTGCGCAGCGTCAAGATATGTGTTCTGCTGGCTGCTAATGCTGCTATACAAACAACTACTAGCCGCTTAGCATTAGCGTCTGCCTTTCACAGCCACATACTCCAAGTCCAGGGAGCAGTGGCTGTCTACAGTCACTGTGTTGGTACACCAGCTGTTATTCACGTACACACACAGCCCACCTCCTCTGCTCTTATCGGAGCGCTCTGTCCTGATACGTGCAGTGTAGCCTGTTAGCTCAGTCTCAGAGTCCGGAATAAGTGGATGAAGCCAGGTCTCCGTGATCAGCAGAGTGCGGCAATCTTTCGCGTTGTTGTCGGCTGCAATCTGTAACCTCAGCTCATCCATCTTTTTGGCGAGGGATCAGGCTGGGAAGCGGAGGTTTGAGTGGCTGCCTCTGTAGCCTGGCTAGTGCGCGAGCCCTGCAGCCCCGCTTTTGCCTCCTCTCTCTGCGCCGCCTTCGCCTCCTCCCGGCGGGGATGGTAATCCATGGGTAGCCGGGGCGCTGTGCTATGTGTAAGTGGAGAAACTCGACTGTAACACTTGTGACAAACTCCTAACTTAAGGAGATCGTGCTGGCTGTATATGTTGTTCGCCTGACAGAGAGTACTGAGGACACAAAAGAACATGTATCCAACAAGCCACACAAAGCAACTCATTATCCTACAAATATTCAGCCATGTTGCACAAAACTAGCAGTAGCAAAATCCACGTAAAGCATCCAATCGTTGCTGAGCTAATGAGCCAGACCGCGGCTACACACAGCACCTGAGATGACAACCTCCGGTCCGGTTCAAAGGTTAGTAGGTCAAGCTACAGACGCAGGATGATGATAACACGCACCCCCGGACTCAGAAGGGCAACAACACTAGCCAATCATAACAAAATATTGGTAAAGTTAATGAGTTTGGCAACAGAATGCGGTATTAAAGGCTGCACTCTCGGTGCCCCGTTCACTCCCATCATATGGATACAAGCGGCTCTCGCTGAAAACTGTAAAAACGGTACTTCTCCTTGAAGTGTCCTTGAGCTAGACACTGAAGCCGAGTGCTCCTGATGAGCAGGTTGGCACCTGGCCCAGCAGCCTCTACCACCAGTGTGTGCATGAGGAGGTAAAGGAGCATTGAGAAACTTTCACTTGGGAGAGCGCCATACAGATGCAGACCATATACCTCCCCCACTCAGTGTTTTGATTAACAAAGAAGTGGTGTGATTTGACTCTGCCAACACCCAGAGGGTAACTCTATACACCACATGATGCTTTGCATATCAAAGTATTTTGAAGCAGTTTATCTCAGCCGTTTACACTCAGATGTGAGGATCTGCATTGATGAATTTACTCATTGAAACTGGTGAGTCTCCCTTCATACTTAATGTGTTATCAAAACATACGACTGCTCAGAGTGAAGTGGGGGAGGGACTAAGTCATTCATTTAAGAGGAGATATTATTTGGTGACATCGGGCTGGATAGGAGCCAGAAGATGGGCTCTGATCAAGGCTGAAAGACCATCGACCAAGGTCGTTTTTTATTGTCAGTGTATTATTTTGATATATAACATTGTCAGACAAATGTGAAATTATTGAAGACAGGGCATTCACACCAAAACACAGTGATTACTCAAATGTTTAAGTCACCGATGTTAACCTCAACACAAAACCACATTTTTACCTCCTTTTTTGTAGTTGTTTTATTTTAGATCAACCGTGGTGAATTTCTCATTTAGTGTTTTGATTAACAAAGAAGTGGTAAGATTTGATTGGGCCAACACCCAAAGGGTAACTCTATATCCTACATCATGCTTTGCATGTGTTTTGAATAATTTAATTTCTTGTAAGGCCATTTCAGCCTCAGATGTGTGAGGTCTGCAGAGTGTTCAGATCACAGCCTGATAGCAGCATCCAACATCTGGATTTGACACTGGTAAGTTTTCCTTCATACTTCAAGAAATGTCTTAACTGCATCTTTAAATCTGGCATGTCCTATTATATCCTCCGACTGTTGAAATCTAAAAGTAAAGAGACAGAAATGCATCACTTTCAACTTCATACTGTTCTGACTGGAATGAGGCAGACTGGCTTCATCCCTTTGTCTTCCTGTAAAATCCAGAAAGGAATGAGTTGACTGGGCTCTTGGACTCTTAGTGCTCTATTTTCATAGACCAGTAAAATAGCAGCTGCACCAAAGGCGGGGTTGATCTTTATTGGTAATTTGGTGCACCAGACGCAAGGGGGGGCAGCAGGTGCAGTATGACAGTAAAATTTAGAAACAAATACAGAATCATACTCTAGTGTGGATTAGTCTGGCTGATCAAGCCAACTGACCAAAGAGAGGATTCTTTGTGACGTTATCACGGAATGTTGTCTATTGGGAAAATAATATTCAGTGCATTGATCCATTGTCAGATAAACAAGTGAGGTCGGAGTTAAATGGAACAGGAAAGTATTGCTCTTCAAAAATCCATAAATAAATAAAAATCTCTATAAATCTCTAGAAGTATGTAAATATCTATAGAGGGTGTGCCTTGCGTAATTTCCAGTCTGTAGCCTCTCCTCATGTGAGCCAGCAGGGGGCGCTGCTCAACCGTTATGGCTCCTAAATACATACAAGTACATCTAAATGAAGCTGATTAATTGCAGAAGTTGTAGAAGTAATGTAACCGCTTTTATGGTTAACCTGCTTTCTTCTCGTTTGCAGTTAAATCAGAAATGGATTTTACTCTTAAGACTCTGATTCTCGTTGTCTTTGGTAAGGTCCATCCTCATCATTCGTACCTCTTTCAATTTAATCCAGGCATTATTGTACTTTTACATTATAAATATCCACTCCAACACCAACCCTCAGGACTGTGCTTCAACATCTGCTACGGCATTCCCACCCGTGACTACTTCTACATCTCCTCACCCAGGAACTGGACAGAAGCCAGACGTTACTGCAGAGAGAAACATACTGACCTGGCAACCTTTGAAAGCATGGCAGAGGTGAATCAGCTGACCAGACCATCAGGCCTCAATGAATCAGCATGGATCGGACTGCATGATGACCCAACGTCCTGGAAGGGAGGTCCGGGCAACGAGCCCAACTCCTGGAGATGGATGACAATTAATCAAACAATTACAAGTCAATATCACAACTGGGACAAGGGTTCACCATTTTTTTATAAGGCACAGCAGACTTGTGCCCACATGGTGAATAGTGGAAAATGGAAAGGTGCTGGCTGTGGAGCAGGGATGTCATTTTTTTGCTATAATGGTGAGATACTAATTATGCATTAAGCCAACATGCCAGAGACAGGCTTCATATTGTATTTCATACTAAATGTTTGTAGGTTTATTTCCATTCAATTTACCTTTTCTGGTCCTTGAATAAAACCTTAAAAACAATTCAAGAAAAAGCATATAAACACCAACTATCACAAGGGGATACATGAATGGCTCTCGAATAAGAATAACTGGTAAATACAGAGGCTTCGCTGACCAAGAACCCCTCTCTAATAAGATATCAAATCTAGAGTCCATCGTATATGTATCTGGCCATTGCATTTTACAGCTACTTGACAATATACAGTATGTAGCAATTATAAATAATATTCTGATAATATCAAATAAAATCTGTAATGTAATATTTCACATGAATATGAAATCAGTCTAAAATGTGATATGAACATGTTGTTCTTCATTACTTTCTTACAGACATTGGTCAAAACCAGAAAACCTGTGTTGATCTCAGTGAGTAAAAACTGGAATAATGCCCAAACCTACTGCAGGCAGCACCACACTGACTTGGCTGTGATCACCAAAACGTACTGGCCAGGTCTTCCCAAGAAACTGGCAGGGGTTGGATTGGTCTGCGTCGATTTCCATGTATTTGGGCTGATATGACCCCACTCAACATCCCCAGC
>CAESWR010000491.1:4431-17113 GCA_903171835.1 Mullus surmuletus | reverse complement strand
ATGGCCACACGGCGGCTGGTGCAAAGGCCTACACATAGAAGTCACTAGGTAGTTTATTCCCTGGTAGCCAGGTGGCCAGTGACGAAGTAGAAATACTTTGTTACTGTACTTAAGTAGAATTTTCAGGTACTTTGTACCTTTAGAAATATCTATTTCTCTAACAACTTTTTACTTTTACTCAATAATTTTTTAACACAAATATCAGTACTCTCTACTCCTTAAATTTCCCAAAAAGGCTTATTACTTTTTTATATACATACAGTATATATATATTCTTTTTTGGGCGCCGCAACACCACGCAACTGCCACTACGCACACACGTGCGCTCTATAAAAATGGACAATGGAGAGGAATGAAGAGCCCGTTTAATTGATGTGCAAATACAAAAGTTGTTAAAGAGTAAGGCCTATGAACATGATTTGTGACACCACAGTTTAAAAATGCTGGTCCAAAATTATATGTTCAGAAGTGTGATGTGTAAACCAATACAAATGCCTGAAATGGACTATATAGTGAAATATATTAGAATGCCAGGCAGGTAAACTTAAACAATGTTCGTTTAATCAATAACATTGATGACATAGATTCCATATAAATTGTCCTGTGGTCATTAGCTTTGCAGACATTGAATTGTGCAAAGTACATATCAGAGCCTTCACTCTTTACTTTTACTTGAGTAGAGATTTGGATCAGCACTTTTTTTACTTTTACTCAAGTTGTTTTTTTACATACGTATTCTACTTCTACTCAAGTAAAGAATCTGGGTACTTTTGTCATCTCTGCACATCAGTGATACAAAGCATCAGAGGGGAAACTCATGTTTGTGAGTTTACTATATGTGACCTCATCAGGTGGCAGCTGACGTGTGTGTGTAGCCGGTGTGATTTGAATGGTTCACACAGAGAGATTTGAATACTTTAAATATGGCCGCCAGCTGCACAGTCAGTGTACTCTGCTGAGAATTACACACACGTTTCCATTGTTCACACTTTCCACCTCAGTGATTCCGTCATACAACTGTTGATGCTGTGCATGCTCTTACTTTGCCACTTTACATTTAAATGTGTTTACGGTTAATGCAGACAAAAAAATGTTTTTTAGATATCATATTTCCATCACGACCTTTCAGCTTTAGAGACACATTTTGTAACTGCATTATATACTTCAGAACCAAACCAGGTCATTAAGGATCAGTTTTACAACAGAAATGCCATAAGTATGATTTATCTACACACTGAATGAGCATTATGAAAGAAGTCGCTACTTGAATTCAGAGGATTTTCTCATTAGTGATGGCTCAATGGTTAGTGCATGCATCACTCATCTTTTGCCCATTATATTTCTAGCATAGCATAATATAGTAGTTGCTGCCATCTTTGATGAAACTGCTTCAATCTGTTTTGATATGCTTATTTTGGGAGTCAAAACTTCAACTATTTCAATACGCAAAACACAAATTATTTTGATATGTAAAATGTGACCTTGAGTCGTGTCATTCTTTGTTTATCAAAGACTAAGGGAGCAATTCACCGCTGTTGTTAAAATCAAAAAGCCAAATTATTTGGTTTGTAAGTTTGACTTGAGAGTGAATGGTCTACAAGTTATTTTGGAATCAAGTAAAGTAAGTTTGTCTCTTTCCAAGTAACTCTGCCAATCAAAGAGTGCCCCTCCCCCTGATGGAGTGGGATACTTTAGGACCGATGGCAAACATGGTCTCAGTAAAAAGCTCCATCTGTTAAACCTGTAGGGGTGGGATTTGGTGCAGTGGTGAGATGTGAGAGGAAGTGCATCTCTGTGGTCTGGAGGTTCCACAGTCAGCAGGACTCAGGTTCAGGAGATGAGACCTGCACTGCACATCAGTCAGTGAATTCAAACACACTCCTCAAGTTTTCATTCTCATCACACCATCGACACAAAGCATCAGAGGGGAGACTCATGTTTGTGAGTTTTCTATACGTGACCTCATCGGTTGGCAGCTGACGTGTGTGTGTGGCCGCTGGGATTTGCATGGTTCACACCGAGAGATTTGAATAGTTTAAATATGGCCGCCAGCTGCACAGTCAGTGGACCTATTGAGGGGGAATTACACACACTTTTCTATTGTCCACACTTTCTACCTCAGCGATTCCATCAAGCAACTGTTGATTATGTGCATACACTTACCATGCCACTTTATATTCAAATGTGTTTAAATTTAACGCAGAGAAAAAAGCTATTTTTAAATTTCATATTTCCAACACAATCTTTCAGCTTTAAAGACACATTTTTTAACTGCACCAACAGACTTCAGAACCATACCAGGCCGTGAAGGATCAATTTTACAACAACAATACCAAAAGTGTGTTTTATTTACGCACAAACAAGCGTTATGAGAGACGTCAGCACTGGAAATCAGATGGTTTTCTCATTGGTAACGGCTCAAAGGTGAATTAATGTATTTCTAATCTTTTTACCATTGTATTTCTACCATAGCATCATATGTCATCACATCTCATGGGTCATCTATAAATGGATTTTCACAATTGCCTGACATTTTTAATTAAAAAGAAATCATCGCTTGTTGAAATAATCCATTAATTGACAGCTAAATATTAATTCGAATATGCTTGATGTAATTTTGTGTATTTGTTTGCTTTGCCACACATTTTGGCATTTTGTATTAATTCAGCCAAACCCAACAAATGAAGAGTTGAAGAAAATCTATTGTACCCGTTATAGACATTAGTTGAAGATTTGTGCAAAAATGAAAAATTTAATTCACCTATCAACATTCATGGATTGCATTTCACCTTTTATGTACCTTAGTTAAAGGTTTGTGCAAAATAGCTACAATGAAAAAGACAGTGTTATCAATAGTAGAGCATACTTGAATGCATGAGTAGTAAAAACTTGGAAATGACATAGCTTGTATCTAAACGGTAGTTGAGGAGTGTGATGGCTCAGAGGAATAAGCTTTTACACAACTTGGCTTTGGTATTCTCTCTGCTATGGGATATTTTACCAGTGCAGATGGACAAGTGGTCCATAATGTGGGTGTGGGGTCCCTGGCCCTGTCTGGATGGAGATGTTGTTGGCCATTTTGCCACCAGTAGTGAGTGCCGCCATCTTTGATGAAACTGCTTCAATCTGTTTTGATATGCTAATTCCTGGAGGCAGAATTTCCACTATTTCAATATGCAAACACAAACTATTTTGATATGCAAAATATGACCCTGACTAAAGAGTCACCTTAGGTGATGAATGAATCGTACCATTGTTTGTTTATCAAACCCTGAGGGAGTAATTCACCGCTGTTGATTAAAATCAAAAAGCCGAATTATTTGGTTTGTAAGTTTGACTTAAGAGTGAATGGTCCACATGCTATTTTGGAATCAAGTAAAGTAAGTTTGTCTCTTTCCAAGTAACTCATCCAATCAAAGAGTGCCCCTTCCTCTGATGGAGGGGGATACTTTAGGACCGATGGCAAACATGGTCTCAGTAAAGAGCTCCATCTGTTAAACCTGTAGAGGTGGGATTTGGTGCAGTGGTGAGATGTGACAGGAAGTGTATCTCTGTGGTCTGGAGGTTCCACAGTCAGCAGGACTCAGGTTCAGGAGATGAGACCTGCACTGCACATCAGTACTTACATCAGTAAGTAAATCACATCAGTGACACAAAGCATCAGAGGGGAGACTCATCTTAAGCCAATCTTTTTGCTACTGTTTGTTAGTTGGCCATTTTGCCAAGTAGCGAGTGCTGCTATCTTTTTTGAAACTGCTTCAGTCTGTTTTGATATGCTAATTTTGGGTGGGAAAACGTCCACTATTTCAATACGCAAAACACAAACTATTTTGATATGCAAAATATGACCTTGACTAAAGAGTCACCTCTTAGGTGACCAACAAATCGCGTCATTCTTTGTTTATCAAAGACCGAGGGAGCAATTCACCGCTGTTGATTAAAAACAAAAAGCCAAAGTATTTGGTTTGTAAGTTTGACTTGAGAGTCCACATGCTATTTTGGAATCAAGTAAATTGCAGTTTGTCTCTTTCAAAGTAACTCAGTCAGTCAAAGAGTGCCCCTCCCCCTGATGGTGTGGAATACCTTATGACCTATGGCAAACATGGTCTCAGTAAAGAGCTCCATCTCTTAAACCTGTAGAGGTGGAATTTGATGCAATGGTGAGATGTGACAGGAAGTGCATTTTGTCAGTCAAGTCATGTGGAAACCGCATTGTTGGAAGCAAGCATTAATTGCAGCACAGCATATTTTACATGATGGCTTCCAAGCTCCGACCTCATTCTTCCCTGCTATCGCTAACAGTGATATTGGGGAATAGTGAGTACATCACATAATAAATCCCTCAGAAAACAAGAATTCAGAGCCTTGAGCAATGATCGGAATCTGTTATGTGTGGGCCTTGGTACCAGCTGCCGTGTGGCCATCCCCTGTAAGCACCTTGGCTACCAGCAGAGATGGCAAAAGTACCCAGATTATTTACTTGAGTAGAAGTAGAATACCTATGTGAAAAAACGACTTGAGTGAAAGGAAAAAGTGCTGATCCAAATCTTTACTCAAGTTAAAGTAAAGAGTACAGGCTCTGATATGTTATAAGGACTGTGCGCCTGCGTATGCGTCCGCGATATCTTGTCCACGCATTATTTTGTCTTTCTGTCCTGCCTTCTGACCATCTGTTCTTTAGATACACGCCTTGAAAACAACATACACACACATGGTATTTTCATCTGAATACAAAACAAAATGGCCAAGGCAAAACACGGTAGTGCGTCAAGGTAACTGTACAGGGCAGGACCGGCCCACGAAGATAATGTAAACTGCACTGTCTATAAGAATGTTGCTTCCCCGTGTATGGAAGCTCACTCTGGCTGAGATCTCCCAAGGGTCCTGTCACTGTGAGTCCAACGCTGTCAATGCTTTACCTGTGACCAGAATCCAGAATAAACTGCTGTTTACTTTTGAACTGAGATCCTCTCTGACTAGTTCTTGAGCTGCCAACAAAAGAACCCAACAGATATGTACTCAAATGTATTTTTTAAAGTAAAAAGTATTTCTAATGCACAATTCACCGTCTGCAAAGCTAATGACCACAGGATAATTTATATGGAATCTATGACATTGTTTGAACAAACATTGTTTGAGTTTACCTGCCTGGTATTCTAATATATTTCACTATATAGTCCATTTTAGGCATTTGTTTTGGTTTACACATCACACTTCTGAACATATAATTTTGGACCAGCATTCTCTAAACTGTGGTGTCGCAAATCATGTTCATAGGAATTACTCTCAAACTACTTTTTTCTTGGCACATCAATTAAACGGGATGCTCTTCATTCCGCTCCATTGTTCCTTTCTCGCCATTGTCCATTTTTCTAGAGCGCGTGTGTGTGTAGTGGCAGGTGAGTGGTCTGATTGAGTGGCGGACAGATGCAGCCATTTCTCGTGCATCTTTCAAAATAAAGCCGTTTACACGTATTGGTGTTGCGGCGCCAAAAAATAAAATATATATGTATACAAAAAAAGTAACAACCTTTTTGGGAACTTTTGCCAAAAATTAACTGAGTAAAAGAAAAAGTTGTCGGAGAAATAAATATTTACAAAAGTACAAAGTACCTGAAACTTCTACTTAAGTACAGTAACAGTAAGTAAGTATTTGTACTTCATTACATCATTACAAAGTATTTGTACTTCGTTACTAACTAAGTATTTGTACTTTGCTACTTCTCTGCTGATGTAATGAGAATGAAAACTTGAGGAGTGTGTTTGAATTCACTGACTGCTGTGCAGTGCAGGTCTCATCTCCTGAACCTGAGTCCTGCTGACTGTGGAACCTCCAGACCACAGAGCTACACTTCCTGTCACATCTCACCACTGCACCAAATCCCACCTCTACAGGTTTAACAGATGGAGCTTTTTACTGAGACCATGTTTTCCATCGGTCCAAAAGCATGGGCCTTTCTAGCCCGTTTTGGGGGAGTTCAAGCATAAACGTAATCGAAGCGTAATCAAAGCACCCCAAGATTTACGAGATTTCTTAATAGTATCTCCATTTTTAAATGCTGAGATCGTGTGTAAAACACGAATGGAACCAGCCAGACAAACAAACATGTAGAAGAAACAAACAGTATTCAAAGACACACAAACATGTCGAAGAAAGTTACGACAAGTGAGTTGTTCGGTTTTAAAGATGCTGTTAGTTGCTGGTGGGTATTAGCTTGTCCGCTAAGGTTAGCTTGAAATGTTATTTTACTAGCTCAACTTCAGTGTGTGTGTGTGTGTGTGTGTGTGTGTGTGTGTGTGTGTGTGTGTGTGTGCAGACAGACAGACAGCCTCACCATGGACAGAACTTTTTTTTTTTAAAGGAGCCAGGTACAGATGAGTGTAAGATCAAATTTTATGACTTCATTTTCCCATGCAACAAAATATTCTGTTAGAATGATGTTGTGAGTTGGATCAATTCAATATCAATGTATATCTTGACACAATGTTGGTTGTTATTTGCCTTTAGTAGACAGTACAATGAGAGAGAACCAGAGAGAGAGCTTCATTTATTAGTATTTTGTCATAAATATGTAATATATTATCAATTAGTCAAGTACAATATATGTGTGTATGATCGTCAGTTCAAAAAGGGATAGACGAAAGATTGGAAGGAGAGGAGATAGTACAAGATCAGGAAGAAGCCGTTAAGAAAACAGACAGAATAGTGGCAAGCAAAACAATAACAGATGAGGAAGAAAAATATATAATTTATATTTAAGATGGAAGTTATGTGTTCTCCCACATTAAATAGTATCCAGAAGCACATACTCTTACTTTACTCTGAACAGGACATTTTAATGACATATTCCTATTTCATTGTATAAGTTGCATTTTTAATCTTAATTACACTATAGAAGGAGGAGAAGCACAGGGGGAGTCTCTGGGAGAAGACAGACAGCTGACCAGAGAAAGACAAGAAGAGGCAGAGAGAGCAGCATGAAGGCCACCAAGCCAATGCAGCAGGGTCTTCAAATATTGCAATTTTGATGTGATTTAGAGCATAAGACTATTGGTCCTAAACGAGTTAAACTGGCTCATTTAATTTAATTCCTACTTTTCTTTCAAAAATCAGGACAATGTTTGCGTGACTGAGTTACTTTGAAAGGAATAGCGATTTACTTGATTCCAAAACAGCATGTGGACCGTTCACTCTCAAGTCAAACGTACAAACCAAATACTTTTTTACCACTTTTTTTTTTTTAATCAACAGCAGTGAATTGCTGCCTCAGAGTTTGATAAACAAACGATGGTGCGATTTGACTCAGCCAACACCTAAGAGGTGACTCTTTAGTCAAGGTCATATTTTGCATATCAAAATAGTTTCTGTTTTGCATACTGAAGTAGTTGAAGTTTTGCCTCCCAAAATTAGCATATCAAAACAGATTGAAGCAGTTTCATCAAAGATGGCCGCACTCTCTACTGGTGGCAAAATGGCCAACAGCATCTCCATCCAGACAGGGCCAGGGACCCCACACCCACATTATGGACCACTTGTCCATCTGCACTGGTAAAATATCCCAGAGCAGAGAGAACAGCAAAGCCAAGTTGTGTAAAAGCTTATTCCTCTGAGCCATCACACTCCTCAACTACCGTTTAGATACAAGCTGTGTCATTTCCAAGTTTTTCCTTTTCATGTATTCAATATTTCAAGTCTGGTCAACGTCTTTTTCATTGTAGCTATCTTGCACGAACCTTTAACTAAGGTACATAAAGGGTAAAATGCGATACATGAATGTCGATAGGTGAATTTAATTCTTCATTTGTTCTGTATGGCTTAATGCATATCAAACGCCAAGATGGCAAAGCATACATTATATTGAGCGCATTCAAGTAAATATTTAGCTGTCAATAATTGGATTATTTACACAACTGATGACTTCTCTTTATTGAAGAATGCCAGAAAATTCCTCTATAGAGTAAACTTTTTCCATAGCACGAAGATCGTTCAGTGTCTCACCCTTTGATTTTAACCCCAACACAAAAACACAATTTCTCTTTTATTTTATGATCAACAGTTGTTGATTTCTCATTTAATGTTTTGATTAACAAAGAAGTGGTCGATTTGATTCAGCCAACACCCAGAGGGTGAGTCTATACCACGTCATGTTTTGCATATTAAAATAGTTTGACTCAGTCTATTTCTGGCTGGAGAATTTCAGCCATTCATTGTCAGACGAGTGAGGATCTGTACTGAGGATGATCTAACTGAAAAGCGCTCAGATCACAACCTGATCAGACAGAACAGCACCCAGCACCTGGAACTGGTGAGTTTACCTTTTTTACTTTCTGAAATAATGGAACACTATCAAATCTCACGTTATCTTTTAAAACCTCACATTGGAGAAATATAATCCAAAGTAAATAAAATGATTTAATAAACGAATACCTCAAGAATTTGAAATTCTTCCCCTCAACATTTCATGCCCTTCATGCATTGTCTTGTTTGAGGCTTTCAAGTGTTTCCTAAAGTTTTCAAAATTAGATTGGGAGGCAGAACTTTCCAGACTGTTCTGCAATGGAGCCATCCTCCAACTATGGTCTGGGAGACAGAAACCCTCTCTACGATTCACAGCAGGGTTCCATTGTTCCTTTTTGATGTTCCATTGATCTGCTGCTATAGGCCTCAACCCGGCTGTGCTCTCCATCAGACTGATGTCTCTCCTCCTTTCAGCTCCTAATTCCCTCTCTACCTACTCTCTCTCCCTCTCTCTCTCTCTCTGACCAACTGGTCAAGGCAGATGGCAACCCACCCTGAGTCATGTTTGTAGGATGTAAAACTGAGTTTTTGCCCACCTATGTCACAGTGTAATGCTCATAGGAGATTTGTTGGGATTCTGTGAATAATTAGGCTGAGGATCCATATAGAAAAATAATTTTATGTAATACAAACTGGAATTTTGCATTAGTGACTAGCTAGATTGAGCAAGTTATTATTCCCACATTGGGATATTCCTGTGTAATAGCACCTCGATATCAGGCCTTGACGACCATCCAAATAAAATGGAAAATAAAAAAAAGAGGTAAAAAGTAAAAGACAGCGACTATTCTATTTTATCTTTTTTATTCATATCTATTGACTGGTTGTTTATTCATTGTTGTGAATATGTTAATGTTTCTGTCTGAGCAGCTGACCACATCTGAATTTCCCTTGGGATTAATAAAGTTTATCTATCTATCTATCTATCTATCTATTAAGACACTTACAGTATAAACTCCTCTCATACACTCTAATACACCAATACCACTGTCAAATGGCTACATTTACAGTGAATGGAAATGGAAATGTATTTTTACTGCCCTTTACAACGATCCTTTCAGCGAATCAAAGTGCTTTACAATAGATAGTAAAAAATGTTTTTAAAAAGAGTACATAAAAACAATTTAAAACAATAAAAGAATAATATACAAAAAATTACAAAATTAAATAAAAATGTCACCACGCTACTGGGTATTGGGTAGTGAAAAACATCAATTGTACATTTATAATGACTAATACTGTAACACATGCTTTCTCGTGTTGCAGCTACTATCATATAGGTCTCAAAGGCTGAACTTTGGGGCAACATTTTTGAAAGACACTCGAGATTGTTTGTCAGAACAGAAATGAACCTTCCCCATGTTTATTGTGCCAAATCTTTTAGTCGGTGCAGCTTTATCATTCCTGCTTCAGGAAGGAAGGGGGCCTTACATCATTTGGAGAGTGTCGCCTCTCCTCGTATCAGCCAGCAGAGAGCACTGCAAGAGCTTAATGGTGCCATGTTTTCTTTGTGTTTGCAGTAAAATCAGGAATGGATTGGTACAAGACTCTGATTGTCCTCCTCTTTGGTAAGATCAATGCACTGTGATTCATGTCATTTCATAGTGTGTTTTCACTTTTCACTTCACCAGCATCACTTACAAGCAAAAGAACAATTCTTTAGTCATGACCAAAATCAGGATATTGTATATACTTTATACTATTTTGATCACATAAATATGACGTCCTGAGTAAGATGACATTGATGTGGTGTATATTAGAGGCTTTGTTAAAAAAGTAAAAGTTAAAAAACGTTAAAAGACCTCTATATTTTGCATTAGATATGTTTAATTTCATGTATTTATTCAATAATTAATATTTATTTATCTAATCGTGGGCTTTATTGTTTTTCATTTATTTATTTTTAATCCCTTGTTTCAAATAATTTTGAACCCATCTGTAGTGTCCATGAACAATGAAAAGCGCACACAAATAAAATGCATTATAATTATTATTATAATTATTATTATTATTATTATTATTATTATTACGAGTTTTGCTATTTCCATCCTGTCCTGTAGGGGCTGCAATGACACAACTTTTTCTTTCTGGTAACCACTTCAACAGGCACATGTGTACTCAACTGTTGATCGATTCTCAATTCATCAGTCATGAAAGTTAATTCCTTATTTTATAAATAAAGCTCACAAGCAGTTTAATCATCAATGTCTGACTTACTACCGTTGTAAAATCACAAGAACACAAATCAATATTTGGCGTTAAATTTTTTGGGGAGGGATTCTCAGCAAATTTTGTAAAATTTTGTACTATTATTGTGCTTGTGAATGAATAACAAATATCTCCTCCATCATCATCCCTCAGGACTGAGCTTCACCTTCTGCTCTCACTTTCCCCTTCGGAAGTACTTTTACTTTACCTCACCAAAGACCTGGAAAGATGCTCAACTTTACTGCAGAGAGAAACACACTGACCTGGCGACCTTTGAGAGCATAGAGGAAATTAATCAGCTGACCAGACCAAATGGGTTGACAGACATTGTATGGATTGGACTGCATGATGACCCAGCATCCTGGAAGGGAACTCTAGGCAACGATTCCAACTCCTGGAGATGGTCAACAACTGGTCAACCAATCACAAGTCCATATCACAACTGGGGCATTAACGAACCAAATCACGGGAATGCAAAGGAAAAATGTGTGACTTTGGATGGTTATGGAAGTTGGAAAGATATTCGCTGCGGTTATCTGAGACCTTCTCTCTGCTACACAGGTGAGAACAGATTTATATTTATGAATTTTATCCACTAACTCTACATGTCCATGACAAACAGGCTGAAATTCAGTAAGCATTTAATTAAATACATTTAAAAAAGTTAGTTATCTGCTAAAAAATGTCATTTCCATCAAAATGCTACTGCTATGACCTAAGGTTTTACCTATCAAGTCTTTGAAATGTGGCTACTTGTCGGTTTTGGACAATCGGGATGATTTCAGTATTTTAAAACCTAAATCACAAGATGCACCAACAGGAATGAATTCATTGATAATGACTTTGACTATTGCAGACATCGGCCAAAACCAGAAAACCTATGAGTTCATCTCGGCTAATGAAACATGGAGTGATGCCCAAACCTACTGCAGACAACACTACACTGACTTGGCCGTCATCACCAACTCGGAAGAAAACACCAGGGCCCAATCTGTGATACCAGCTTCTACTGAGTCTTGGATTGGTCTGTACAGAGTTCCATGGACTTGGTCTGACAAGAGTCCAACTACTCTCATAAGGTGGAGACCAGGTCAACCAGATGACTATCCATCCAAAACTCACTGTGTAATGGAGGTAGATACTCACCACTGGGGTGATCGTCCCTGCCACGAACAGAGTTCTTTCCTATGCCATGAAGGTAAATGCTCAATGATATATAGATCTACATGCTTTTAAGTTCTTCAAAACATAACATGTTTTTGCATCCATAAAATGAAAACTTTTTAAATCATTGTTGAGACAGGCACATTTATTGGGTCACAACAAACATCATTATTGGTTGTGATGTTTAACTTGCAGTTACACAACTTTTAAACTTAAGTCAAAATAAAGATATTCATCGTCAAATGTTACCCCAACGCAAGTGAAAACTGTTGACTCAAACTATGACGAGTTAAAGGGGAAGTTCCATATTTGCAGTTTTCACATTATTTATGCCATGAAATACGACCATTTACTCACCATTAAAATTTTCGTGTAGCCCGAAGTCGTTTGGAAGATATTAAGATCCAAAGACAGCCGCATATATCAATATAATGTGAGCGAACAGGGCACCGATAGTGGGGCCTCTAGTGCCGCATTATCTGTTGCCAAACTCATTCATTTCACCAATATTTTGTTACGATCAGCAAGTGTTGTTTCCCCTCTGAGTCCGGTGGTGCTTTTCATGTGTCTGTATCTTGTATCAGGTGCCGTGCGGAGCTTGGATTTTGCTACTGCTGGTATCGTGCAACATGGCAGAATATTTGTCGGTTCACGAGGTTGTGGGCAAGAACTTTGAATATGATGGGTGTCCTTACTGTTTTGAGCCAGAGTATATAGATGAGGAGCTCAATAAAAGGAGGATGCGGAGGTGCACCTTGCAGCTGATTGGCATGGTGGCGCAGCTGTTGTGGCCGGCCCCCCCGATCGGCAGCATCGTGCAGATTGCGGGAGGTGCACAGGACGTGCTTGGTGTAACATCGTTCATCAGTGTGGATGCTACCATCGCTAGCAATATTGTTCATCAGTGTGGATGCTACCATCGCTATCCTTAAAGTTATCTTTATAGTTATAGTTCTTGGTGTGGACGGCCCTTAAGTCATTTCCCCCAAAAAAACACAGTACAAAAGGGGG
>CAESWR010000490.1:388156-400469 GCA_903171835.1 Mullus surmuletus | reverse complement strand
CCCCCCCCCCCCCCAAAACACCCCTTAATAGCACACCTCCCCTCCTCCCCCTCAGGGCTGCTTTCACGTTCGGCCAAATTGATCACATTCATTACCAAGGTGGCGAATATCCTGAGCAACTCAAACCAGCTTTGGGGAGAAGCTGTACTAGCCTCTCCTTCTACAGCGGGTGCACACGGAAGGATTTTGCTAATATGAAGAGATGTTTTATCTGTCAGAGAGCCACACATCATGATTCTGTCCCACCAACCATCTAGAATCTCCTCCTCAAAGCCAGAAATCTGGCCGGATCAAACTTGATCTAACAAAACCCAAGAATAAGAAACATAGCAACAACCGCAAACATGGAAGAGGACATACGAGGAGAGGGAACGACGGCGGTCTCGGGACTATTTTGGAGGGAAAAATCCCAAACTCTCTGCTTCAGGTCGGCCATGCTTGTTTTTATCTCCCTTTTGAGAACCGATTATGGGGACAAATTCCCTCTTAACAACCCTCAGAGCACATGATCATCTTATAGGATCATCTAAAGCCTTCTTCACACTACACAATTTCAGGATGGATCGGCCGCTCCGTCACTCCCTGTAAACATAAAGCGCAGCAGCCGGAGCGCTGTCACACCTCGCAAACACCCGGCCCTATTTTCCCTCCTTTCGTATCACGGCGCGCTGACAGCTGTGAACGGCTGCACTCCTTTCCATCAGCTGTGTCACGGTGTCTACATGCTCGGATGGCGACCGCACCAAACCTAGATTCCATATTTGACTGCAGCTACACGGCTGATTGTTTCCCCGGGGAAACTAGATGTAGCGCGCCGCACTCCTACCATTTTATTGAGGGGCTTATGACATGACTGAGAATATTTACATATCAGCCTGGAAAGAGACCCCGGGTTGGGAACCACGGAGGTCGGGCAGTCGGGCAGTCGGGCAGTCGGGCAGTCGGCCGCGCCTGCTGACAGTGAGTCGTGTCGTGTGAACACTCCCGTCAGCGAGCAGTCATGTGGTGTGAAGACCCCCAGACTCCCGACCAGGCGGCAGAGAGTCGCGCAGTGTGAACAGCGCAGTGACTCGACCACTCTGAAAGTCGTGCAGCGTGAACAAGGCTTTAGGAGACAGAAGATCATCTGACGTCTGCCCTCCTTGGTCGGGGAGGAGGAAAGTCGGGACCAAAACAGGCCCATTATGTCCATTGATGTGTGGACCCACTCTGACTAGATGTTTCTGGATGACTATGTAAATGTCAAACCAGCAGCCAGTGGTTTCACTGGTTTAGCCTGCATCGTCTGTTTTTGGGTAGGAGTTTTAATGAAAGATGGTGAGGTGGGGCGACACCTTTGTGAGGCCCATTATCTGGTACCAGCTGCTGCTGTGCTGCCGTTCCAGGCCTGGCTTGGGTCTGAGCTTCGGCTGAGAGCAGAGAGGATGCACAGTTGCCTGGAAGACCACTCTCCAGTGAGGTCTCATGGGAGCTGTGAGCACTGACTGAGAAGATTTCATATTAACACACTCTGCACGAAGCGGGCAGGAAAGGAAATGAGCATAAACGGTGCTGATGCTCCGACTGCCCGGCAGTCCTCGGCCACGGCTAATGAAGTGTTTTCAGATGGAGCTTCTCTTAGAAAGGGGCTGATAAGCAGCCGTGAGATTCTCATGCGTAGCTTCGACTTCCACAGCTGCTTTGGCTTGTTCCAATGCGAGAGCTCTGCCTGCGTTGCATAAGACGGCTCCGAGTGGAACCATGAGCTATGCATCGTGGCTGGCTGCGTTTCACTGCCCGGAGGCTCCTGTCTGCCTCTGCCCCCTTGTTCTGTTCTTCCTCACATCCTGCTCTCCCCTCAACCCTCCCTGCTGTCATGCTTCAGTGGGCCACCTGAGGGGGGATATGCGCCCCCCTTTGCTCGGTGACAGCTCGCGGGGAAATGTGGGCAGCCTTCCCTCTCAGCTGGGGGATGGTGATGGTGGTGAGCGTGGAGGGATTAGGGCTCCCACAGCCAGGAACTCTGCTGGGCTGATCTGCTACTGGAGAGCCACAAGACCAGTGACTTTCCAACAATTAAACCTTGAAGTTTGAGCTTTGTTGTTCCCCTGACCTTACACTTTGTAAGGCAGAATTGCATATTAAAGAACTATGGTGTGCATGACTTGTTGAAGGGCAGGGGCGAAAAGAAACAGAGGGCACCTACAGGGCGTCCTGCCACTGAGGAGGGCACTTCAGCACGCGTTTTTGCCACCAAAGAGGGCAGTTTAGCGTGTTTTGCCGTTGGGGACGGCAGTTAAACATACGGTCGAGGAGGGGAGGGAAGCACTCACCAGGATTGAGGAGGTGCTGCGAACAAGGATGCTAATGTGCACAGTATGATGCCTGTGTGGGCTGGTTGATGAGAACATTATGAACACATTATGAAGAGTAAAATCGCATGGATTGTTTAGTTCTTCACCTATAAAAATACTTCTTCATCACTGCTTTGTATCACTTGCAGAGTGACACTGACTGGCTCGCTTCCCATTCTTGACAGAGTGCAAAACAACTTTGTGCTCATGTAAATGGTGTTGAATTTTTTTAATGGAAACACTGAGCTCGGTTTCTTTGCCAAAGTGTTGGGGTGTCGGGATGTCATTTTTGAAATTCCAAAGAACGGCATATTTATTAGCCTTTCAAATTACTCTCCACAAAATCTTGGCTTGAGTTTTGTTTACTGTGAGGTTTCGCATTGCTGAGAGAGCAGCGGGGATGGATGGAGAGGGAATCGATTGCATAAGCCTGTGAACTGTGTTACAGAAACAGGTGCACAAAACACACTCTCCATATGTCACTCTGCATCACAGGCACTGCCGCCACCAGTTGTCATGATTCTAATTTATAATTGTTCTGAAAAATCTGTGTTGAATTGTAGGACACTTGTGATATTTCTGTAGTGCTTCCTCCATTTTCACTCCCCTCCCGCAGTCAGACGTTCAAATGTCTGTGTCATATTAGAGGGAAACAATAACCTGACAACCTGCAATGTAAAACACAGCCATACGATATGTTCTACCTCGGGGGAGTCGAGCCCCTGCATTTGAGAAATGTCTTCATTTGAGATACTTGGTGAGTCTTACTTCATTTGACCAATCTCATCTTATAACGTCCACAGATGTGGGACTTTAGCTTTGTGGGACTTTAACAGAGGGTCAAAGACCATCTGTCAACAATAACGGCATAATTGCTTTATTTCAGGGCTTTTCTTGTAATTTTCTTTTAATCATTCATGGACCTTCCGCTGCAGATTCAGCTTTTTAATCAAGGTGTGAGGCAGCACTGGCCTCTCCTTCGCTGCATTCAGGCTCACAAACACCTGTAATCTGTGATCTGGTGGTGACGAGCACTCCACTGGGATGAAGGTGTTCTTTACGAGTATGCTTTGCTTTGCTTTTCCCTGTCGTAGAGTGATGCGTCTATTGAACGGAAACATGGGTTCGTCAGTCGCAGGGTGGCCTGTGGTGGGCCGTGTGCTTGTGCCTTTCAAATAAATGCGCGTCAGAAATTGATAAACTTAGGCTACGTTCCGAATTGCATCCTGCCCTACTTCTCAGTCTGCCAGGAAAAAGATGTAGTATGTCCCAATGCGTAGTATGTGTGATGCAGCAATGGTGTGCAGATTCGGGGGGCAGAGGGGGGGGTGGTGGCCCCCTCATGGCCCAATTGTGGAAAAACATGCGCTAAAGTGCCCTCTGGAGGCAAAAACACGTGCTTTTGCCAATCATAAAACACAATAAACTGTCCTCTTGGCTGGTTAAAACATGATTAAGTACCCTTTGGGAGGCGAAAACATGTGCAATACTGCCCCCCCTGGTTGGCAAAACACACTCAACTGCCATTTGTAGAACATAGAAATGTCTAAAGTGCCCTTGAAAAAACTCTTCAGTGGCGAGAATGTGCTGTAGGTGCCCTTTTTTTTTTTCTTTTCACGCCTGCCCTTCAAAAAGTCTACGCACGCCACTGGAATGCAGTCTCCTAAACGTACTGGGATGAGCGGCTGGACGGCATGCAGCCAGCTGTTACCTGGGTCCTTCTGACCCACACAATGCAATGCTATGCAGTCGAGGGTATTTCTGAAGTAACTAAGTGTTGGTAAGAAGTATATGTATGTGATTTGTAATGCAGCCCATCAGTCAAGTCCATGAAAATGTCGACCAAGATAAAAACACATTTTCACTTTTCTTTATTTCTACTTCTTTAGTAATCCTTTATTTGATCTTTTCAGTTGGCCACAAAATCAAGCTTACACTCCTGCATATCAGAGAAAACTGTACTAAATTATCTTGAAATTTTCTGTTTTCAAAAGGAGGAAAATCATTTTTGGTTGCTTCACCCACAGGAAGCTCTGCTCGAGGGGCGACTCGCCTCGCAAACGCTTCCATTTGGTGCCTGCACCTCAAATGTATTTGGTGAATTTACTTTCAGTGTGTTTGTGCAGCTCACTACCTTAATTAAGTTTGAAAGCAAAATAAGATGTAGATGTTTCGCTCCTTGATTATCAGTCCAGATGAATCAAGGAAGCCAACGCCAACATGGAGAATCTGATCCGTTAAAACACTATTGCAGGTTGTTTTTGTAACCCTGATCAGGAGCACACACGCACGCACGCACGCACGCACGCACGCACGCACACTCACACCTCTGAGCCGACCTGCATTTCTAATGCATCTGTATTTCTGAGTCAGTAGGAGAGATGAGGATTTTTTATTGTACTTCTAAATGATTTTGTGTGCGTGTTTTCTGTCTGTCACGTGATCTCATTGCCATCTTCTCCTCCCTCCATCCAGTGAAGTCCGGATCCCGTTCCGTCCACTGTGACTGCTCGCCTGCTCGCTGTTGAGTCCCGCCCACCTCAGAGATGAGCGCCAAATCGGCCATCAACAAGGAAGTGTTCACACCCCACGATGAGAAGATGCTTGCTGCCGTGCAAGTGAAGCGGAAGACCAAGAAGAAGATCCCCTTCCTGGCCACTGGAGGCCAAGGAGACTACATGACCTTCATCTGCCTGTCAGGTGAGAGAGGACATGAGGAAGCTTCTCCTCTCCTCTCCTCTCCTCTCCTCTCCTCTCCTCTCCTCTCCTCTCCTCTCCTCTCCTCTCCTCTCCTCTCCTGACCTCAAGTCACATTTCCAAATGTCTCCTTTCATTCTCACAGTGATGTTCCCACTGATGAGCATGTTTACATTTCTTCTGCCAATAGGCTGACATGCTAAAACAATTAGCTGTTGAGCTGTAGGTCAATCCTTTTTAAATAGATTAGCTCTGCTCTGAAATTGAATGATTGTTTCACTTGAAATTGAGGTTTTAATTATTTAGTGGGTGCAGCCACCTGGAATGTTAGCTGAAATATTGCCTGTTCATTTAATCAGCCATGTGTGTGACTTCAGAGAATAGCAAGAGCCGATTATTCTTGTTCCAGCAGAACTGCTCGTGGAGATCAATGAAATTCTCTTTATTTTATCGTACCTCACACACAGCAGATCTGGTCACAAAATGTAAATATGTTGTGGCAATCTTAAAGTTTTTTAACAGGTAGTTTCTCCTTTCTCATGAGACTATGTTTTTGATCCACTTGTCTTCAGCCTGCCTGTCTCCATTGACATTATCGTGCACCTACAGTGTTGGGCTCGTTTGTGGAATACATACAGTTAAAGTAGTATCAGTTTCCTGCTGGATTGACTACGTTGCTCATCACGTATCAACATTTTGGCATCGGATGGCTACTTGCATCATTACTCATAATTTTTACCACCAAAAGATTATGTGCTTCTTATGTTCTTCTGATTCAATGAACTCCTCATTGTGTATATCAGAATCTGCCAATGGCTGCTAAAGTCTATACATGATCCGAAACAGCGTCAAGTGATCTTACAGTTTCTGCTCAGTGCTACCATCCATCCTGAGCATTGCAAAAGTCGCTGATCTTGCCATAGTTTTCACTTTGGAAATTTTTTTTTCTCTTGTCTGATCCACAAGAGCAGTCTCCTGAGCACGCTGCTGTTTATCACATGTGGGAGCGCAGCAGTGAAGGCAGCCACTGTTGTGTGATCCACTTAGTCATGTGGTGTCTGCAGAGCTGGCCAAGCATTGTTTAGAGTTTTATGTGTGTTCCTGCACATTCACTGTATAGTCAAACAATGTTTGAGTGTAAAACCAGGCTGCGTCTTCCTGTGAGACACAAGCCTGGTGTGTGTGTGTGAATTTGAAGGCGATTTTGTGAGAGGGCTGAGCGTGTATCTGAGGGTGGGGGTTGGGGGTCACTGACACTTTCATTGCTAAAGTGGCAGATCGTTGGGGCCTGAAGGCCTTACAGTGGCACTGTTATGTAATCTGTAGTACGTCACGGGTAAAGGACGCCTACAGTATGAGTAGTGGCGCTGCAGAGACGGCCTCTGGCTATTCACATTCAAAGCGGGCAGCGATACACTCGGCCCGCTGCTGCTGCTCTGCATTCAGAATCACATGCTGAATAAAAGGAAAAGAAACAGCGGGAGAGTCTTGTGTCTAAATTAGGAATTTGTCTTTTTGTCAAGTTGCAAACTGTTGTACAGTTATAGATCTATTTTCAATAACTTGACGACATTTGAGGTGGATGCAGTTGACCTTGACCCACACTTTCAGCTGTTTTTCATCGTGTGTGAGTCTGAGTCTTTGAACCGGCTGTTCTTCGGCACGATTATTTACTTAATGTAGAGAGATGCGTCCATCAGCGAGCCGAGCATAACAACTCCAGTAGCTTCCATCTGGAGAACAGGGCCTCTTGTTTCAGGGTTGTGTGTGGCTCTCTAGGAAAACATGACTGGTTCTCGTCACTGAAGTGTTTTTGGCCTCTGGATGAACTGATTCTTATCAATAAACCGATTGTTTTGTGTCCATTGCACCGTCTCCTTTACCGATGTAGTACAAAATCAAACTCTGCTCTGCCACTTGGGCCGTGATTGTTGTGATGGGCTCGCTGAAGTCTTTGATCTTAAACACGTGTGTGTGTGTGCACATAGGAGTGCTCAGCTGCGCGCAGACACGTATGGTAACGCTTTAACAACAACAACATCAGGGCTCTTGATAGGAGTTTGCTGGAGCGAAGCCAGAAGCTCAATGTGGTCCAAGTCGGTTAGTGAACTTTCTCTTTGATCACTGGGCCTCAAGTGGTGCCTTTATGGGTGGACCTCAGGGCTGGAATAACCGGACCGCCCACAGAATGTTTGGCAGCAGAGATGTGAGGCCAGTTGAACCAGATAAGACACACCAAAGGTTCACTGGCGTCGACTTCTAGTCCGAACGATTTTCATACTTCTTGTTGATCTAAGACATTTTTTCATTCCACTTCTATGCCATATCTTCTCCTGGCAGCCCCGTATGAGGTTTAAATGTGCATGCATGTATTTGTGTCGGCAGCATACTTGAGGATTTCAGTTTTGATAATCCAATCAAGGAAATGTGCAGGAAAGGGTTAACTCTGTCCTCCTACTCTGATCTGTGCGTTTAGGTCCCTTTAATTCCTGCTGAAATGTGCCTGATCAATATAAGTCAACACTGTGCCTTGATGTAATCTGTTACCAAACACTGGTCGGAGACCATGATGCTTTATGGTAGATTTCCATGGTGGAGGTATGTGCGCATCCATGTTTGTGGGAGTATTCCTGTGCGATGTGTTAATGAGGCGTGTTCTGTAATCGTTTGAGTGGGTCGTCTGCTCCTGATGTGATACTCTGGAAGCTTCTTGTTTCTTTGTTTGGTTTGTGTCGCGTTGTCTTTAGTTTATTGTCGTACCATACTTTTTCGCCTGCCTATGCTTGAACTTTCCCCCAAGCAGTTCGATGAACATAATGTAGAAACAATCTTGCGTAATTAAACATTGGAATGCATTTAACATTGCGTAGCACTAGGATAGCATTCAGTCAAGTGTGTGAAGCCGAGTGCAGGCTGCTCCGCGGTGACCAGCAGAGTGATGGCTCTCCAAGGAGTAAATGTCGTATCAAGCGATGTGACTTACAAATAGAGGTGTCCCAATACAACTTTTTGACTTCCAATACGATGATGATATTGCAGCCTTGAGTATTGGCCGATACAAATATCGAACCAATACGACATCAGCACGAATCATACATACTTTTATTACTTATTTTGTATTATGGAATTTTAGAAGAGGCGTTATCACGTTATATCACCCAAACAGAGAACAATATTCAGCAACAGTAGGTATTTATATTGTACAGTTACTGTACAATAGTACATAAACAGTCACTGTTTTCATCTTGTTTTTGGACGTCGTATTTGTGCTTTACAGAGTTAGTCAGAAGTTAGTGCTTCTAGCTAATACTTCTGGGCAAATACACAATTTTAAGTGTATAGTGCCAATCTAGTACTGAGATTAAAAGGAGGTATTTAAATTCCTTCATTCATCATTCTAAAGATTTCTCTAACACCTGCATTTTCACCTGGAGGCCCAGGAGTGCCGCTCTGGCCCTGCAAATGTTGCTGTGTGTTTAGTTATGGATATTCTCTGGTGTGTGTTCGCTGCCTGACTACATTTAGCTGGACTCTGACTCTCACACTCCGGCTGCTCACCTGCACTCTCCCTGCTCATTTTCCCCTCAGTGAGCAAAGACAGAGACATCTCCTTGCCTCCGTTTCATACTGTAGTCTACAAACTGAAAACATAAACACAATGAAAAGCAACATGCTTGTACTGTGCCACCATCACAGTGGCAACAATGATATCATACTCTGTTGTTGACTGTTCATTCATGTCGCAAAACGCTAAACACACGAAGGTGCTAACGTCACTGAAACAGCTGAGCGATGTTTACGTGTCCAGTGCCATGGAGAGCTAACTAAAGTAATACACGCCTGCAGTGTCGTTTAAGTGGAAAACTGAATGGAAACTGAACCAAATGATGCCCAAATGGAACAGAAGTTGGCTAAACATTGTTGTGACATTCTTAAAGAACCTGTAGTCTTCTGTTCTTGCCTTAACTCGGTGCACCGAGGAGGCGCATCGCGTTGCAAAAAAGTCTGTGACTGGTGAAGTTACACAAGTTGATTAGCGGAGCCGCAGAGCTACTTCCTTTGTCTTTTTTCTCAAATAAAAGCCTTCATGCGTTCTTCACACTGGCTATTCACACCAGGTCACAGCTTTGCTTCAGTTAACATGCAGCATCTGTAAAGCGCTAAATGCGAAGATTGACATTACCACGAGTCAGTGACTGTTGGGGGCACAAGGGGTGGCCAATCAGAAACCCCCCCCCCATGACACCACTGAAGCCCCGCCACTGAGTTCTGCATGTCTTGACCAAACAGTGTTGCGCGGATGGAGTTTGGTGGATGTAGGTATGAAATTGGATTTTTACATTGAGCTATAGTATAGAATAGAATAGAGTAGAATGCCCTTTGTACAACATGATTGGAGAGCTTCTCCTTTTCCTATGCAAAGTAACAAAAATAATTATTAGTACGAAAGTATAAAATAAAATCTTAAAGTGTAATTGCCTTGCCTACAAATATGGAAATAAAAAAATGATAAATATAAAAATGTACAACATATTGCACGGGGTGTTTGACTACGATATTGCGTAGTGATTAATAGAACTCTAACGGTCAGCTAGGAATAGCTGGTAATTTTTTGCAAGGGTGGAGAACTTTTTTTTCCCTTTGCTGTATTTAAATGAAACATTTGTGAAATGTCTCTGCGAGTCTGGACAAAATGCTGGTTAATGAGTGTTAGTCATGCAGCCGTGGGTGTCTGGGTGCTGGCTCCCCTGTTGTAAGGCGCGTTGCCTTCTGTGTGGCAGCCAGTGACTGATACTGGCCCCTAACGCTTTACTGAGGGAGACATAGAGCCTCGTCACATAGAGCTGCTTTTGTCAGGATGATGCTAATGCTGTATTCCTCACTCGTGTGTGAATGTGTGTGTGTGGTGCTGGCATACCTTTCTGCTCATTCTCCAGACTAATTGGTTTCTAGTAGCACTTCAACCTGCTTTTGTGCCCGACTCTGTGAAACATGCTCAGGCTTTGCTTCCCACTTTCTCCCCCTCACGTCGTGATCACCTCCCCCTCAACCCTTCGCTCGTATCTATTCTTCATCAGGAAAGACTGCAGTGATCGATGAAGCTGAGCTTTGCCTTAGTTCATACCTTCTTGTTTTCAGCTCTGCTCTCTAAGGCAGTGTGAGACAGGTGGAAACAGGAATTAAAGTACTTAAAGTAATTAAAGTATTAAAGTGGATGTTCAGTCAGTAATGTAAAATTCAAAAAACAGGCACTGCCTTCAGTGATTTGAAGTAATGGAGGGTTGTTCTGTATCGTCTCCAGTGAGACGGCCTCTTTGTGTCGGTGGCGGCTGCTGGTCTTTCAAAGAGCCATAACAATAATTATTGTCGACCTACATCATAAAAATTGTCTATTTATTTTGATTATGTTAAACTGAAACAATGAAATGCTATGAAATGCTACGAGTGTGTTTTAGAAATGAACAATGGAAACGGTCAAGCATTTTGGCCAAGCGCACACCGAGAAACGGGTCACAGCAGTTTGTCTTTGGACTTCCCTCACAAAGTGGGCGCTGGGACTGAGCTCCCACTGCTCAGTGACGGTGGAGATCTCAAAGTAGCTGTCACTCAAAAAGGGATTCAGCCTTTCCACTGATCCTACAATCATCATGCGGAAGCCCGACGTCCAGGCTGGTCGAGGCGCCGCCCACTGCTCCATTCGCCCCCAGAGACTCTGAGCGTCCGGGGGCGGGACTAAATCCTGGCATTTATCCAATGAGCGTCGAGTCGGGAGACAATGAAACAAACCGTTCCAGTCAGTACCTGTGAAGGACGTGGAGACTCGGCTTCTCCAGGACAAGGATGAGGACACGGGAATGGAGGAGAAGTTCCCAACATCCAGTCAGTCCACTTGGGATCAGGACCTGATTCTGAACCAACTCGTCTTCCAGATGAAGGTGTTCTAACGAATTCATGGTCTTGGAGAAATCACCTCTGCTTTGTACATGTAACAGAAACGTCACTGAGGACGTGCTGCCAGAGCAGTCTGCAACCTCAGCCTTTCCTGTTGATTGGCTGGATAGATGAAATGTTCAGATACATTCAACAGTTTAGTTGAAAATGGATGAGACAATATTCTGTCGAAGAGACTGATTTCATAAAAAACGTATTTGCAAGTAGATTGTGGTAACAGTAAATGCAGTGCAACACCCAGATGACTGACACGGCAGCAGGTGACCAAGAGACGATGCTTATGTCAACTGTTGTGTTCCTCTTTATTTGCTGGGGGAACAAAACCCAAACTAAAACAGATGTGAGTGATGTAACGTAAACATCCTCCACATGACGTTATAAACTTACAAGCTACCACGCAGTAAATGCACTTACACCGCACACGGAACACGTCCCTCATAAGGATTGGCATTTCCGATGTTCTTAGCTCTTCGACCTGGGGCTGCTTGGTTCCCGGTCGGAGCTTTCCTCACAATATAGTTGATCCTTCCCACAATGCATTGCAATGACATCAGTTGCCAAAGCTCTACTGCTGTGGTGTCGTTGGCTGCCTCAAGAGGCCGACTGTCACAGCCGTAACCACCGAAATATTAGATTGTTACATGTGCCGTATTATTTTACTGGTCAGGAAATTTGCGATCAAAGTTTGGCCTTAATGAAATATGAGAAAATGTTGGAAATGTGAGATTGCAGGAACATGCCTGACCTCACCACCTGAATGCTCAGATGTTGGATTGTTAACCGTTCCCATCAGTCTCTAGTGGGGCGTAACGGTACACACAGGTCACGGTTGGGTGCGTACCTGTGTGTGGGGGTCACAGTTCGCTACGTGTTTGGTAAAAGACTAGATTTTTTTCAGTTTTTTTCAATTGGCTCAAAACTTCAAACCATCTCCTGTTATAAAATAGAATAAACATAAACAAATGCATTAGGAGGGTTCTCAGACCATTGATTTTGTTCATACGGAGGAAAAAACCAAACAGAGCTACTAGACTGAGGTAGTCCAGTAGAAAGTGTCAACTTTGTTACCATCATTATAAGGAAACAAACACATAAAATGTTTTCATACACAGTAAAATCTAAACGGTGAACATATTCTCACATTAGCAATATTTCTGTATTCTATCTTCTATATATATCTAGCGCAGAGGTGGGCAAACTAAGGCTAAACTAAGGGGCCACATGCGGCCCGATGAACTATATAATCCGGCCCGCAGAGCCTCACAATACCTTCTCCAAAAGCCAAAGTAAGGAGGTTGTCAGCTTGATTGGTTGGAAAAAGTGTCAGCCCC
>CAESWR010000490.1:354188-381018 GCA_903171835.1 Mullus surmuletus | reverse complement strand
AAACGTGCGAGACCACAGAAATGAGGACAATTCCACCTATTTCAGTCCTTAGATCACACTTATTTCAAATCAAATAAACTTCATGTATATGGCACTTTTCACACGTTCGGCAGCTCAAAGTGCCTCACGGAGGCTAAAAACAATTAAAAAAACAAAACAAAGCAAACCATATAAATCATTTAAAAACCTGATTTAAATGAATGAAGTGATCAACAAAATCAGTAAAAATGCCTGATTAAGCTTCATTTAATTTGGTCAGTCAAAGAAATTGCACATCATTCTGCAAACACGACCTGTGGTGCAGAAGGATGTTGATGGAAGAGCTGAAACGTGAAGTGCTTTTTGAGGGCGGAACCAAACAGCCCTCAAATCCTCGTTAACTTTCAGCCTGATATCAGACAGTCGTCATGGAGACCTTCATCATCTCCTCACAGGAAGTGGAGGATGAATGATATCAACAATGGTAGAAGTGTCATTTAAATTTTTGGACAGTTTGTGCGGTGTGGAGTGAATTGAATATGATTAATGTCACAGTCGATGGAAAGCAGAAGCATTCACACTCTGGAATCTTTGCCTTCACCTTTCTTTTCATGTGCAAAGGAGCGCAAAGAAAGTCTCTCCCGACAGTCTGCTGAATGAGGAGAACGTAATACTGTGATTGATTCAGTTTAGTTTTATTGATTAAGAGCCAAAAGTTGATGCAATCCAAAGTCGCTTCTCTGCACTTTTACATGTTGAAATGAATAACGTTAGTGATGCAGTAATCAAGTGTAAACTAAGTGATGTAAAATAGGTGTATGGTAAATTGAGAAGAATACGTTTCAGTTGACGCCATGAGAAGTAGTCTAGTAATAGTATAGTAATAATTGATTGATCAAATTAATTGAACACTCTGTGAAAATGAACATTTCAAAGGAATATATCAAGAAAGGGCGCTAATAAGACATAAATTCCAGACTGTATGTAAGTCTAAAATTGCTTGACTTTATGATGCTTATATCATTTCACTGTGGCTGGTATTGATTTTGCAGTGATGCACACGCCTCTGCTGAGCCACTGCACCAGGATTCAATCTGTTTAAAGGAAAAAAGAAAGGTGGATTTATCTGGACTGTGCAGTGTTCAGACAATCTTGAGAGACATGCTCCACACTTGTGCTGCTGGTTAATGTCGGGGTGTGAGATCATCACCTCATACTGACCACAAAGCTCCAAGCTGGATGCATGAAGGCGACACACGTGAGCCACCTGAGAGATGAGTGGTGTGTCGGGGTGGTGGGAGGTTCTTTTCCTGCTTGTGAATTCAGCCTCCCGTATTTGGTGAGATGAGACCATTAGATGTGGATCCGCTGTGATGCAAACAGACAGCGCTGAATCCACTGAGCTTAAGTAATTGGAGCTGGTGGGGAACATCAGACCCCCCCCCCCCCCACACACACACACACACACTTCTCATTCTTTGTCAAAGTTATCAGTTAAAAGCCAGCCTGTGGTGAGACCAGAGTAAATGATGTTGTTGGACAAAGATTCTCTGCCTTGCCAGTGAGGAGTCGGCGGTGGTGTCAGAGTGACCCCAGACTTCAGAAGGTGTGCTTCATCATCTCCGGAGGCAGAGCTGCACATGGAGGAGACTTTTTGCTGGCAAATGTCACCCCAGTGAAACATCTCACAAAGACGTGTTCACTGGCTTAACATGAGTGACACTTCTTTCATCCTCACGGTCGCCGTCGTTTGTCCTCAGTCACTTCAATGAGCATCGTTCCAATGAGAGGAACGAGCACATACCGTCGGTATGGAATCTTTGATGGATGTGTGTATGACTAAAGGTGCTCAGAGCCTCCAGCGTACTGTGAGCTGGACGGACTCTGCTTCGAGTCGTTCGAACCTCCTCAGAGTCCGTTCCGCCCGATTATGTTTGGGTCTTCAGGACGTCTGAGGGGTCGCTGGAGTGAATCTTTTTATCCTCATGTCCAGATGTAACCGCTTTGAAAGGCTGACACTGCTTGGCAGGAGATGTGGTTAGTAGCTGTTAGTGCGTTTAGTTCACCTGCAGGTCTCTTCGTCACGTCTTTGAATACCAGCCATTCCAGCCATGACATTACTTTTGTTTTTTATAAATAAATTCCTCAAAGAAAGTTCAGAAACGTTCTTATCATTTCTCCCCTTTAATAATAGCAGTTGGTGTGTTTTATACTGTATTATGCATTCATGGAATGAGCAACACATCCCATGGGGGGCGTTAGCCAACATGTGGGTAACGCCCCCAAAATGTGCCTAAACCCCCTGCAATGTTCTCCTGTTGGTATTCACTCTTCAGTTTTCAGTGCTGCCAGGTGTGTGTGTGTGTGTGTGTCAGGCGCAGGTGTGTATGTGTGTCAGTCGCAGGTGTGTGTGTGTCAGTCGCAGGTGTGTGTGTGTCAGGCACAGGTGTGTGTCAGTCACAGGTGTGTGTGTGTGTGTCAGTCACAGGTGTGTGTGTGTCAGGCACAGGTGTGTGTGTGTCAGGCACAGGTGTGTGTCAGTCACAGGTGTGTGTGTGTGTCAGGCACAGGTGTGTGTGTGTCAGTCACAGGTGTCTGACTGGCACCTTATTGGCACAAGAGTGAACACCAATAGGAGGATATTGCAGGGATTTGGGCTCATTTTGGGGGGGGGCGTTACCCACAAGTTCAGCTTTGTTGCTAAAAGTTACAAAGGTAAAAGGTACAAGTTGTACCTCGTTGTACAGGTGACTGATCAGGCTTTCCAACGGTATCAAATACAACACCAATAGGTATTATTAAAAGGGGTGCATTATTAAAGGATTGACTTTCCCCCCTGGGGCCGTCACAATTTAAAGAGGCTTTGTTCATATTTAACAATCTCAGTAGGTGTTTTTGTATCCAAAGGGTGTGATTACAAAATGGAAAAAAAGCTCCTCATAACTGGCAGACCGTTCTTTGTTTGAATTAATCTGATATGGTGTTCGGATTTTGAACTGCTCTCTAATCAGAACATAAAATCAATGAACCGACTATGTGACTTGGAAAAGGAATGTGAAATTTAACTTGGCCTCCTCTGATAAACTTATCAGAGCTGAAGAAGAAAGTAGGGAGGATAATTAAAACAAGGCTGCTTTGACCACTACGGCATAAACACACACACACACACACACATACACACACACACACACACACACACACACACACACACACACACACACACACACACACGAGTGGCTGCAGTGTGTAACATGGACTGGGTAACTCCTATCTAGATGTGTATTGCTGCGAGATTCTCAACAACTCATGACATCATTATTGTTTCATGTGGTCCTAATGGAGGAATTCAAGGAGTTATGATTCTTTCTTTCCAAAGCAGATTGTGATTTTTAAAATCAAGCCCACGTGGTGTTTTTGTCACAAGTCTTGTTCCTATTAAGGGACTGATGTTTTTTAATTGGGTGTTTTTGCACCCAATTAGGTGTCTCTTTACAGTACTAATGACCGTGACATACTTCCACTGAGTTCCTTTTCATCATCAGATTTCTCTATACGTCAACCATACATCAGAAAAAGTGATCAATAATGAATGTGGGAGGTCCAGCAGTCCACTCGCACTCTGTTCTTCGCTTATTACAAAACAGAAGCTCTCACTGACCAATTAGGCGCTGTGTTTGTTTTCCCCGCCGCTGCGCCGAGGGAGCTGCTCAGGCATGTAGATGAATGTGTTGGGGTTGAGAAGCAGTGGGAAGGAGAAAGTAATGGTCTGGCTGTCCACCTGCCTCGGCCTCTGCTGCCTCTGATCGATTAGCTTTGGAATAACAAACGCATTTCCTGAATAAAGGGCCCATTAGCTATTGTGCAGTGATCGCTTTTTTTAATTCAATTGATTTTTTGTTGTTGTTGTTTTTGCTTTTGTATGTGTCTGCATTTGTTCTTAATCATGGACTTCATTACAGCTACAGTGTCACAGGCAAACACCAGTCAGGGGCTTCTGGCTTTAATGATAGCTCACCTTTTTTTTATCCCTGCCCTGTAAATGCATTCATTAAGTCACTGCATATGGCCTTGCGTTACAAATACACAAGAGGTTTCCTTTAGAACCTTTGTGGGGACCCTCAGCAACAAAACATCCTTCAGGAATGTCCCTGCTTGTTAAAACCCCAAATAAAGGAAAGTATGTTGTTTTATACATGTATTGTCATGGGTCGATGATGATCATGATGGAAATGGATTTTAATTTCAATGACCCCAAAAATGAGAGTTTTGAAAAGCTGTCTTGAGTCCTGCACAAAGGTGGAGTATGTTTCAGGCACAGGAATAATCTCTTTCAGTTTGGCATCAGACTGCTGATTTGCGGGTGTGATTGCTAACTTCTTTCCCCTGCCAGCGGTGTGTGTCTGGGCGCTGGCTGTGCTCACAGCCCTGCCTGGTGTGCCTGTGAGTGGCACGCATGTTAATTGTGCTAATGAAGGTCACCCAGAGGAGCAGCTGGACTCCTTCACTGTATCTACAACATTCACACCAGGGAGGCTGATGCCTGGCGAGAGCCTCACCGGGACATCGAAAAACACCATATGCTCCCCCACCCGTTTCCTCACACCTTCCTCAGGGCCAACGCTGAGACATTCAGGCACAGAGCCTGCAGCGAGGACCAGCCAGGACCTTTGAAATTCTTTCAGCTCTTTGCTACAAATTAGGATCAAGAGGGGAGAAGTCCTCCAACCAAAATCGCTGGGAGAACCGACTCTTTGAAACGTCATCATTCCCTGTGTTTTCTCATTGTGACCCTTAAGAGTTCCTCAAAGAACTTTCTCAATTGTCCCTCAGGACAAAAAATGTCCCCTCCCTAAAAACTTCAGGGTAAAATATATATGTCAAATAATGACATTTAACCCTCTAAATGACAGTTTCTTTACGTAACTCCACAAAAAAAAACTTGCAAAAACTCAGATGGTCAATGATTAGCAGCAACATTGAATTTGACGCATTCTGATTTTTTCTGCAGTGACAGATTTTTATAGCAAACTCTCTTATTAGTTCCTGGGGACAAAAGGCGTCTCCTTCCAAAAGACTGCTGTGAAAATATCATATATTCATATTTTTGCAACTTTAAATGAGTCAGTCTTGTTAATCAGCTTCAGCCTGAAAGATACATATCAAATGTCAACATTTTTTTTAGGCATTTTGATCCATGGTCAAAAACATAGTCCTCTCAGACTAAAGAGCTATGGGTTAACGACAGGAGGTAAAAAGCTTGTCTTTTCTTGCTTATTGAAAAACCAAGACAATTCAAATAAAAAACAACCTGTCAACTCTGAACACTTTATGACTTGTTGCCATAAGTAAGGGGGCAAGTGTGACATACACAAGTTGAATTAAATATGGTATAAATAGCAGTTGGAGTGCGAGGCCATGATGTGTTGACTCTGAGGGCTGTGTTGCTCCTGTGTGTTTGAGAGTTGAATAAAGCAGAGCGGAGGCCGATGTTTGAAGGCGGTGGCGTGGCTGTGTGGCGTCCTTGCAGGTCTGCAGCCCCACCCGTGGCAGTGAAGCAGCTTTAGGTTTGCCGTTTGGGGCTTTAAAGGTTAGACAGGATGTGGACTGGCACCTTGGCATCTCCGCTCTCTCCAGGCAGCGGTGGAGCTTGGCGGTCTGCTGACAGTGCTCGGGGGTCCGCTGTGGAGGCACCCTCAGTCACACACAGGGGGGGCTCTGCTCTGGTATTTCATATGAAGGGCACAGCGCCGCCCCCCTGCAAGGCTCCCTGACGGTCCTGTAACTTTACACACTGGGTTCCGATGTCAAGAGCACACACACTAACACACACACACGCACACACACACACACTGAAACTCAGATACTGAAACCCCGGCTCTTCACTGTCTGCGTCTCTCGCTCTTCCTCCGATAAACTCTCGCGATACTCGTCACAGTCATGTCGGAGGGCGCTGTGTTTGTGAGGGAAATACAAAAATGTCCACTCCACAGATCCCCAGAGGTTGAAGACTATTTTGTGCCTCTCGTGAAAGGAATATGCTTTGTTTTTACAGTGTAATGTGACATGAACAACAACGACATGTTGGTGAATTCACATGTTTAAAACAACAACTATACTTGTTCTCTAGTATTTCATCAATCTATTTGAATGCAGCAATACCACATTATAGTATTAACATGATGACTATAAATGTCATCATGTCAAATGATTGTCTACTTTAAACAAGGAACTATCATGTTGTTTCTAACCCCATTATAGTCAACTGAACTGCATCCAAATCCTACTGAATCCAATCAAACCTAATCTTTCCGATTTCAAGTATATCTTTCCTGGATCGTATCGTACCTCGTGTATGGAGATACGTGTCTGATCCTCATGTGTTGAGGAGATGCACAGCCCTCTCAGATACTGAACCCCGATAAGTTTTTCTCTGTCGTTAAGCTGCTGGAATTCGACAGTCAAACTAATTGCCAAGGATACAAAAAATGGTTGTATTTTCTTCCACCGGCTGTGTCACACCACACTAAAGGCAGAGAGGAAGAGTGACATCATAGTCTAACATTATTCTCACAACTCCCAGCTGTTTTCCTGCTACATGGAGACCAGAGCAGATGGAAACGCACCGACGCTGCAAACAAATGAAACTTGTCCTGTATGTTCGTGATCCTTCTTGGCAGAGTAGCAGCCTGTGCCCTTTAATGACAGTGTTTTTTCTGTGTGTGTGGGTGTATGAGGCACCCATAGGGGACGTGTTTGCTGTCTCTTCTCAGTCAGCACTCTGCAGCGGGATTTATACAGTCATTACTGTCTAACTTCTTTTGATTCATTAGAAAGGGCACATCAGATTTTTTTCCCCTAATTGTGCTTCGTCAGGCGCTCCAACTGATCTCTTGTTGCACACCATGACAATATCGGTCTTGGTTAAGGAAAGCTCAACACAACTGATGACCAAATCATCAAAGTCTTTAACCAGAGAAATAAATCCCAAATATGCAGAATTATCAGACCTGCAAAAGCAGTGTGAACATGAAGTCATTGGGCCAGCAGACAGAATGTTTCCACTCCGTATCGGGGTTAAGGTCAAGGATTGTTAGTGAAACGTTGTGAATAAGGCGTTTCCATGGTGATCAAACAGGGTTGTTCCTGTCTCCATGGTGACTGTAATCAATGGTGATATGGCGATCAAAGCAGCCACGCACGGAGAAGGTCTGCTACAAACCCTGCTTGGTGTAACTTTGCGCCCCCCTTTTTGTGGATCTTCTATCCCGCTACTTTCTAGCGTCTCCAAATGCCAGGATGTTTGTGTCTTTCATCACACAAAAGTGTGGCGTGGTGTTGCTCTCGCCTTTGGCCATGTTTACAAGGAGTTCCTGCCCTTGCCATTAGAACATGTACACAACACCAATGCCCGGATTCCACCACATCAGGAACGGCTCCGCTCTGCTCCGCAACGGCAGGTGGATCAAAATCTCAAGCATACGGCGCCCACTGGATCCCATCCGCTGCCGCAGGCGGACGAGAGCGGCTTGCGATATTACTGATATTTCTCGCAAGATTTACCGAGCCTAGACGAGATCTCACGAGATCTGGCGTGTGGTTTCACGGCGAGACATTGAATGAGATCGGTGGTGTATATGAACACCCGCAACAAACCATCGCTCCCTCCCACAGAAACCCACCAGCGGACCGTGTCGTCAGGGTGTGAAATGACCGCTCAAAGACCTTTCACTCTTGAGTTGAACCCTGAGCCCTCATGACCTCATTATCACCTGAAGTACAGTTCAACATATTGACTTTATATTCTTTTGAAAATTAACCGGATATTTTACTCTGTAGCCGCATACAACTTCCGCTGCCGCTCGCGCTGCACTGAATTGATGCGCTGTGCTGACGGCGGACGCATTGTATGGAATCACGCACATTGATTATAATGCTTGCGTATTTGATTCGGCTGCCGTTCTGGATGCGGTGGAATTTAGGGGTAATTCATCTTCCTTTTGATGGGGAGATCCTGATAGGAGGAGACATCATCACATGTTCACCTTAGAGAGGGAGGAACCAGGGGAAGAGGAGGGGTTTTAAGAACCACAATATGAGCATATTCCACTTATTCAAATGGGTTACTGGTGTTTTCATGGCTGCGCACATCCGGGTTATTGCTGATATTCAAGGCTTTTGACTGCATGGAGACGTAGCCACTGTCACTGTAGATTGCGCCTTACACACCACATAAGCTAATGTACCGTCGTCGTGCAGAGTTTCCTCCCCCTACGTGTGCCGCGCTAACTGCATGCGTAAAAGTGAGTGAGAATACTCAGCTTCCACATCAACGCGTTTGTGGGGGTTTTTTTGGTCAATATCCCGATCACTTGAATGTATCGGATATAAAAAATGGTTCGATTATTGTGTTATTATGCATCTACCTTCGTCTGCAGTCTTCTGCCGATCCATCACCAGATTAATTTTTCATCAGCTTTCCTTTCCCCCTTCTCTCTTCTGTGCCATCTTGATATCATCTGTAGTTCCTCATCCGCTGCCTTGACTTCCTCACAGATATCCTCCCATTCTGCTTCTTAAAGTTCTGTGTTTGTTTGCGTCTTCTACTAACATCTGCAATATTCCCCTGTTGGTCTTCACTCTTGTTTTGAGTTTCAAGTGCTGCCAGGTGTGTGTGTGCCAGTCACCGGTGCATGACTTGGGATCTTGGCACAACACGTTTCATTGTGTTGCTCATTCCACGAATGTTCGATCCTTACAAATTGTACCTCGTTGTAAAGGTGACTGATCAGGTTTTCCAACGGTATAAAATACAACATCAATTGGTATTATTAAAGCGGAGAAATGATTGACTGAACTAACGTTTCCCAACTTTCTTTGAGGAGTTTATTTACATGCTATTAAAATCTGGGATCTTGGTAAATCAGGCCCAAAAAGTTGAAGCTCTACATTCTATTCATTTCTTCCAACCATCTGCTCTTTCTGTAGTTTGAAACTCATGATTGAAAGCCATGCGTCACTCTTCACCCATTGCCTCAAACATCCCTGCACAAATGTTTCAAATGTCCATTGTTTATGCAGTCAGACCAATTTGTTTGTTCATTCCCATGAGCCCTCACTCTGGACTGAATCGCCTGAATAATTCATCCTGCTCGCCATCCTGAAACACGGCTAATGGATTTACAATGTGGGACAAACAACACGTGGTGCTGGTCTTATTAACACTTTAATTTAAGTCAACATGATCCTAATCTCACGAACAAGTCGCTCACTAGTCATTTCCGAGGTATGTGTTTATGTTTATTTTAAGTGTACGCATTGCAGCTGCTTCACTTTTCTGTTAGGTCAGTTTTATCTTTTTGATATATCTGCTGACATTCAGCAGCCTCAGCATGGGATGTTCCATATAGGCTTGATGATCTACTGTGTGAAATGTGTATTTACTCCACGTGAAACAGTGACCTCTGTAATCCTGTGGAAGCCTCTGACGGCTTTTCATTCCATTCACATCTCATTAACTTGTGCTGCAGAGCCATGTTGTGTTGCTTTGCACCTTGTAAACTGTGCAAAGAGAAAGTAGTGGACAGCACCGCTTCAAAATGTAAGGTTTGGTGCATGAACTCAAGCATAAAATCGTTCAAATGTTGTCCCTTTTTGTCCAAGTAGGGAGGCCTGTCCCTGCTGTGTGATAGATCCCAGATGTTTCCACAACATGAGGAGCAAGATGACTGTTTGAGTCCATAAGATTTGCTTTCAATTTCGAGCATATTTACAGCCTTTGAAATAAAGAATACATATTGTTTTTAGCCTTTAATCTTCTGACGACTGGATGGCACAGGCAATACAGCTCAACCCTGCAGTCTTTTATTTATTACATGCTGGAATCTTTGCTATTTAAAAAATGCATTTTGCTTCTGTCATACCAAGAATAGCTCCCTGAATATCCTGTCACAGCCGTCAGTGAGGAACCCTCAGAGAACAGCTTTATTAAAGATCTACTCCAAAATATTAGAAGAAATTGTGCAATATTAGGATCAGCGTCCCCTCCTTATTGGATACAGAAGAATCCATGGCTAACCTTGTCTAAGAGAGAGCAGATGGAGAGAGCAGAATGGAATGAGATCTGAAACTAAATCCTTTGATTCATTGTTTGATTCTGCTTTTAAGAGCTCAAGGTGAAGTTCACTGTAATGACGCACAGAAAGTCAGTCCAACTGCTCCAGATGTGTCAAGATGATCTGCAATGAACCAAACTGTGGGATAGCAGATGACCTGCTCCATTCATGTTGTGGCTGTAATTTGATTGCTCAGGTTACAGCATAGAGGCACACGCCTTATAGAGAACACATCCAATAATTCAAACTCGAATAACAAAACATGAACCCAAAACCCCTCAGTTGTTCTTGAAGAATAATCTGCTATCATACATGGTCAGTACCATTGTCTGCTCCTCTCCTCCCGTCCTCTCACCTCCAGCGACGAAACGTTCGACTGCTTAGAATTGCCAAAGAATGCAGCAAAATGCAGCACTGGTTCTAATATTCATAAAACTCTGGTGCTTTCAATACTCTCACTCTGTATTGGCATCTTCCTCTTTAACAGTTTTAAAAGCCACCTGAATGATACGAGCTTGACTGGTGATCTGAGGCGTGTCCACTTTCGTTCATTAAATGATTCCATTACTCACAGGTCCGCATTTATTTTGGCAGATGAGGATTCCGGGATTTGACATCAACACTAAAGACATATCCCGTGGTTTACGTTCCCCATTTCACGGTCAAAAAACATTTTGCGTCCAGCTCCACTCAACCTGAACAAAGGCAAAGGCACCTGTGCTGGCTGACCTAACTAAAGCTCCGCCCACCATCAAACATCTTCTCCACAGGTGTAGATTCATCTCTGAATTAACATAAACAACCCACTTACTTATATTAAAATGAATCCATTTAAAGGAGATTGATCCTCAAGATTAATCATTTAAACTAAAAATTTAATTTGCTGACTTAAATATAAATTGTTCGAATAAGTTTGAAATGGCTTCTACACATTCCTTCATGGTTCCACACAATGCTGGTGTGCGGATTACAGTGGCGTGCATAGACTTTTAGAGGGCAGGAGGGCAGTTTGGTGTATTTTGCCAACAAAGGGGGCACTGAAGCAGTCGTTTGGACTGCTGAGGAGTGCGTCCTTTCTTATGGCAGTAATGTTTCTCATCAGGCGATGACGTGCAGGTCCAATTTTTCTGACGTTAGCATGTGTGATAAACACTCTTTTGGCACACAACAGACCCCGCATGTGTCTTTGCTCCTCATTGTATCTTTAGTGTTGAATCTGAGTGGATAATGTCCACTTTAAGGTCTTTCTCCATCCGTGGCCAACAGCGAGCCTGTTCGGTGGCAGCTCGGAGCAGAATTCAACTCTCAGCACCACATTGGATGGCAGCCTCAGCTTGGTGGCCCAGAGTAATGAAATATTCCCTCCTATCCGGGGGCTCCAGCTCCAAAGGAATGTGGGCTGGGGCCCAGCCTGAAGAGCTTGGGTATTAAATGGCCCATGGAGCTGTGGGTGATGGACGAGCTCAGGGGGTGATAATGAGGATTGTAGGCCTCAGAACAGAACAGACCGGATGTTTCAGGAAGCAAGGAGAGAAAGAGAAATGTTGCCTATTTATTTGCTTCTGCATTTGATGCTGTTTCCCATTCAGTGCTTTCAAGTTTTCATTAGTGAAGTCTGTTTTATTTGGTTATAATTTGGAGCAGGTCTCAAAAATGACAAACGTGCTAATCGATGGTTTTTGCAGGTTATCATAAACTACCCACAATCAAACTGCATAGACACTTAAAATGGTAGTGTTCAATTGTTGCTGAATTAAAACCACAAGCCTTCGCTTTACCTCATTCTAAAATTTATGCTTTCAGTTTGTTATGAATGTGATCATTTTCATTTCATAAGATATGAAAGATTTGGTGCTTAAAATGAGAATGCTTTCTTTGTGGATAGCTGTTGCACAATTGATCAAGTTCCTGGACTCCCTTTATGTCCGTGGCACAAGAGTTAGACATGAATGGACAACATGAAGTGTCTGAAGGCAACACGGACACTATGTTTTCAAAAGTTTGTTTGACTTATATAATTCACACTTTAATTTGAGAGGGTGTTGGGGAAAAAGGGCAGACAATAATCTAACCAAGTTATGTAAAGGCAAGTCTTCCTCAATATAGTTCCAATAAATCAGCAGTTCATATCAATTCAACATTATATGAGAAGAAATAAAAGAGTTAGAGGTGCTGTCAGATTTAGTGCACTTTTGAAATGCGTTATAAGGTTAAAAACAAAGTCGCTTCATTGGATGACAGGGCGCCGTGGCATTGCAGACTCCTCTTTGAAGCGCGTCCACACATCAAGATAATGGGTCTGTTTTTGTCCCGACTGTCCTCCTTCCCGACCAAGGAGGGCAAACGCCAGATGATCTTCTGTCTCCTAAAATAGGGTCTTCAACGTTTTCCAGACCGAGGACCCCCAAACTGATGAAGAGATTGAGTGGGAACCTCCTACTTATATATATTGTATAGAAATTGTGTTTTATATTAAACTGGTCCTATACTACCACGTTATTGTGCATTCAATACTAAGATATTCAAATAATACACAAGCTTATATATTCCTCTTTATTTTAGACATGCAAGTTAAAGTGACTTATAATGACAGCGACTCTGAGTGTTCATGCCACTGCTGTTTATAATTATACACATACAGTCCGGTTCTGAGGTGGAGGGTAGACCTATCGCTCATGTGCTTTGGGTTTTTTTTAGTCATATCACAAAACGATCCATTTTTCAATATTTTCGACGCAAAAATGAACAGTACCTGCCAGCATAATAAGATTCGGCTCTCGGCCAATCACGGGGAACCCGACCCGCGTGTCACCTACGGCTTTGACACATGGCGCATTTGCATAATTTTCATTGGGTAGCAAAATCTGCTGGAACACCCGGTGCCCATCTTGAAAGAGTGTGTGTTGCTGAATGTGCGCATCGCCGAGTGAAAGACGTCTTCTGCCTCCATTTATCTGGTGGCTACAGTGTGTTGGATTCAGGTTCATGTGTACTTAAGAAAGAAATTGTGTGGGGTGGGGGGGTGGTGGTATATGTATAAAAAATGTCAAATCAACCAAAACTTTGGCGGTACTGCAGTACCTCCGCGGACCGCCTGTTGAAGACCTCTGTCTGAAGATGATCCTCTAAGATGATCCTGTGTGTTAAGAGGGAATTTGTCCTCATAATCGGCTCCCAAAAGGGGCGGGGCCGACAATCATAAATATGCAACTAAATATTTACAAGCAAAAATCGTCATGTGCTGAAAAAGGCAACGACTCCGTGATTTGTGACATGGAAGGGAATGTAGCCAATCAGGAAGCAGCTGTCTGAGGAAGCAGGAAGCAGGCGGAGATAAAAACAAGCATGGCCGACCTGAAGCAGAGAGTTTGGGATTTTTCCCTCCAAAATAGTCCCCAGACCGCCGTCGTTCCCTCTCCTCGTATGTCCTCTTCCATGTTGCCTGTTGTGTTTTGTTACGTCACGTTTGATCAGGCCAGACTTCTGGCTTTGAGGAGGAGATTCTAGATGATTGGTGGGACAGTATCATGATGTGTGTGTGTGTGTGTGGAGAGGATCGGAGCGCACACACACACACACACACACACACACACACACGCACACACAATACCATCACAACTGTTCAATGCCTGAGTTTGATCTTCACGTGTGGCTCTCTGACAGATAAAACATCTCGTCACATTTAGACAATCCTTCTGTGTGAACCCACTTTAGGTGCTTTTAGCAACTCCAAACTGACTTTTATTCATCGGAATAGACATCATAAAGAGGCTTGCTTTCAACCAATTTCATCCACTGGGAAACTGCTGAAAACATCTCATTTAAAAGCTAGTTCTAATTTGTTTGTCATATATCTACTTATCGACCATTATTCAGCTCATGGCAAACACAATTGCAACATATTTCAAGCATTGAACTTTCCTGCTGTGAGTTAAAGAGGGTTAGTAAAATGTGATGAACAGCTGCCCCTTTGTTCCGTCGCTGAGCTAACTTCATGGTGTCTGTGTCCACTATCTGACTGACTTGTCCCCCTCCTGGGTTGATCGAAGCTCATCTACTTTTCACCACGCTGCGTGCACGCCCCTATCGGTGCCTCGCCACTGTATGGGCACGATTCCGCCCCAGGATGCCTTGCACACAGAAGTTGCAGTGTTTTCTAGCGTATGAATAGACTGAGGAGGCCTTTGTCCTGTGGTGATGTTTGCAGTCTCGCCAGGGCCGTGGATCATTCCAGTGACAGCCTCCTTGTGAAGATAACGCTGTGTTCCAGCTGAAGCAGAGAGGGGGCTGCTTCAAAATAGACCCGTAATCATAGACCCACAGTAAAAGAGTGCAAGCCATACCCCGACACCACTGCTCAGCCAACATTCCACCGCTTCAACCTGGAAGGCGAGATGCTAGTTTACCTCGCTTGGGTAACTGAAAACTAAACTACTAAACCTTAGTGAAATCATACTCTTACCGGTTTGAAACCAAGGAGCGGATCACCGGGTGTACGACATCATCACAGTATCAAGTGTGGGTCATTTTGGACTTATATCACAAAGTATGACAACAACGCCTATTAATATGAATTATTGTGCATAGTACACATACTGCGAGGAAACACAGTTGGTGTTAATTGTAGTACATTTATTGTGATTTACAGGCACTCAAAACACAGCAAGGACAAAATGTGATCAGATTAATCAAACCAATTCTGAAAGTGGTCATATGGACCGGGGCCACTTTGAAAAGAGGTGTAGCTGCGAATGTGTCTCCAATCCAAGACGCATGTTAATAACATGATGAAATGCCCTCTGGGGAGGCAAAAGCGCGTGCTGAAGTGCCCTCCTCATTGGCAACACACACTAAACTGCCCTCTTGGCTGGTTAAAACGCGCTGCAGGTGCCCTTTTTAAAAAAAAATTTTGCCCCTGCCCTTCAAAAAGTCTACCCACGTCACTGTCAGGATCATAATAGTTTGGATGGGAGCGGGTGATGATGTCAACAGAGTTTGCTCTGTCACACAAACGTTCCTGATTTATTTTTTGAGCATGTTCCATTTCTACAAATGAGCAGAGCTGTGTTTAGCAAAGTTACTTCTCTGACATTTCCTACGCTCTTTGAAATGATCCACCGCACACTGAGGCATGAATTTGTCCCCGTTTGAGCGTGTCCAGGTGCCCCTGCAGGTCAGGTGCCTTTTGTGGCATATTAATAAGATTGCCATGGCAACCGTGTATACTTGATGCTGGAGCAAGAGCTTATTGACTGTTGACTAAAGGGGTCAGATTTTTCAAGTGATCCTTCACCCATCAGCTTGAAATACAGACGGTGAAAACTGTCTTTGAAATAGAAATGATGCTGTAATGTTAATTAAAATGAGTCTTTCATCTCACAAAGAATATGTTAAAGTGTGCAAAGTTGTGCTTTGCTGCCCTGCAAGTGATATTTGCTCTTCACTCGCCAAAGAAAAATGCTGCTGCAGGAAATGGTGTTGCAAACATACTGTAATCTTTAACTCAATACTTTTTTGAAAAACAATAAGCGCCTGTTGTTTATCGGTCACCTCCCTCGCCTGCTTGGGGAAGTGCTGGAACAGTTACTTTACACTTCATTTCTTTCCTTATCTGCCCTGGATTCTCACCCCCCCCCCCAAATGTTTAAATATTGATATCTCTTGCGTATCTGGATAGTGGAGCGAGGTTTTTGACTAACCTAATCCATGTTGACGTATGGATTAAGTTTTGCTACATAAAGCAAAGGAAGTTATTCATTTTCCGCCCGTGTGGGTGGTCCGTCTCCCCTTCACGCTTTCTGAGATCAAATATTTTGGAGTGCATTCCAAAGTTATTGCACACTGGTGGCTGCACCAGATCACATTTGCACTTTCCATTTCCATAGAAATCTTCGTCATCAACAACTCACACTCGTCACATGACCATTGATGTCATTCCGGCTCTTGTAGGATTTCTTTCTATATGTCCAAACAATCTCAGCTATGATAACATCTCCATGAGGGGAAGGTTTCCGCGGTGATGTGTGCCGTCCGGTATGAGTTCTCCTTCAGGCCGCGATCACGCAGCCAAACACAACAAGGGACTGATCCACTGGAGGAAATGACTGCATGTCACCATCAGAGCATGAGAGCGGAGCAGGATGGGAACCCCAGCGTGGCCTTCCTGTGACAAGCCACCCACATGAAAACAATCGCTTTGGCAGGCTCAACATTTGCTTCTTCCCATGATTAAGTTTTTGCCGTCACATTTGAAGCGTGTCACACCACAGCTTCATGCTCCCTCTGCACCATCTGATGTATGAGAAGGAAAAGCAGATCCATCTTTCAGGTAAATTTGACCGGTTAAGCTTAATCTCAGTCTGAGATTGAATAAAACAACTGAAGCTTTAGTTGTCATTGAAAGGCTCGAGTGAGACTCTCCGTTAACATTCAGTTCTTGTTTAATCAGCAAGTTTAATTCCCTGAAATTGTATATATACAATAACACACAGGCCTGATCGGATTAAGACTATATTCTTTCTGAAAATAAATCTCAATCGATTCATTTGGAAACTGGATAGATTCATCAATTAGAAGATAATGATTCTACTCTTCTCTCTTATTGTTTGACATTTTCGTATTGATTTAGTCTTGGAGTCACACAGGGCCAATTATGTGCAGCATTTTCCAGGCTTAACAATGAGCTGGAAACCGTTAATGGCCGGGGTGATTTATAATGAAATGGTTTCACTCTCTGCCCAATAGACACTTCTGGTAGGATAAGATGGATGCGGGTCTCTTTTTGGCTAGAAGAGAGTTTTGGTTGAACTTGAACAATAAAATCCTTTGCTGTCAAATACTTAATAATACAAGTATTAGGAAGTAAATAAAGTAGTAGTGTTAAACTCCATCATCTGTCGCAGAAATGACATGGAGATTAACTCTTCTTGTGCAAAGATTCCAGACTGATAATATTTTCTCAATTCATTAAAGGCAGTTTTATAACATCTTGTGGTTCTGAGTATTGTGATCCAGGTGACAGTCTCGCTGCCCTTGTGTGCTGGTCGTGGTTCTGGATCCGTCTGCCTTTGTTCCCCTTGTGACCACAGCCTGAGCTTCAGCCATTAGCTACAGCTGTCTAAATGGATACACAAAACATATCCAAACATTACCGTCACCTGATGTAACAGCTAGCCCCACCTTTGTTTTTATAAATCAGGAGACTGTGCTGGAAATGACCTGATGAAACATGACAACCAGTGAGTGACTGCGGTGAAGATCTAAACAACTGAACAGAAAGAATAATATGACATATCGGCACAGAACTAGAACGGGGGGAAATGCTGTCAGAGTCCTGCATCCATGGAAGCGCAACAATAGAAAAGGTGACCCGGACACTTCCCGCCCTCTCTGAGATGACACAATGGTCAATGTGGGATAGCGGAAGCAAGGTTCAGTATCAGGGTTAGAAAAGCAACGCATGAGCATGTTGCTCCTGACTGGGAACTCCAAAGGTTTGACAGTTCCACCACCAACATCCAGCTGTCGGGAGATGCAGAGGAACTATTAGCCTTGATAATCTGCAAACGCGGTGTGTGGGATGAGTCAGGCCGAGATAAACCATGGGAAAGCACCGTATACCGGGATTGCACAAGAGAGGGCAAGTTGAGGACAATGGTTGCAGTTGAATAGGAGGTGGAAGGTCACCTTGAAACAAAGCTCACAGGACTTCTTGGTGACTGCATGAAAAGAGGTGTCAAAAGTATTCACATTAGTTACTCTGGTAGAAGTATCGATGCTAGGGTTTAAGGAGACTTGTGTAGAAGTAGAAGAATAAAAGTAATGTAAGGGGGGGGTGATACCATTAAGGAGCAAAGCTTAGACGGCGCCACAGGGTCCCATAGTGCACTAACCCACCTCCCCAAAAACACACCAGACCGTAACGTCATATTAACATGTTCATGTTGAAACGTGTGGAGCAGAAGATATGATGACTAGTTGCCTATAAGTATTGGAATGGTGCAAAAAGTCCAACTTCAGAGGCAGCTTATCAATAGCCTTGATTGGAATGTGAATGTCCATCCAAGCTGAGCTGCAGGAATCTGTGAGGGCAACGGATGGAAGAGAACAAAACTGGACACGAACATGTGTGTAACCAGGGCGGGCTGTGGTTGCCTGTGTACAGGAAGTAGGAGGAACCAGGCTATTTTTAATAACAAAGTATTTGTACTGTGTTACTTGACACCTCTGTGCACAAATCATCGTCTTGATTCCTCTGATCAACCATGAGATCATGTTGATTTATCACCATTTACTTTTGAAATGTTTGCATCCTTTGTCTTACATGAACTTTCCACTGAGTAGCTCCATGAAAATGAAGGGCTGCCCCACTTCCATCTGTTTACCGACGTGTATTAACAGCTCGAGTGCTTTTACGTCTCCTGTTTGGCAAAGAGCGTCTGTCTCTGTGTCGTCCTGGCTGGAACTGAACTAAGTGCACCACACGGAGAGTGAGTTTGGGATTCCAGGAGGGCGGATACGACTTGAAAGGGAATTGCAAGAAAGACATTTGAGCCTCGCTGTGGTTCAGAGTTCTGCAAGGTCATTTCAACTTAATTGCTAATTTTCTTTTGAAATATTTTTTGGGCAATTTATCGCCTTATACTGGAGTTGGATATCATCAATAAATATAACCTATAATGTAACGGCAGTGTTGAAATATGTGATTCATTACATTATCCGGTCATTTCTTAGCTGTGTGACTAAATGCAGCACTGCAGTGGAGAAAATATCATACATTTAAGTCTGATTTCCTGCACAGTGGTCCGTGCTTCACCCATAGCAAAAATAATTCAGCTATCAGGTGATGTTTAGCTAATACGAGGACACACATAATTTACTGTTAATGAAGTCCCTGCTCATAAATCAGTTACAGTGATTAATTAATGTAATCAGTTTAGGTGTAAATTAACAATTGTTTATTGTCATGACATTTATACGAATACTGTCTTTCTCCTTCACGTGATTCAGTTTTCTGTTTGAGTATTATCTGAATTGTATGTCCTTATATTTGGTAAGTTTAAAAGAGGCGCCTCTGACAGTATTTTTATGTAATATGTTGGCCTTTATGCCCTTAGACCTATTTTAGGAACATAACATTTTATTTTGATGTTTGTATATACCTGTATATAGTTATATCTCTATATATATTTACAGTTTTCTGAAAGATTCTTTCCCTTGATGGAAAACTCATTCACTTCACTGTATCAGCATCTGAAGAAACGTCATGCTATATTAAAATCACACTTGCATGGGAGCCTCTATGGCGTGCAGAATGTTTTCCTCTTCTCATAGCCAATACAAGGTCACACATAATTTACTCCTAATTAAGTCATTGCTCATAAGTCAGTTACATTGTAAAGAATCATTAACTAATATCATGTCTGTCTGAGCCATGAATATGATTGACGCGTGGCTCCTTAGACCTTCTGATAAAGTCAGGTGTGATGTCGGCTGCACCACCACCTCCAGCAGGGGATCTTTGGGCGGTGATGAGCATTGCGTCCTCATCGCAACAATGTTCCCGGTTCAACTCCCACAGTTGTATCTCCACATGGGGACTCTGACCTTTACCACGCACAGACGTGTTCTCTGGTGAATTCTCGCTTAAACTCTGAAGTTTCCTGTGGTTTGAATGCTTGTTTGTCTCCGCACAGCGTGTCAGCCCTCTGACCAACTGCCAACCTCTCCAGAGTGTCGTCTGCCTGAATGTGCTCCAACGCCAGCGACCCCACTTAGGCTCAGGATCAATAGTGACAGAAAATTAACACTTCGCTTTTTTCTTCTGTTGTATTTCCACAGTGACGAATAAGAAACCAGCCCATGTATCCATCACCAAGGTGAAGCAGTTCCAAGGGTCGTCTGCCTTTGTAAAACGGTCCCAGTGGACAATTGACCAGCTACGGCAGGTCAATGGGATTGACCCCAACAAAGTATGTCAGTCTGACCAACATGTTTTTGGAGAAACAAAACGGTTGATTAATTTGTCGGTTTCTGCCCCTCTGACTCTCTCATGCCGCTCTCTCTCTCTCTGACTCTCTCCAAGGACTGCCCCGAGTTTGACCTGACGTTTGATAATGCATACGACCAGTGGGTCGCTGGTTCAGCAGGAGAGAAGTGTACCTTTGTCCAGATTCTTCACCACACCTGCCAGCGATACAGCTCCGCTCGGAAACCAGAGTTCATCAACTGTCAGTCCAAACTGCTGGGGGGTAAGACGGCGCTACCTGTCCTTTGTTCATATCTGCTCAGCACGGTGGATCCGCGAGCTCGGACGAGCTGCTGTCAGGCTGTCAGCCGGCCTGAATCTGAGTATGTTTGATGACAGAGAGCACCTGCACTGTGTTAAAACACACGCCTTTTCTATGAGCACAGCATCTGCTGGGATGTCTTAGAGAACGCTTCGACCGTGACTCAAAGCATCTGACTCAGATTAACTGTTACAGCTCATGAAACACATCACTAATGAGTCATTTCCCCCCAATTCATGTAATGTTGACACAACTCACAGATGTATTAAACATGTGTGACCATTATATATATTTGAAGTGTGAAGCTCATTTGTTTGAGTTGGATGTCACCAATAGAATGATCATTAAACATGCCAGTTGGGCCTGTAGCATTCCCTATTTATTGTTTGCTGTTCATTTCTATGTGAAAAAACATCCAATAACATCAAATCATAAAATGTAGACTGCATATTTTTTAATTTACTGGCTATACATGTCCTGTTTGTTTTCCAGTGGTTGATGTTTGCTCTTTAGTAAAACGTGCGAGGGCGTTATGTCCCACTGAAACAGGCCAGACGCTGGCTGACGTTGACTGGCTGGATGGTTGGACTGTGAATTGTGGAGAATGACAAGCACTCAGGATTAAACGGTAGCGTGAGGTTGAGAATCCCTGGTCTGCATCATTGTCATCAGCCTCATTATCAACTCAAAGGCACAATGAGACTGGAGGAGAGTACAATTAGTTGAGGTTGGAATGGACTTTTATTTAACGTATTGCTACATAAAGCGATTTTCAGAGGTGAATACATGGTTACATGGTTCTTTGACTTTGTGAAATGCTAGCAGCATTGACTGTGGACGTTAATTCAAAAGGTTATCAAGACATTGGTTATTTCAGCCTGTGCTTCAATCAGTGGGGTTTTGTTGTTTCCCTTTTCTTCCTAGATTTGGTTGGACATGGTTTTGGTTGATGCTTGGCTACTTGACCTTCCTCCTACTCTGCAAAGCACGTCCATGTTTGCCTCTTCCTCACTGTGTGTGTGAGTGGCGAGGTAGCGGCGTCCTGGAGGTTACCCAGAGTTCTTGGAGTCAGATGTTGTTTAGGAGCACAAATATTTCCCCCCACACGCCTCCAGCAGATTTGTCGTATGTAATTGTAGAGCACTTCCAGAGGTTCTTCTACCAGAAGAATGTGAGAAACATGGAGACATGACAGACACCGGTAACGTGTTACAGATCAAATCAAATGAGCTTTATCTATATGGCTTTTTGTACATTATGCAGTTCAAGGTGCCTCACAGAGCAACAGAAAATAGAACCCACCCCTCCCGCCCTCACATTGATCTACTGAGTGCAAAGTGGTGTGAACATGATAATTGTGTGTGGCTGTTTTGCAGCTGATGTTCTGAGGATGACTGCGTACTTGACAGCAGGTACAATCGTAAGACGTGGCAACAGTGTTGAACTGAAGATTTTGTGGGGTATTTAACAGCGAGCTCAGTGTCCACACATGCAAAATGAAATTTGATGGCGTAGAATTAAAGGTGTTGGTAGAAGAGGCCAAAGAACACACTGTTGAGTTTGAGCAAAGAAATCAGAATACAACCAGAAGAAGCACAATATGGTTGGATGTCTCTGAGAAAGTGGGTGCAGTGAGTAAAAAATGAAGTGCAGCCAATGAAATGCAGAAAAGATGGCAAGATATCACAAGAAGAACTTAGGGAAAAGAACCTTTGGCTCATGAAGGAGCTGTGGCTGAAGTGTACAAGGATCTGATAGTAAACTCCCGCGCCCAGTTTGCTGTCCTCTCCAGTTTAAGTCTCACACCAGTGCAAAACAAAAATGATGACGCTGCTCAGGTGTGGGACCATAACTGTGGTGGGAGACACTATCGACAGAGTGCTGTGACCACGACCCACTGGACAAAGATGAAACATTTGTGTTAGCCACAATTTCATTATTCTTTACACAAAAACAGGAATTGAGACACGTAAAACTGTTCCAACCGCACCAGTCACACCAGCACAGTTGTGTCTGATGTGTGCGTTGTAAAAGGACGAGCAGGAGGAAACTTTTACAGGTAGCTTTTATCTCGATGTCCTTTTCCCACATTTATGTGGTCGTCAACAGTTTGGCCAAAGTATAAAACGTAAGAAACCCTTCATCCGAGTGTCAGTTACAGTTCTATAACACTATTCACAGTGTGTAATTCAACATATATAAACAGTAACACATTTGACCAGTGCATGTCATTTCTAAAATCCTGGAACCCTCCAAACTTCACATTTGAGTCAGTAACTCCGAATCCTTCATTAATCCCAAAAGACTAACCTTAAAGTCATAAGATGTTTCAAGATATTAAAGCTGTGTGACTTTTCTCATCACAGAAATCCCAGAAGTAGATTCGGTCATTGTCCGTTGCAAAGTGTTAGTGAACAGAATGAGGAAGGAGCTGCTCACACAGCAGGGGCGGCTCCTGCGGCGAGGTAAGCCATCGGTGACTACAGCATGTTATCTGGACTGATATCCTATTTGCTGACTGATGTTTTACCCCGACTAATGTGGAGCTCTGCAGCATTTGCATTGAAATTCTGGGAAATGATTTCTTTATCCATTGGTAGTTGTAGTAGTATATTTTCTGTCTCAGTGAGAGAGCTCTTCATGGGGAATGGCTCAAAAATCTCTCAAGCTGCAGCATTGACTCACTTACTGAAATCATACGCTGCTATTTTTAAGGTGGGATTTTTGTTGGGACTATTAATGACGATAACATACACATTTTTAAGACCACTTTAAACAATGAATGAACCCTTGATGGTTGCTCAAGCTGAAGTGCCTCTGTATAGAATGACCTCGGCACCACTGTGATGGATTTTTTTTAAAAGAAAGAAAACAAAACAAAAAGCGGTGGTGTGTTTCACTTTCAGAGGCTGCCAGGTGGTGAAAAAGAAGGGCATTCTTGTAGAGATAAACGTCCCTAAACTTCGACACGAGCGCTGTTAAGAAGTCTGAAATATAGATGCTGAATGTTTCTACTTAAACAAAACTTGAGAAAGCAGAGGGACAGTTTGACTGCAGTCAGTGTGAATTATAACACACAGTATGAGAACAGAAACCTGAGGCACAGCGTGATGGACGGACGGACGGACGGACGGACACTTTCAAGTTCCAGTTTACAGAAGTGATCTGCAACATTCCCCCCCGAGTGCCTCCAGCGAGCACAAGGTCAAAGGAGGTGAAACCTGCCCAGGTCTGTGTCGTGGGTGTGCTGGAGTCCACGCTGAAAGGCATCTAAGGTTTCTCTCCTGAGGTTCGAGCCACGTTGACTGTCCTCGCTCCTCGCCGTCAGTCCTCACGCTGCCGCTGACAAACACCGCGCAGACACGAGCGGCTTTTTGTCACTCAAGGGCACTGCAGTGAAGGAGCATCTTGATGGTAATGTCTGAATCAGTGTCCGCTTCTGCTTCTGACGTTGGGTTCACAGAACTTGTGGCTGGTTGGTGCATTTCTGTGATGCTGACATTTGTCAGCTGATTGACGGTGCAGAGCTGCTGCAGTGATGTCCGCGGCAGTGGAGCGTGTTCGGTTTAGGATCACGTTTGTCCCCGTTAGTATCCATAGCGAGACACTCACTTCATAAGAAGCCAATTAAAAGTAAGCCTGGATCTGATTCCTAATCAAGAAATAAAAGAGCTGTACGTTTACAAGATAAGATTAAAAAGCCAAATGAATAATACGTGCATATGAGTTGATGAGACAACTCGTGACAGGGACACGAGAATGACAGCGTGACCTGTCATCATTAGCAAATTGGACAGTAGCCCGAACAGAACACGCACACACACACGCACACGCACACGCACACACGCACACGCACACGCACACACACACAGGACAACACTGACGTTTAATTTTGACCTGCCATCTAAAGGGAATGTATGACTTTAAATTAGTGCTGAGGCAAATGTTTTCCGTCTAGTGTGTATCAGGTCGATGGTGATTATTGGCATTAGAGAACACCACCTTCCTCCATCTCTGACACATTACGGATCAAAATGTAAATAAGTCACACACAAGTCAAAAGATAAATCAAATTTGAATATAAATTTTAAATAGTGGTCATAGTGTTAGTATAGCAGATCTCTTCCTGTCAGGGTTTCCTCCAGTATTTTAGCCTTTTGTGACTCTACTGTTGTCACTGACGCCATTGTTTCATTGGTCAGAAAAACCTTTGAGGGAACTTTCTGTCTATTACGATCTTTCACACTATTTCCTGTTGTGAAATATCATCCACATAACGCTTCCGACAGCCTGAGCCGCGGGGCCCCTCCTTACACACGCTGTATGATCAGACTTTGGGACATTATATCCATTTTCAAAGTTTGGTTTCCATCCCGGAGTAAAGATGGAAGTTATTAACCCTGTTGATCCCTGAAAAAGTCCCTTTGATAGCATGAAGGTGCTGAGAGCCGTGGCTGCAGGCTGGCTTTGATGAACGCGATCCCTCAGGAACGCCTGGACCGTCACTGAAGTTCACCCAGACTCAGGAATGAAGTCATGCTCTGATTTGTCAGTGTGACCTCACAAGAGCGGCCTTTAGCAAACACCTGAGAATTTTTGTATTTAGGATAATATTTTGCAAAATTATGAATAATGAATAATGGCACTCAGAATATCGAGAGGAATATTTCAATTATCGTACATTGACAAAGAACAGGTGTGTGTCAGGAGTGTGTGCTGATATTATGCTGCTGCCAGTGAAGCCAGGGAAGTGGTTACATTTGAAAATAGTTTGTTTTTTTACATTTGAAAATTATTGAAATAAACCAGTGAAAGTGCAGCAGGATATACATTTGTTGGCAAGAGTGACAAAAAAATCTTTAAAATATAGAAAGACATGGGTTAAAAGCACAAAGTGTTTACCTCATTGTCTTTGAGGAGCTTGTGGGTGCTGGTCCAGGTGTTTGGCGGCTGATGCTTCAAAGATGCTTTCAAACACCCACTCATGTTCTTCTTCCCCACAGTGTCATCGCTGCACTGTGGCATGTGCTTCATTGACATGCATTGTCTCATCTGTGTGTGTGTGTGTGTGTGAGGATCCAAGACTGAGTTGCCTCACTCGCTGAATGTGACTCTGTTGTCAGCATCTTCTAAAGTGAAACAGACATGTTCCTCCTGATAACCATCTGCTTATTTTCTTTGGACTGCAGCACTGTGGCCCTTGTAATCCACCTCTTACAAAAGAACTGGGAAATCAGAAGCTGACTTTTCCCCTCTTTGTTGTGTTTGCTCATATTTTTTTGCGAAAAGTTCAGCCTCTATTGTTATCGAAACACTCTCAGATTCTGTTGATAGGAGGAGATGGCAACAAAATTCCTCCTGCATTGTTCAGAAAGGCGTGTCATCGATGTACTGGGTTCGGCCTTGTGCTGTTCAGGAGATCATTATCCCGAGACAATTTTGGTTGACTAAAAAGTTCTTTTTTTTGGCCCATAATATCAATATCATGTCTGCTTCATCAAGGTGTGAGATGGATTTATTCCATTGAACTTCCCAAGTAACCTAAAAGAAGCCTTCTTATCTGCTCTGATAAAAGAGGAGCTGATGAGACCTTTCCATGAAGTTAAGAGACTTTAATGCACGTAGTTTGGCACAGCAACATCATCTACTCCTCCACATTTCTTTGAGCTCCCAACGTTCTTCCTTAGAATTCTGGAGTGTCTCCACCCTGCTTTCTTTGTAATTACATTCTCCACTGGGGGAGCCCACGCTTCAGCCCACAGCTGATCTCTGACAGTGGAGGAGAAGGCCTGAGAGAGAGGAAATGGTGCGCTGACAAATAATGGGAGATGCTCAGCGAGGGCGTGTGTGTGTGTGTGTGTGTGTGTGTGGGGGTAACTGAGAATGAGCTGGATATCACTTCCCGGACTGTCCTGGAGGAGGGGAGTATTAAAAGCAATCTGTCTGAAGGTGAAAAGGTCTCATCCTCTCTAGTGAAGACTTACAGAATCAAAGGATCTGAGAGAAATCATTTTTTCCCAGTTTGGACCACATTATCCACAGTGGCAAAGCATTCTGGTCCCCTGTCTTTGGACGTCATCAAATCAGTGGGATTAGTGCCTCGTAGTTTGTGTGTATGTGTTCCTGATCAGTGATGTGCTCGGGTTGGGGGGGTCAGGCCCATTGTTTCCTAATTGTTGTAAAAGTGTCCTCTTGGGAGGCAAAGATGCATTCTGAAGTGTCCTCCTGGTTGGCAAAACACACTACACTGCCATCTTGGCTGGAAACCAACACACTGAACTGCCCTCTTGCCTGGTTAAAACATGATAAAATGCCCTCTTGGGAGGCAGTAAAAGTGTGCTGCTGGCGAGAACTTGCTGTAGGTGCCCTTTTATTTCTTTTTGCCCCTGTCCTTCAAAAAGTGTATGGCATGCCACTGTTCCTGATTACTTTGGTGTGTGTGTGTGTGTG